>OU611987.1:18438053-19038053 GCA_914767915.1 Agriopis aurantiaria
CGCCTATACGATGTCTGTCTGATGCCATATCGTAATGCCATATTTTACAATTTTTAATTGATAATTATTGTATTTTGTGGTGGTACGGAACCCTCAGTGCACGAGCCCGACTCGCACTTGACCGGCTTTACTTTCTTATCTTCTGCAGTCATGATCACAAAGTCAACAGCCTTTTAAAATACATTGCATAAAAATCCAACAAGTCATTGGACTATTACATAATTATATCAAGTATGAATATCTAACAGCTCCCCGTGGCTTCACCCGCTATCCTATACACGTATATATATAGAAACAGTACCTAAACCAAGATAACTATACCAAATTTTATCCAAATCTTTTCAGCCGTTACAGAGACGAAGGCGGACAAACATACACGCTCACACACAAACTTTCGCATTTGTATAATTTGTGTTCTTTTTCATACTAAAATCGCCTCAATAAACCCTTAACTGTGGGCGAAAATATTACAATACAATACAAAACTCTTTATTAAAATACCACAAAACAAGGATAACATAAACATTACAACAAAAATAAATATTCACGTGCATAAAATACGTGGGTATTGAATTTCAAGCAAATTATGAATTTCGTGACAAAAAATTGTGTGGAATTCTTCACATAAATATTCGTAACGAGGAAATTCGAAGTTTTTATAACATGTAACATGAGACGCCCACACTCCTTATATCCCTAAAGTTATGTAAAATACCTGTCACTGTCATGTTATCAATTGATAAGGGTCCAAGCCCAATTAACTCCTCCCAGTACCCTCATCTGTCAAAAATCACGACACAAATGTGACACTGTAACATTATTATTATTTCATTATTGAATATCAGATTAAGGACACTGAGGAAGTTTTGGCGCCAACGCGAACGGGAAATAAACTGGACAAGTGCGAGTCGGGCTCGCGCACTGAAGGTTCCGTACCACCACAAAATTCAATAACGAAATTACCAATTATAACTTGGTAATGAACAGAAATTTATCACCGGCTCACACTTGGTCATTTATTCTTATTTGTTGTTATACTTTAGAGTGTGTACTATATATAATCCACAATATAATCATACTAAGTTTGACGCTTGTACGTATTACCGTTTTTACTTAAGAGCTAATACAAAAATACACTGAAAAAAAAACACGTGTTTGTGTGTGTTGTATGTTGTGTTGTTGTCTTTCGTTTCCACTTTTTGACTTTTTTATTATTACTTAGTTAATCCGCCGTAACATTACATATTACGTGAAAGTTTCAACTGGCTATCTATTACGGTTCGAAAGATACAGCTGTTATTAGGTAGGACAGACAGACACCGTGCGCTTAGTATAATAGGGTCCCGTTTTTACCCTTTGGGTACGGAACCCTAAAAATATGCCGTCTCATTGTATTATTTTCCTAAACTTGTGTATTTTTGAGTGAGTGTTTGGATTATTATTTATCATGTTGCACGGGCTCGAGTGTGGGTAAGTGACATAGCGCGGTGAAACATATATTTTCGTGTTGTTTCCAAAGCTATATAGAAGCCTCTTGTCACGTCTCCACCGCTTTACTAGGGCATGACTTTGACTGGGCCGTGACTTTTTTTCTTAACTCTGAGTGTGACTATGGCTTGTTTAACGACAGTTCATCATATTTGATAATATATTAAGACTTGATACTGGCAAATGCACAAGATGTGCGACCCCCAAAAACCCACACAGAGTAAAGAATTAAAAAACAGATTAAGGACACTGAGGACGCCCAGTGTCCAATCCTTGCGGTACAAGCCCCGTTACTTGATCTTCATAGTGTCATTGTTCACTTCCGATCAGTCTTCAGATCCAGGTCGACAACCCTGGTGACTATCACAATAGGTAATATACCTACAGTTAGTTTAATCGCATACATTAACCCACAACTTGTGTGATGACCGATTTTGATTGTATCCATTATAATATGGATTGTACTGTACAGTTCTGTTGGTGATAAAAAGCTTGTTTGTGATTAGAATCTGGGCTATGATTATTTATTCAATGTTAAGGATCGATATCACGGTTTTCATCACATTTTTTTTCATTAAGTAAATAAAACACCAAAACACCCTTTGCATTAACCATTTTCTCCGTGAATAGTGATCACGAAATTCAGCATTGTTACATAATAAGTATTTCTTTTGCTCATCCAACCACATGTAATTGATAAGTAACTAGTTGAATACCGCGGTGTTACCCGCGATTTCCCAGTTTTTCCGCATTTTCTGGAAGAAAAAGTAGCCGCCTATGTCCACCCTTATGGTGTTTACTATCATCCTGCCAAAATTCGTTAAGATCGGCTTAGCCGTTTAGTCATGAAAAGCGAACAAACATCCAGACAGAGAAACATAGTTACTATCATTTTTATAATATTAGTAAGGATATTTTTTTTCTCTTGTGATTTATAATTGTCACTCTGTCCTTCGACAAAAGGAAAGTTTCCTTTTGTCGAAGACTCTATCCTGCGTCTGTCTATCTGCCCGACTTTCAAACCAGCCAGCCAGCCAGATAGCCAGTTGAAATGTTCACAGAATATGTAATGTTACAGTGGATTAATTAAGAAATAATAACTAACGGGCCAAGTTTGACGCTTGTATCTACGTATTACCGTTTTTACATAAGACCAAATACAAATACGTTTAAAAAACGTTTGCTATATGATTGGGGATCCCCGTCTGGTTTTTACTTTTTGATTTTATTGCTATTTCTACATTACCTATTCTGTGAACATTTCAAATGGTTATCTTTTACGGTTCGGTATTCGGTGAAGATACAACCGCGGACGGACAGACATAGAGACAGACAGACGGAAAAACGGACGGACGAATAGGTATCAAACAGAATTATTGAGCTTGATGTACTTAGCAGGCAGAGGCATCAAATCAAAGGGTCACGGCTATCTTGTCTATCTTTGCCAACAATAACTTTAGTCGTAAGAAAATTATCAATAAACACGCATCAAGGTGCAGAATATTTAATTTATACACGTATATGTTAGCCTTATATGACTCATGCGATATACCCACCGGCGATCTACGCTGTATCTATGGTATACCATATACTCGTATATACCATATATACCTATAACGTCAATACCTATATACCCCATATACATATATACCTATGGTATGTTATATTTTTTGAGGTCGAAAGAAGCTCTGGAAAGTTTTAAATGAAGCATCGTCAAATAAAGTTGATGATAAAATTTATTCTACAGCAATTTGTTACAAAATGTATACAATACAACAATTTAAGTACTTATAAATGTATACTTCAAAATTAGTAAATAAGTACACAATTTCGTTTGCTTGGATATTTTTTTCCAAGTATTTTGATTTATATACCCAACTACAGTTACTACTGGCTTATGGCTCTAAAACCGGTCGATTGCCTCGACTGATAAACACAATCGTGAGTGTAAGCCGTTTGAAATAACTTACCGAACTACTGAACTGAATTTGATGAAATTTCTATGGGACCAATCTGAAAGTATTATATCTTTTTAATATTTTTTTTTAAATCGGTTTAATAAGGAAATGACAGAGATCTGAGGTAACAAAGAATAAAAAAACAACCGAATTGAGAACTTATTTCTTTTTTGAAGTGTGTTAAAACACGATTTAGAACGTTCGTAAGAGTAGCTAGCCTTGTTGTCAGTGTTTATAGGCCAACGGAGGCCTCTAACATGGCATAAACTCTCTAGTTCTATCATGGTGCATCACGATCACATCCTAAGACTGGCTGGATCTTCGTTGCCAAACTTCGGTAATATTTTAAATGTTTATCGGGATTTATCACGTATTATTTAATTTAGGTAAAACATTAAAAAACATTTAAAACAAATGTTCAAATCGCGAAAGTTTAAAAATTACTTTCGGTAATATTTTCGAAATACGTAGTCGAGCTACGTCATAAATAAATTAAACGCGGTCCAAAAAATTTTTGCTCTGACAGCTGCAATAAAATTATAAAAAGCGAAATGAAAACCACGAATTCTGATCACCTATGCTGTTTTTAAACAACAGTTATAAAATGTTTTAATTCAACTTTTAGAAGCTGTCAGATCAAACAAATTAATGGAAATAGTATAGATTGATTGATGAACTCTTTATTGTTCACACTATATAATTTGATACAGAGTACAAAAAACTCTTAAAAACTAGTGTAACAACTGGCGGCCTTATCGCTAAAAGCGATCTCTTCCAGGCAACCTTTATGTAGTTAGATAGTACCGCATCTTTACCTACTTAAATTTGGTTCACACTCCTTGTGTACCGCTACGGGATCTAGGTGTAGGTATATAGATCGTTTTGCTTATAATGTGGGCATCGCAAACTAATGTAGATACCTCGTAGAAACAGCGTCATTCCTTCCTAGATCTTCAAGATTCTCGTCCATAAATCTCATTAAACATGCGCGGCGACGTTTCCTAATAATATGGTTATCGCACGATGCTAGGTGTTTACTTCATTATTTCCCCCGTTAATGAGCATAGAGCCTATCTAGGAAGATGCTCCACTGAATAATGCATACGTCGCCATCTTACATTGCGGTCGTTTAATTGCACCGATTATACTGCAAGCTGTTCTTTGTGCGAAGGACTAATATGTGTCATTGTTATATTGTAAAAGTGTACTTATGCTGGGGCACATTATCACGCAAATGTTTGATCGTGAAATGAACAGAACTTCCTATTCTGTCATCAGCGATATTCTGGTGCATATACGGAGCAGAGCAGATTTAATTTTCGAAACCCCATGATTCGCTCCATTTTACCGACAGAACCACGATAGGGATTCGTGTACTACCTACCTACCTATACCTACCCCGAATACCTTTTTTTTGTTTGTTGACGGGTTTGTTACCCAGCTGCATTGGGGTGAAGCCGGGTTATGTGAGATTGCACCTACTAAAACCCCCTCGGTAGCCGACCTCTGTGCCAGACGGAGGGTACCGGGATCTCCATAGGAAAGCACCAGTATCCTTCTAGCACGCTGCCTGAAGCAACGCTCCCGGGAAATGCTCAGGGCATTTTCGTTCCTTTCTTTTACAAGGGCGTGGGCCACTCCGCACCGTTGTCTTCCCTGGGCTTGCTGAATGGGAGGTCAGATCCCCAAATCTGACCACCTACAAGCCCCCCCCCTTTCAGTAGGCTTTTACGACAGTATGGAAATACCGAAGCAGTATTCTATGACCCCGGCTCCAGGGATCCCCCCGAACACCTACCTACCCCTGAAACATAAAGCCCAAATGCGAACAATAACAAAGCGAACGTTGGCCCAATCCAGAAAAAGTCACCGCAGCAGTACCACAGAAGACATAATAGACAGTACCCCTAAACAAATGAACACGTAAAGGTATTATTTCGTAATACTAGTAAATAATCTTTGGTAATACCCAAAGTATAGGTAGGTCAGAGTTCTGAGTTCCTTCATACTAATATTATAAATGGGAAAGTGTATAATAATATTATGAATGTGTTTGTTGCTTTGTTTGTCCTTCTTTAAGGTATAGCAGAGCATACTGAGAATAGAAATTACGTAATTTTTTGCATAGTGATATGGCATATATGTTTGGACACTTTTTATCCCGGAAATGTATACCTATATGGTTCCTAAGGGGATCTCCGCGCGTGTGAAACCGTGGGCAAAGCTAGCACATATTTTTATTAACTTACTATGTTTCGACATAGGTCCTCGCGAACGTGTGCGCGTGCGCTTTCCCTCCAAAGATAACCTCTACATTACCTACGTCTGCATTTACCTCTGCGCCTGTTGCACAACACACTTCCGGTATCGGAACCGATGTCTACACTCTATGCCTAACTTTATGACCGCTTAACGGGCTTCCCATAACTATCGGTCATAATCTTAAAACGTGAACTTTAGATGCTATTACTAAATAATAATATTAACAAGTAAATATAATGTTTTATTTAACATGTCTAACGAACATCATATACCCATCGAAAGCAATTTTACCGAAACATAAAAATTCACTCCGAGTACAAACCGTCTACATGTCATAATGTGTAAAGCCTCAGTGGAAGGTGGACTAATATAAATAATAAACGTTTACAATAAAGTATCTTGAAAATAAAAATATTTGTAATAACAGCTATGCCATAGGATTCTACCACATGTCACGTCCAAATTTTCCCCTTTCGGTACAAAACACACGTAGTTACACTAGTTGTAGGTATCTAATTTAATGGTGGAAAAAAAAAACATACAGTCGAATTGATAACCTCCTCTTTTTCGTAGTCGGTTAATAAAGATTTAATCAGTCAATCAATCAAAACTGTCAAAAGTTTAGTAAAAACTGAACAAAAACTGTATAACACTGTTTTAAACTATCACGGTTGTTCACTAAAGTTATATGATTATTTACGGGATATTTACCGTGAAGAACAAAGAAAGAGGGTAGATCGTTATGTCTGCACCTAACTTTTTAACTGTTCTCCAACCACCCGCATTCTTCAGTCTTCCCGTGAACATGGTGCATGTAACTGCGCCGAAATATCGGGAGCTCATTCCACAACCTTACCACGGTAAATATCCCGTAAATAATCATATAACTTTAAAAACTGTATAATTATAAACCTTATTTACACGGCACGGTGTTCAAACTTCAACAATAGTGGCTCCTGCTTTTGTGCTCCAAAGTAGACTCTGGTGTTATGCAGCTATGAGAAAGTTATGCATTTACATCATAAAAAGCTTACAAACTGAACGTAGTAGAAACCTACATTGAAAAGCGTGTTGAATTTGTGTTTTCTATTCGTAGCTTCAAACAAAGTAATCTAACGGTTTTCGACAGATAGTACAATCCAGGAAGCATTCAGAGTTCCATGGACAAAGACATGTTAAAGACAATCCAAATGCTCAAGCCCACTAGTTGTAGGCAAGCGTACTTGGCAATTGGCAGCGTACCCAGCATGCTGGCGGCATTACCACGCTGAATGGCAATGCTTAAGCGTTGAGCCAGAAACATGAAAACATTTTCCTTAAATATTTTACTGTACTAGTACCTATATTGGCTACCAGTTGCAGTCTTACTATCAAAAAGCTAGTAAAAGTGATCAGAATTTACAGTTTTTATTTAGCTTTTTACAATTTATGACAACTTCTTTCAGCAGCCGGACTTTAGTAAAAGTTGTTCCTATTTTATTAGTAAGACTTCTGTTCATTTTACACCCCGTTTCGTGTAACCCAGCCCGCGTGATTAGCCGATTTATCTTTTTGTGCGCGTGCCACTTACATAAGGATGTAGTAACGATTA
The DNA here is from genome assembly GCA_914767915.1 of Agriopis aurantiaria. Lineage (NCBI taxonomy): Eukaryota > Metazoa > Arthropoda > Insecta > Lepidoptera > Geometridae > Agriopis > Agriopis aurantiaria. The sequence continues at coordinate 18,445,353 of OU611987.1, forward strand.
ACGGGCGTTATGTATGTGTAATTGAAAAGAGTAACTATAGAATTAGTAGTTGCACTACCAATCGAAAACGGCCACGTTGAGCACGTTTTCGTGAATTATCTAAGGTTATACCTACTACTACTTAGCTGAAAGAGAGTTAAAGTGATCATAATAATGGACAACATTTACACATAACAGCGAACTATATATAATTTTTTTCCGCCTCGGTTCTCTCACATTTCGAATGAGCGTTTTAGAATCTAGATATATAGATAAACTATTTATTGTTCACACCAGAAATTACATACACACGATAAAAAGTCCGTGCAACAATCGGCGGCCTTATCGTCAGAGCAATCTCTTTCAGGCAACCTCAGGACGCTTAGGATGACCTTAGGATGATACTAATAATGTATTATTTTTATTTTCTAAGCATGGGTTATTAATTCTAAGGTGCTTTGCTGTAGGTAATGCACCGCTAATGCTCCGGATATTGTATATAGGCGGTAGTGACAGTGACCACTTACCATCAGGTAGTCCGTTGCTTGTTTATCTATTACTAGCTGTGCCCCGCAGTTTCACCCGTGTAGTGATGAAAAATGGTGATGAAGATAATGAAAAGTAAAATAGAATCTTGCAAAAAATCAGGTCGATCCGTTGCTCTGTTGCTAACTTTTCGTATTTATAATAGTAGTATTATAAGAATATATAAAAATAATACGTTTACGAAATAACCCTGTGGTTGTTCAGCCACCGTACCAAGTAAAGAACCAGTTCATTGAGAACGCTCGAGGCAGTTTATCTTGAACTTGAGATTTGTTTCGACAAACCTCGATTCATTGTTTCTTGTGGCTACGGGTTTCACTTCTGGGCTGAGGGCCAATCATTCGTAATTTGGAGATATTGGCGTAAATGCGGGTGAAAATGGACGAGATAATAGGGGTTGCGCAACCATGGTGGCTAAACATCATGGTGCAACTTCTGGAGGTCATAATTGGTGAGATTACCATTGGGAAAGAACCTAACTGAAATTGTTTATTTTTTTTTCAATGATAGGCTTGCGCTTGATGTAGCGATGCTGTCTACGATGAAGCACGCTTGCCTAGTAGAAACCGATTCAATAGTGATTTGAAAACACACACATTGTAACCATCGGGGAACACCCATTCAGGACATTCCAAAGACTTAGCAGATCGCATAATAAAAGTAGAATCAAAGCGCTTCGTACAAGTTTTAGGAATATTAACCATGAAGCGGTGTCGATGTCATATAACTGATAGTTTATAAATAACAATATTTCTTGAAATGATGCTTAGCAATCAAAATATGAGAACAAGAGAAATACAGAGCTACTTTTGCATTTATAACATGACGCTGCTGTACCTTGTAAGTGTGTGTACCTATAGTACCTAGTGTAGTGTATTTCGTAATCTCCCTCTTCTGACTCGACATTGGTGCACCAGAGAGAAGTGATGGATACTAGCCTTTAGCATGCAATGGTGAAATTCAACCACAATTATAAGATCAGATGTAGGCCTCTCCACCCAATCTTCGGCTTTTTTCCACCAACCACTATCAGCTGCTTTATGTATATCGTCACTCCATTGAGTCACAGGGTGTCCTACGCTACGTTTGCCGATTCGTGATCTCCACTATATAGAACACTAGCTGACCTGACAGACGTTGTCCTGTTTTAGAACTGTCATACACGCAAAGTCAAAATTGTAAATCTTATTTTTTTACACCTTGTGTTACATTATTGGAATTTTAGTAAGGATCCCAATTTAAAAAATAATAATAATATAGCCTATGTTACCCGGGGATAGTGTAGCTTCCCAACAGTGAAAGAATTTTTCAAATCGGTTCAGTAGTTTCGGAGCCTATTCAATGCAAACAAACAAACAAACAAATCTTTCCTCTTTATAATTTTAGTATAGACTATAGAACCCTAACGGCTATCGATCAGATCACACTATATAGCCCCTTGAAATTAAGCAAGCTTCCGGGTAGGTTTTTTAACCCCGATGCAAAAAGAGAGGTACTATAATTTTTACGTATGTACCTATCTGTGTGTCTCCAAAACGGCAAAACCGATTTTGATAAAAAAAAATGTTTGCATGTTTATTTTATCGAGAGTGTTCTTAGCTATGATACAAGAAAATCTAGATAATTATGTGGAAATTATCAGCACTTTGTCGGGGATTTTTAAAATTTTCTAATTTATACTTGTTTTGTGCCATTTTCTAGTCTAGGCCTAGTTAATAGTGCACGAATGCACTTTATACATACGAGAGGGAAAGTCAAGTAAGAAATATGCATATTTTCTCACGCCCGCTCGGCGAAATCTAAAAATAATTTAAAACGTTACTCCCACGTTGTGTGGTAACTTATAACGAGAAGTAAACTATGTGACAATGTATATGTCGTATATAACTGACAGTGGTTCCTTACAACAATATTTTTATTGCATTTCGATTGTAAAATCCGTTGTAATTGTTATTTAAATAATTCCTTTGTTGTAGAAGTCATAGGACTAAGATCCTTATTACCATCATAATAAAACAATTAAAAGTACAGATAGAGTGCTTACAATAAAAAAGTTTTACATATTGATGTGTAGGTACCTACTGTAGGTATGTAAACTGCATGTAATTGAATGAGCTATTCTGTGATATTTCCGAGTAGGTAAGTAACTAGTATAGTGCTAACAGACGCTCGAACGCGGCTGACGGACCGCCGTCCAACCAACGGGAGAGAAAGAGTGAGAATATCATATTTCCCTCACTTTCTCTCCCATTGGTCAGACGGCGGTTGAGGTCAGCCGCGTTCGAGCGTCTATTAGCACTATAACATGTAACATGTAACCGCAAGCGCAGCGTAGGACGTCCACCCACAAGATGGACGGACGATCTAAAAGAGACCGCAGGGAAACGCTGGATGCAGGCCGCTTCCAACCGGACCTTTCGGAGATCGATGGGAGAGACCTATGTCCAGCAGTGGACGTCCTTATGGCTGAAATGTTGAACTATAACATGGAGTTCTTCAAAATAGCTGTTAAAGAATATTTTACATTATGTATTTCCATTTAACTTTACTAATATAAGTGGTGAAACAATATAGTTAATGGTTATGGCAATGATTTTGACATAATATAAGTACGTACTTAGTATAATATGGAATCTTTGGGTTATGGTGTAATTGATGACGACCACAGGACGACATTTGTAATTCTATGTATAATATTTGCAGTATGTTTCGTAATTTTGTAAATACATTAAAATATCACATTCCACAACCTTACCACGGTAAATATCCCGTAAATAATCATATAACATTAAAATATGTTTTACTAAATGTTATACAAAACATGCCAGTAAACTATATAGGTAGGTACTTACCCAGATTTGGAAAGTAGCTATAAGTAGCACGATTTTTTAACAAATTCTTTAAAAATTCTAATATGCGTTATAGGTACATATATTTTACAACTTTTACTATACTATACTACTATACGAGTACTATTTTTTTAATATACTATACAACTAATGTTAAAACTACAAAATCTTTGCGATCTATGTGGTCACTCAATCCACAATTCCACACACAGATAAAAGGTGTGCTCATAAATGCAACTAGCTCCCCTATAAAATGTAGATCCCTACATAATATGTAATTTTGAAGCCTTTTTAAATAATAGCTAGCGCTTGCCGCTACCTCGCCTGCACCATATTATTAATTCCAGTTGATAGATTTTTGCAACAACATTACGACGGTATCGACAATCAACAAGATGATCTTCTAACCATTAGAGCGAACATTTCGACAGCTTGTTTAAGTATAAGAAAATTTTTGTATTTTCGACACGGCCAGCAATATTTAGGATGCTTCAATGCACATGGTGTTTGGACGTCGCGGCCTCGTGGAACTTTATGGTAGACAGCTCGGATCAATAGAACAATATAGCGCGATACTAACTTATCATAAACGTGAAGTTATATGATTATTTACGGGATATTTACCGTCGTAAGGTTGTGGAATGAGCTCCCGATATTTCAGCGCAGTTACATGCGCATCATATAACTTTAGTGAACAACCGTGATAATTTAAAACAGTGTTTTATCATAAACGTTGCCTAAATTGGTAATACAGCCTACAATACGTGTCTTCTTATTTTAATAACTAACTGTAATTTGTGTTGTGTATATAATAAAATAAATAACTTAGTAGTTCACTCGAACTGTAACTGTATCTTCACAACCCCGATTATGCCGATATTTGAACTTAACATTTTTATTTGCATGAACTACTAGCCTACAATATTTCATGACAATCGGATCAACAGTACGTAAGTTGACGAAGTCGTCGAACAAATGTACAAACATAAATACAAACGTCGTGGAATTGTTCTGGTAGAATAAAACCTATCTTAGCCCTGTCATCATGCAATAATAACGAAATGTTAATGGCATAAGCAGCGATTATATTATTTCTAGAAACGAGGATATAACCGATAACCGATGAGGAAGAAACTTATGTCTGATAGCTGATGATGATGATAAGGCATAAAGCCGTTAGTTACATTCAGTGAACTATCAACACCCTAAGCCACCCACGTCAACGTTCCTCTCCGGCGACAATTTGTAGGTAAAAGCCAGCCTAGAATTTGTCAATCCTATACTGTACAATAGTTTCATAATCTCATTCACACACACTCGATGGTAATATTGTTCTACATATAACAAGGCCTCTTCTTAGCTTCAGCCCGATCAGTCTATAATATAGATTGATGCATGCATAGGGCCGAAGCTACACACACATCGATATAGATTCTATATCGATGTGTGTATGTTCCCTATGGTCTCCAAAACGGCTGGACTGATTTTGACGAGACTTTTACTGGCAGATAGCTGATGCCCAGCGGTATCCACGCGGGTGAAACCGTGAGGCGCTGCTAGTGCCTTCTAAAAGTCCGGCTAGACTCGAGAATTAAAAAGATTTAAAAAACTTAATGTGAAAGATAACTTGTGAAAAAAGGTAAAGATAAAAATAATTTATTTGCACAAAACACGAGTAAACCTTGAACACTACTAGACTCTTGAACATACTTTATTTACAGTATTAGTGGGTAGTTGAACAGAATATGTAAACTCTGAATCTCCCACTACTTCTGTGCTGTGAAATTCAATGCCTTACAATTTAAAAGTAGATTATTTAAAAACAAAAAAAATTACTTTAAAAAAACCAAAAACGGCCTAATTGAGAACGTTCCTCGCTTTTCGAAGTCGGTTAGTAATAGAACGCTCGTTGCGAAAATAGACTATACGTAAAACGAGCCAGAAAAATTTTATGCCTTGTTTTAGGTATGGCTGTAAGTAAGTACTAGTAAAAAGGGCTTGATTTTCTCTTTTACCAGCGCCCCTATCCGCATTCATTGTAACCATTGACGCATTGAACCAAGCCCGAGGATCGTTTGAGAGTAATCAAGGTGATTAAGAAACAGTGATGAGGAAAAACGTGACTAAAAGTGCGATTCTCTTGGCGTAGCGTGCTTTGTTTTATACCTACTAGGATTAATTGTGCAAAACAATCAAAGTACTAAAGTTCCAGTAGATTTCCATTTACTTTTTAAGGATATAGAGAAATGTTATTCAGATCACAACAAACGAGCCATCCGAACGATGTTTTTGTATAGTTAACAGACTAGACTTTTGACTACTACCTGACATGCTACAGTGTGTTCGAAGAAGGCAAAAAACATAGCCTAGAATTAGAACCAGCTCTCGACTGAGGCTACCTAATAGACAGAGGTAACATAATTTTAGGTGAGGAAAAAAGCACCACCATCAAGCATTGCAAGTGACAAAAAGTTTGTATGCGTTTTGCAACTTATTTCTTTCCTGGCAGTCATGTTAGATGACGGCCAAACAGTGGCCGAGCTACCTTCAACAATACTGCTTCTAACAATAGCTGAAATGGTCTATCGTGGTCACGCGAACCGATCGCACGCGTTCAATGCCGACACAATATTGTCTGCGTTATGCCAATTGACCCACTTCTAGTTGTGCATCTATACAGGGTATAGATGCACAAGATGGACAGACGACCTAAAATCTACCGCAGGGAAACGCTGGATGCAGGCCGGTTCCAACCGGCCCTTTTGGAGATCAATGGGGGAGGCCTATGTCTAGCAGTGGACGTCCTATGGATGAAATGATGATGATGATGACGATGACAGGATATAGAGTAAAAGATGGGTGAGCGGCCGCTAGCGACCAATTGATTAAACTATGTGACCAACCCTAACTCGTGACAGAAATCAGCTGTTCTGCATAAATAGGTCATTGACATACGACGAAATGTACGGATCAGCAGATTTTTCGCGATTCAAGACTGTGCCATAGTTAAATCGGGTAGGGGGCAGGTGGTCCAAGTCCGTCGTCCTAAATCAGTAAGTATGAAGTCTATTTCATAAAATCACTTCTACTGATCTATTTTTGCCTGTACATCCTGTATAGTTGGTTTTGCAGGCTGTCTTGCTTCATTTAATATTGTAAGCTCTGCATGCACTGTATAAGCATGTGACACCTCTGTGTATTTTGAGAGGATGTGCAACACATTTATATTCATAAAAAAACTCTGGCGTCATTCTCCTAGATGAGCAAGGTTAGCAGCCATTTTAATTTGCTTGAATGATTTCTACTTATGTCAAAATTACATTTTCTTCCAGCTGGAGCCAGTTTCTGTCTTTGAAGGCCTCCAACATTACCTTTGTTGCATAATATAAAATTCAGAAATATACTAGGTACAAATATCCTCGTCAAATTATCCCCTTTTGCTTCCGAAAGAACTGTAAGACGTGTGCCTCTCACTGGAACGGGAATCTTCCTAACTCTATGGATACAGCTAATCTACTTTGCTTTCTTTACTTTGCTAATCTATTTTTTTAAGCGCTTTGATTCCACATTTTTTGTGCGAACTACTAGTCTGTGGAATACGCTGCCTGAATGGGTGTTCCCCGATGGTTACAATCTAGGTGTCTTTAAATCACGAGTGAATCGGTTTCTTCTAGGCAAGCGTGCTCCAACGTAGGCCGCATCATCGCTTAACATCAGGCGAGATAGTGGTGAAATGCAAGCCTTTTATTTATTTTAAAAAATACAGCTTAAAGCTGGTTTTACTCTATCATTAAGTTTATATTCCACATCCATGTGGTCGTCTAATCGTATCGTATGCGCATGCGCACTTCGCTGTGCTTGTATTATCGAACTGCCGGCATTATATCACTTGCCCCACTTATTGCCGCTTCCGTTTTTTGCCTTTTTGCACATTGTGTTACTCTACTCTCAACTGACTCGGGTCAGGTTGATTGCAACGCCTTAGCGTACCTAGATGCAGCACATTTCATATGTTACCTAATTTTGAAAAGCCGGTTTAGCTATTTTTGCCGAAATATTAATTAAATTGCTAAAACAATGCGCCCAATTATAGAGGTGTTACTGTGAACTAACATTTTCGCGGGATGCTATCAGTAAATATGATGGTAACTCCCGTAGTCAATTGTACAGGAAAGTTGGCTGTACCAGATGACTGCGTCAACCTGACCTGCCCCTCCTGCTCAGGTTGGATTTGAATAACGGTATTTGTAAATTTGACATCTTCAATGAATGAATGACAAACGATTCTTGTGGTCTATACCTGTCTGTGATACAAACATTAATTTATCATTTTTAGAGTTCCGTACCAAAGGATAAAAACGGGACCCTATTATTAAGCCTACATTATCTGTCCGTCCGTCCGTCTGTCTGTCTATTCTACCTTTAAACGGCTGTATCTCTCGAGCCGTAATAGATAGCCTATTGAAATTTTCACAGAATTAGTAATGTAACAGCGAATTAACAAAAAAAAGTCTAAAAGTAAAAACGGAACGGGGTTCCCCATACAATAAACGCATTTTTTAAACCTATTTTGTATTAGCTCTAATGTAAAAACGGTAATATTTACAAGCATCAAACTTGGCACGATTATAGTACACACTCTAAATTATAACAACAAATAATAAATAATGACCAAGTGCGAGTCGGTGATAAGTTTCTGTTCATTACCAAGTTATAACTGGTAATTTCGTTATTGAATTTTGTGGTGGTACAGAACCCTCATGCGCTAGCCCGACTCGCACTTGGCCGGTTTATTAAGATGCTGGATGATGGATTATCTTATTGAGTTACTAGTCCAGCTTACAGACTGCATATCTTTAGAATTGTGTCAACGACAGGTCTGTGTTGCTGGTATTAAATTAATTAGCTCCACATTATGAAACTGAATGTTTTGTGACAGTGTTTCAGCGCATTTTGCAACGTTTATAGTTTACTTAGCGATTGTCATTCGATTATTTTCGCAACTCGAGTTTCTCTGCAGGTTTATGAGCATACAATTAAACTGAATTTGTAGTAGGTACTTAGTCTGTGTTATTTATTGGTATTACTGATTACTGAGCCAAGTTGTTGTTGCATCATTATCATCATCATCATTTCAGCCGTAGGACGTCCACTGCTGGACATAGGCCTCCCCCATCGATCTCCAAAAGGTCCGGTTGGAAGCGGCCTGCATCCAGCGTTTCCCGCGGTCTCTTTTAGATCGTCTGTCCATCTTGTGGGTGGACGTCCTACGCTGCGCTTACCGGTCCGTGGTCTCCATTCCAGAACCTTATAGTAGTTAGTTACTAATTACTACTACTAATACTAATGCATGTGGTACGTAATGTGATTATCCAAATCGTATAATTATATTATTAAAACTTTGCAATAAAATTAAGTAGGTCTAGGTACATAAAAATATGGAAAGTGTGGTAGAATAAATTATTATTTACCGTGGCCGTTGGTGGTCAAACGTTTATCTATATAATACTACCCTAAGATTATAATAAATAGTATAGCATGAAATTTTTGATACTACCTGAGTGTTCCCCGATAGTTACAATCTGGGTGTCTTCAAGCCGAGAGTGAATCGGTTTCTTCTAGGCAAGCATGCTCCATCGTAGGCCGCATCATCACTTAACATCAGGCGAGTTGGCGGCCAAGCGCAAGCCAATTTATAATAAAAAAAAAAAAAAAAAAATAAGTTTGTTTTTTTTAAGTGACTTTTTTGTTTGCTCAATAATATTTATATACACATTTGGAATAATAAAAGTGGTTTAATAAATACTACTCACTTTACTTTAGTGACGCTGACATACACATTATTACATGAAATAGGAACTTGCGATTATATCACATCAAATTTATCTGTTTATTTATCTGTCTGTAGTGTGCCGGAGGTACTTCCACTTCCTCACAACTAAAGGTCGAAAAGCTTATTGTATTCAACAAATGTCTATTACAATAAAATATACATTTGTATTAATAAATTACTTAACGGATTTTTTTAACACCACCAAAAATGCAAATCACTAAGTAACTCAAATAATGGCTCGACCACTTTACTAGGGCATGACTTGGACTTGACCGTGACTTACCTTCCTTGACTCTGACTATGACTAGTATGTCGTTCTTTACTTGAAAATATTTCAATACTGGCAAATTCACACGACGTTCGTCGCCAAAATCCTCACAAAGGAAAAAAAATTAAAATAAGTATAGGTATGTAGTACGGTCATACTACTCTGAACTCGCTAGTCAAAGATTTCATACTATGTTGTCACTAGTATTACTAATACGGTTCCGAGCAAGGTTTTTTTGGATTTTTCATACTACGAAATTAGTATAAAAATTTCTTGGTTCCAAATGGTGATAGGTAGGTATTATACAACACTCGTGGTGATAAGTTAACGCAGTAACAATTAGGGCAAGGGTTCTCCTTTGCATAAACACAACGTTACTGACATTTGAACATCAACTAGTTACTAGTTAGTACTAGCTGCTAGTGGGTCAGGTACGTTGAGTTACGACAATGTAATGTAAGTAGTAACGCACAAGTGTATTTCTTCCCTATGGGAGAATACTTGGGGCATACATCTGGTCAATTACGCAGATAGATGATTCAATAAGTACGTGTTATAACCACTGCTAATACCTAGTGTAGACTAGCAGCGCCCCGCGGTTCCACTCGCTATCCTACAGGAGCAATGAATTTATCCCGAATAATAGTAGCCTGAGTGTCAATTCAGGTTACCTACAAACTGGCTCCATGCCAAATTCCATTCAAATAAACAAACAAACACACTCAGAAAATTTATATGATTATTTACGGGATATTTACCGTGGTAAGGTTGTGGAATGAGCTCCCGATCATCACAACCACAACCTTACCACGGTAAATATCCCGTAAATAATCATATAAATTTAGTGAACAACCGTGATAGTTTAAAACAGTGTGTTACAATCAGAAACTTTCGCATTTTTTTATTAGTATGTTTAACATTACCATGTGCGAACTGCTAGTCTGTGAATTATGCTGCCTGAATGGGTGTTCACTGATAGTTACAATCTTAGTACATTTACCGTTCGTGTATATATGTCACTGACTTTTTTCACTATACCGCGAAACCACAGAAAAGAGAAGGAACGGAAATGAGAAGGAAAATCGGTTACCAGGCACCATGAGTGAACCTTGATTGAACATTCTTATTTAGATCAACGCGTCAAACTCCGCATTCAAATAACATGGACCTTACCTTTTTGGGTTAGGTCTCAAAGTTCTTTGTCCGCATCACAGTTGCTAACTGATTTCGAATGACTGACGTTTCGTTTATATGGGTGCAACTGGCTACAACAAATTTCTTACAAAAATGCTTTGACAGCCGTTCTAATTTAAACAAAAAAAAACTTTTCTGTGCGCGAAACAACTGTAAGTACGGCTCACTTACTCATTTTTCACGCATGCTTAGGAACTTACGACACCAATGAATTAATTAATAGTCCACATGCAATAAAGGTGATTGTTGCAATCTGGGAGTCTTCAAATCACGAGTGAATCGGTTTCTTCTAAGCAAGCGTGCTCCACCGTAGATTGCATCATCGATTAACATCAGGCGAGATGGTGGTCAAACACAAGCCTATTATTTATATAATAAAAAAAGGGCGACTAGATCGTCTCCTGGGTAAGTTCGACCAACTAAAGGCATCAAGCCTGATTTAGGCCCGATACGTTTACACCCGCTACGCTACCTTACCATAACATCTCCCTTTGTTGGTCTGATCTGAGGACACAAGACATTAGAGGCCTATCCGCAGCAGTGAGTCGATACAGGCTGGTGATGATGATGGGTACGTTACATAACAGGTTAATTGCTTACTTGTTACTGAATCTTTACAATCAATTATGATTGCAGTCGGGTGGTACGTGGTGTATCTCAGGACGGTTGGCGGTTATTGTTTCGGCGTAACAAAGAGCAATTGTATAATTGTTCGTATTATCGTAAACCGATATTATGTCATTTGTAAACCACCGAAACTGCTATTGAAATTTAGTTGCAGTCAAAAACTCGACTAGTGTGCTCGCAGTACGGCTAAAGTTTTACAAATAAATATCCTAACTTAGACAATCATTAATATGTCACAATTAAATAAACAATCAATTTATTAAGTTTATGACAAGCAAAAGTGGCGATTTCTTAATTTTTTTAAGCCCCGGGTCTTCTTTTCCAAGGCATTAGAACAGTTATGAAGTTATGACAAAACTACGGATCGCTGCACAAATAATAAACTTGGCATCTCTTATCAAGTTATCGAAAAATAAGGTAATTATTTAGATTAGATACGTTTAAGACGTTGATAAGACGTAAAAAAAGAGCGCATCTCATCCCAATTCGCCGACTTGTATCGCCACACCCGCCGAGTGCCTCTAGGGCTGAGATCAGGCGGGGAGTAGACAGATACAGATTTCACCAGACAATGGTCAGAGTTACCCAGAAGTGAACAAACTGACACTGAGTAGCGGTCTGGATCGGTTGTCAGCAGAAGGTAAGGCAATAAGGCGTGTGCGTGTCAATGTCAGGTACCCGTGTAGCTCCTTGGACCAGCTGAGTGAGATCTAACGTTAGAGCAAGCTCTCGCGACTTTCTCCCAGCATGGTCAGTGTGCCGGTATGGGAATAGCCACTCTTGATGGTGGCCGTTATAGTCCTCTGGTAACACTAATTGAGGGTACTCTAAATGAGCCGCATCAGCCGCCTCAGAAATGTTTTTTTTATTATCAAGTCAGTTGTATTACAACATTAAATGTAACACTAGTGTGATTGTTCCGAATCTAATTCGCTATGGCAGTATCTCATATTCTAGACACAGGACTTCTTTTTATCCAGAAACGTACACTTCTTGTAAGCTAAGGTTTTTAAATTTAGTAATAACCTTGCGTTTGACCTCTCCTTCTCACCTGATGTTAAGCTTTGATGCGATCTACGATAACTTAAAAGAAACGCTTCCTAGAAAGAAAAACTATTTACTCGCGACTTGAAAACACCCAAATTGTACCTTATTAATCGGGAGAAAAACAGCCATAAAGATGTCAAAACCATGAATAAGCGTCGCTGGTTGCGTGCACATTATCTACGTCGACCGCCACTGAATGGATAACAGTAGTGCCGTGTACCACAGAATAGTCGGAAGTAGCAACATGCCGTTAACTGGAGGTAATCTGTGCAGGTCAAGGACGCAGACGAGGAGAGCCAGCGCGGCGGGAAGCCAGCCGACTCCATCAGCTTGGAGGAGAAACTGTAAGTACCTTGCCTTACCTAACTGTACTTAGCCAGAGAACAAACAATATGACCTCAATTGCTTCAAGCGAAGAGTGAATCTCAAAGGTAGGCAACGCACTGCCAATGCCCCGGGTATTGTAGGTGTCCATAAGCGACGGTGACTACTTACCATCAAGTAGCCCATCGCTTGTTTGCCTACTATTACATTTTAAAAAAACAATAGGCTTTCTGGTGTTTGATTTGTTAAAAGTAACAGGCTAACTGAAAAATTATAATTCAATGGTATATGTATTCTAAAAAAATTATATAAATTGACTAATAAAGTTCCGATATACAGGGTTACGTATAAATAAAGACTGTACTAAGCCGAAAGGAGGTCATTGTACTCATCATTATGAACAACTTTTACTATAAGACCAACCATGAAAACGCGAAAAAAAACAGCTCTTGGAATCAATATCTATGGAACAGCTGTTTTTTCTCGATTTCAGGGTTGGTCCTACTGCAAAAGTTGTTCATAATGATGAGTACAATGATCTCCTTTCGGCTCAGTGCAGTCTATGCGTAACTCTGTATAAGTGTTTAAAAATGTAGAACTGCTAGTATTTTTTCGCGATTTCAGGTATACATCCATAGTAAAAGTTGTTCATAATGATAAGCAATATTGGTACTATGTTTCGTGCTCACCGGTTCCGTGTCACCATGTCTCTTCGAATAACTGAAATCAATCAAAAATATATCAAAGCCTTGAAACATGAACTATTAAAATGTGAAATATGGGTGTGTGTATGTATGTGAGTCTGTATATATTTTGAGGGTGTGCGTGCGTGTGTTATTATGTGTGTGCAATAAAATTTCACTTTACTGTTTATTGTTTGTTGTCATTCTTTCTCCAAGCAACAGAGCAACGGATCTACAAGATTAACTTTTCAATTCAAACTTTAAATTAATTTACTTTAAAGTTATATGATTATTTACGGGATATTTACCCGTGGTAAGGTTGTGGAATGAACAGAATGAACAACAACAGTAATTTACTTTAGGTTTAAACCACCCATAATTATGTTGAAATAAAATACAATACATGAAATTATGAGTAGTAACCTAATTAAAACTATAGATTTAATAAAGTAAAATTATTCGTTTCTTAAAATCGCTCTTTTTTTGATCGAATCTTAATTGGTTAAAGCGACATTGACCTATCCAGCAACTAACTGCAGCCAATTTGTGACACTAATGTCATTTATACGTACAATTTGACAATATTAGTTTTTAGTTTAGTACATACCGCATCTAAACAAAGGCCGTGCCTTTCCCCAGGAACGTATAATATGTACTCGGGCAGTTTTGTTGGTTTATGCCATATACCTACACGGCATTTACCTACCTACTTAAACGGTCTAGAAATAATATAATTAAATACAGTATAATCTCACTAATCCGGCATTATTAAAAACCAGAGGGTGCCGGATTATTGGAATGGTCGGACTACTGGATTATAGAGAAAAAATCGTTATAAATAAAATAAAGCATTTCATAAAGACTTAAGACATTTTTAACTACACACTATTCTCACTTCAAAAAAAAACAGGTAAATACGTACGCACCTGCACGTGATAAGTTTTGAGGTTAGACTGCTAGACGACGACACGGCGATGGAGCGCAGGCGTAGAGGGGCGAGGGAGGCGCGTGCGGAGGGTGCCGGATTATTGGACGTATCGGTCTTATGAAGTGCCGGATTAGTGAGATTATACTGTAATGTGTGCATAAGTTTTGTGTGTTCGTGTGTTTTATATTTTTGTGTTTTAATTTGCAATTAGTAAAAGTATAATAAGTAAAAAAGTACTAAATCGAAAGTATAAAAACATAATAAAATTGCTCAGAACGATCTTGGCAACAAACTAACAAGGCCAATTTGTGGACGCGGCGGGGACAAATTTTATTAATTAGTAAATAATTTATTTGTATATTTTGCTCTCTTTCGGTATACAGAGTTATAAGGTTTACGGAGTCATAAAATTCCCAGGACTTTTTTGGGTTAAAACACTTATAAATTCACTCTGTTTGTACTTCTGTCCGTCTGCCTGTCCGTCCGTCCTATTTCTTTAGAGCCCTCTAACTTCTATATAGTTAATAAGGTAAGTGCACGAAACTTTGCACAGTTACAAAATAAAGTATAAAAATTGTATACTTTTATTTTAGGGGTGGCTTACTAGAGTTTGTGAAATGGGGATGAATCGTTGAATGTTTCTTATGAAATGAAGGAAAGGTTTGATATATCACGTTTTTACAAGTATATCCTTTTCAAAATATGGCTTACTAAAACAACAAAAAGTTCCCTGCATTTCTAAATTATTAGATTATATTAGACATAGAAACTTGTAACAAAAAAATCTTTATTCAAAATTATATCTAACAATTTGTCATGACAACTGTTTGAGTTATAGAACCACCCTGTGTTTTTATTCCTCTATGAATTAGAGTCAAGTATTGTGGTAAAGGAAAGTCACAGTGATTGTACCATTTCAACACTGAATATTACGATATTGGGTTGCTGTAATAATGCACGTTACGTCATTTCGAGAAGTAAACATAACACACGCTGGCGCCAAGTTGTCTAAATAAAAACAAAAATATTGCATTTCAACAGAAGGTGAACGCAAGAAAACAAAACGTAGAAACGCATGCATGTATGCTCGAAACAAAATGTTAACCAATTTACCAAATTACATATCTGCACAATCATAACACTTATTAAGGACATTTCGAGGATTTCTTGGTATGGGAAACTTTTGCAGCCACGTACAAAATACAGGGTTATTGATCATTAGCTAACAACCTCTTGCAGGGACTTTGCTGCAAAAGAACGTTACATTCTTAAACACTATTGTTCAAACTTACTTCACACTTAAACACTATTGGTCAAACTTAATTCATACTTAAACACTCTTATTCAAACTTACTTCATACTTAAACACTCTTGTTCAAACTTACATAATACTTAAAAACTTTAGTTCAAACCTACATCATACTTAAACAGTTTTGTTCAAAACCTACTTCATACTTAAACACTTTTGTTTAAATCTACCAACATCATACTAAAACACTTTTGCTCAAACCTACATCATCATTAAAAACTTAAGTTTAAACTTACGTCATACTTAAAACTTTTATTAATACCTATTTCTTCTAAACACTTTTGATCAAACTTACATCATAATTAAATACTTGTTCAAACCTTCATCATAATTAAACACTTTTGCTTACATCATACTTAAACACTTTGGTTCAAACCTATTTATTAAGCCTGTGTGCCTGGGTAATACAGTAATTGGTACATGTTAAAAATATAGTTCTCGAGGTCCCGCTTCGTCAGCATACAAGCAGTAGGGTATGCAACTAAAGCATTTAGAAATGGTCATGTAGTTAAATCTTTTTACTGTAATTCCAAGACTTTCAATATTATTCTATTTTATCTTTTCCATACAAAAAAATAAATTAAATTAAATTAGGCCTATAAATGGTAATAAATTTACGCGGTTTCAAATGAGAAGGAATGCAGGGCCCAGACGGAGCTTAGGAGCCGACTCTAGCACCAGCAAAATACAAAACTAAAAAACCATAAAAATTTAAAATACTTTTTGGATGAATGTGTTGTTTTATCAGAAACAAAAGTTGTTTAATATAACGAAGTAGGAATTAATTATCAACCCTGTATGAATTGCTAAACTATGTACAAGAAGTTAGCTGCTGTGAAAGTCTCAACAATGACTTGCTACAATTGTGATAGATTCCATGCTGAAATGTAGGAAGAGTCGTCTAAAGTCTGCTATAGAACTTGAAGCCAGCCGGCTGTGACCGTATCGTCTACAAACAAATGATGCAACTCTATTCAGGCAAATCAGACGGATCGTAAACAGATGTTAACTAAGTAGTAATCAAGTGGGCGGTGCGATGACTAAAACAAATGAGTTGGTTCATACAAATTCCAATTAATTTTAGTAATGGTTAATTATAGGACATCCTGTTAAGGCTGCAACTCAGTGTCTGATAAACACAACTTTGTACTGCCAGAACTTGAAAACAATACTTTTTAAACCCCGACGCAAACAGAGGCATTTTATAAGTTTAACGTGTGTGTTTGTGTGTATGTCTGTGGCGTAGTAGCTGCCAAACGGCTGAAATGATTATGTTTTTTTTGACTGAAAGGTGACTAAACGGAGAGTGTTTTAGCTAAGATTCAAGAAAATCTGTTAAGCCATTTTAAGATTATCACCACATTTATCTTAATACTGTTTTAAACTATCACGGTTGTTCATGTCACTAAAGTTATATGATCATTTACGGGATATTTACCGTGGTAAGGTTGTGAAATGAGCTCCCGATATTTCGGCGCAGTTACATGCACCATGTTCACGGGAAGACTGAAGAATGCGGGTGGTTGGTCGAACAGTTAAAAAGTTAGGTGCAGACATAACGATCTATCCTCTTTCTTAGTCTTCCGCAACCTTACCACGGTAAGGATCCTGTAAATAATCATATAACTTTATTAAGTATAATGTATTAAAACCGCATCAAATGAAACAAGAGCTCAAGTGATCATATCGTTTCACAACAAACAGATGGGTCTGGCTGCACCTAGGTACAGTACAGGGCGACAGTCGAGCCGCACCTGTATGACACTATTGCATCAAAGGGCATGTTCTAATGAATGATGTGTGTAATCGTTCAGCCGTTCAGCCATACCAGAGGCCTTCGGGCGGCCTAAACACTGACTTTAGGGGCTGTACCGTGACCTCTTAAGGGCCTCTTTTCTGACTTTTACAAATTTTGGTCATTCTAGTTTTATTTTGGTTGATTGATTGATTAACTCTTTATCACTTTGTCTACTTCCATGGTTAGCTTAAAATTATAAATATGGCGTCATATCAAATTGAATGTTTTATCTAGGAAACCCCAAAGACCGAAACAAGATTAAGTACATTTCGCTCGATAAAAAAAGAAAAGAAAAAGTAACACTGCTTTGAGATTTTCTGCCTGTTTTTTATGTTATTTTTAAATATGTATATTAAATAATGTTTAAGATATCTTAGTATAAAGATTTCAGCCAAAGATAAACCCTGAAATGTAAACAATGTCCAATGTGTCAATGTCCTGTCATTGTAATGAATGTATCACTTCAATATAAAATAAATCATCATCATCATCATCAGCCGGAAGACGTCCACTGCTGAACATAGGCCTCCCCCTTTAACCTCCACACTGAACGACAGCCTGCCTTTTGCATCCACTGGATGCCCGCGACTCTCACAATGTCGTCGGTCCATCTAGTGGGAGGCCTCCCTACGCTGCGTCTTCCGGTTCGTGGTCTCCACTCCAGAACCTTTCTTCCCCATCGGTTATCGGTTCTTCGAGCGATGTGGCCTGCCCATTGCCACTTCAACTTGCAAATTTTAACAGCTATGTCGGTGACTCTGGTTCTTTGGCGAATATCCACGTTTCGGATCTTATCGCGCAAAGAAACTCCGAGCATAGCTCTCTCCTTTGCCCGCTGTGTGACTCTGAGCTTTTCCAAAAGGCCAACAGTTAAGGACCACGTCTCAGTACCATATAAAATAAATACAAAAGACTAATCATAACAAAAACCACTCGAATTTTCTCTTCAACGCGTATAATAAGACATTTAGGACCAATTAGGTAAATTGTGGGAAAAATAACTGTTATTAGACCACCACGTGGAAAGATAATTAAATAAAAACTTGTTTATATTACAACGTGAGCTTATACAATTTAAGTTCAGACAAGAACCTAGCACCACTGAGCACAATTTTCTACGCAGTTGAATTAAGCAAAAGATGTCCAGTTAACTTTGTTTAATCGACCTAATTAAGAACCACCGATTTTTAACTTTTTAACGAAGTTTAACGTGTATACTATATATGTGTCTGTGGATACGATTTTTTTTCCATGCTGTCGTCTGTTGTATCGTATTGAAGCTCTTAAGCTGTTGAACGAATTTTGATTTAGTTTTTTTAAGGTGAATTGTTCAAGATTGTCCTTATTTTGAAGATTTACATCTCTTTTTTTCAATTTATAATTGTTTTAAAGATTGTTCGGTGCAACTCGTGACCAAAATTCCAACCTCTACTTTGCCTATACAACGTGGTAATGGGCCAGCATTTTGGTAGCAATTCCCACTGGTAGAAGTTTAATAGATATAATATATTTTATTTAATAGTAGAAATAGTTTGGATTTAATTTGTTTTTAAATAAAACTATATGAACTAGTTGTTGGCCCCAAATTAACATTGCGGCTGAAATTTCACAACCCTATGGCTGATTTTGCTCAAGTTCCAATTTAAACATTGTATTTGCATGCTCCACTTGTCTACAAAATTAAATGACGTCGAAACTATAACTAAGCAAACACCGATTTGTTCCAGTAGACTAGGCAATTTTAAGATAAAAATCATATCGTCCAAATCCTTAAATCTCTAGTCATCCATGTCAAATGTCAAATGCTAAGAATAAAATTCTCAAATACTTCTACTTCACACCCTACTTACTCCAAAACAATTTTCATATTATCACTTGAGTATCTTAAGTTCAGCAGTGGACGTCTTCTGGCTGATGATGATGATCTTAAGTTCCTTTCAACTTTTTAGCTGTATGAATAAAATATAATTGAGTAGCTCTCAAACATTGTAACGCAACATTTTATTGCCCAACAATAAGTATTAACATTTCCCAAACGACAGCGCTTATCGACATGCATCTCTAAAGATTTTCGATAAAACTATTAGGATTCAGTTACAAAACACTTGTGTAATCGTAGGAAGCATGTTTTTAGTATTATATCATAAAAATTAAATTAATAAGGTTACGGAACCCGAGTTGCACGCAAGCCACTTATGTTTTTGGCAAATTGGTAAAGTGCTGTACAATATGACATGCAATGCAAGTCATTAGGGTGGTTACACACAGCAGCGATGCAAACGCGCGAACGCAACGCGACACTTCAAGAAGAATAAACTTCAAAAAAGGCGTTTGGCGTCTGTTTCGCGATTGCATCGCTGCAATAGTACTGCTAACGCGCCTTTCACATTCCAAATACACTTTTATTCTTTATTTAGTAATAGGCTTGCGTTTGACTACCATCTTGCCTGATGTTAAGCGATGATTTGGTCTACGTTGGAGCACGCTTGCCTAGAAGAAACCAATTCACTCGTGATTTGAAGATACCCAGATTGTAACCATCGAGGAACACCCATTCTGGCAGCGCATTCCACAGACTAGTAGTTCGCACAATAAATGTGGAATCAAAGCGCTTCGTACGGGTTTTCAAAATATCAACCGATAACGATTGTGCGTGCCCGCTCTGGCAGTGCGATAAAAAATGGGCAGGAGGGAATTAGATCGTGCAGATCCGATGCACACTTGCACGCTTTCTACGTAAAAACAGGTGTGAGTTTGTTCCATTTTCTTTATTCTAACAGTATTTAGTAATTCCTAATGTATGCTGTATTTAGTATAATAAATGTAACAGTAGGTACTGATAAAATACGCAACGTGCAAAACCGACAAAACGGGTAAACGGTTAACAAATGAGATCTTAAGCGCGATTGAAATAAAGGCTAGAATAATTTAAACTCAGTGAGTGGAGCCAGCTTACCCTGCGTCTGTGATGTGAACGACGCATAAAAATTGCCGTGTACAGTCAATCTACTAGTAGATAAGTATGTGACGTCTCAATCGACAATACATTTAAAACTTGAAGCAAATATTTTCCTACAATATTTTTCTAGGCACAAGGTTCTACAAGGAACTAACGAAATTCAGTACAATCTTTATCTACTCCACAAAATCTTTCTCAAATATTTTTTAAGTTCAATATAAGTTTTAATATTATATATTTTAAATGTAACTTGTATAATATTTTAGCATAAAACATTATTATCGCAGTTGTGTAGATTATATTTGTTATTATGATTATGTAAATGTGTCAATTGAAGTTATTTGAATTTATAATACCTAAAAGCAACGGCATATCTGATGTAGACATCTTAAACATTTAAAGTCGTGTGTTGACAATATACAGCAATTGCTGTTAGCAATCAACATAAATTGTGTAACCAAATGTAAAAATGACTATTCTGCTTCCAAAAAACGATAATGATCAATTGAAATATGGAACCCTAAAAACAGACTTCAATATTAGTGAATACGCAATTTCGTTTACAGGGATGACATATTTTTTCCAGGTTTTATTTATTTAAAACCCAAACTACTAAATCGATTTAGATGAAATTTCTATGGAACCAATCTGAATCCTTACAAATAAAAAAAAAAATCCTAATCGGTTTATAAATGACGAAGTTCTGAGGTAACAAACATTTAAAAAAAACGAATTGAGAATGAAGGAGGTCCGTATTCAAAGTCGGTTAAAAATTCAAGACATTTGAATATTGATAATCATTAAAAAAAACACACGCTTGTTACTATAAAAAAAACAAATAACCCGTCGAAGACTAGAAGCCATTATAGTTCCACTATCTACCTGGCTCCATCATCTGATGGCACCATATTTCCTATATTCTATTGTCTTTCGGATTACATACACTTGTAAATTTTAAATCGTAACGACAATTAGGAGCAGGTTAAAATTTACTTCCAAAATTAAAAGCTAATATTAAAAATAACTATATATCTTCTCTTCTCTACATAGTACAAATTAAAGTCGCTTTCTGCGTCTGTCTGTCTGTCTGTCTGTATGGCCGCTAACTCCTCCTAAACCACGCAACGAATTATGATGCGGTTTTTTACCATCAATTAGATAATTTTGCACGGAAGGTTTATAACTAGCGACCTGCCCCAGCTTCACACGTAAATTATACCCGTGCGAAGCCGGGCGGGCGGGTCACTAGTAACCATATAAAGTAACTAAAATAATGCAAATAAACAACGCACAATTTACCAGAAAATCCATCGAATACAAAGACCTCAATACACGGCCATTAGTGCAATAAAATCCATAAACAACAATATACTTACGTGCATGTATCTTGTCGTGAGCAATAAACAACATCAATGACTCATTGCGTAACATAACAACCTAACAAAACGTACGAAACGGCTAAATATGCAAACGGCCGTACAAAAGACTTCAACGCGCGCGCCACGATTTTTCCACGGTACGAATATGACTTTCTTTGTTTTGTTCCTTCAGAAAACAAAGGATAAGTTAACATGCGTGTACATTCCGTGTTTTCAACCATCAATCACTGTTTCGAAAATGTGCAAGGAATATTTAGAACAATGTCTTTTGGCTAAAACTTAACTTGTGAAAAGCTAAAGTAAAAATTTCGAAAACAATGGTGCAACGAAAGTAAGTTTTCTATTCAGGAATTTCACCCTAACCAATAATAATATTTAAAAAACCGAAAGTAACTTTGTCTCTGCCTGGTTGTTCTCTTTTCACGACTAAACGGCTGGGTCGAGCTCAACGAAATTTGGGAGGATGATAGTGTACAACTGTCATATTATATTAAGGACAAACGTAGGGTACTCTCCAACCTCTGAAGAAAATGCGAAAAAACGGGCCAATCGCGGGCAGCACCGTGGAGTTAAGCTAGTTAGTAATAATTGTAAAATTATCCTCGACGTTATTCAAATCTAAAAGAAATATAGTACGGCTACGCTACGATGGGCGACTAGACGTTGACGAAGGCTTCACTCACAAAAAAAACGCCTTGAGATGAAGGCTTCCCGTTTCCCATCAGACAGGCATTGTTTATATGCGTCAGGTAAGTTAGGTATCTATAGGAATTTATTTTGTGGTGATATTTCCGAACAAGCAGAGATGACACTTCGTTAGTGAATCTACTTTTTAGCGTTTCACTTATCGGTCCCTCGATCTTAATTGGCTAGTTAAAATTACATGTAAAACTTTTTATGGACTGCAATTATTGTTGCAAAATATTTCCAAAACATGCAATTTTATTCTTGTAGGCGGAATAATAAATTATGAGGATATAAAAAAAAATATTACAGGACATGCCTGATAGTCACTCTAGGTCTCTAGGTAAAACCTTTGTGTTGACAAGTTTTTATTATCAATTTAAAAAACTGACTTCAAAATTTGTAAATAAGCAATCTCGTTTATTTGAGATCATATTTTTTCCAGTTAACTTGATTTAAAAACCAAACTACTGATTTTGATAAAATTTCTATGGGACCAATCTGAATGTACATAATCTTACAAAATAAAAAATAATTTTCCAAATCCCATTAAATTGCGGTCCCATTAGATTCAGCAAATATTTCATCTACGTGTGAAAAATTAAGGAATTAATCCTGTTTATTGAATGCGATATCTGTTATTTTTTTGTTAAAATATATTAATTATTATTAAGGTCTGTACAAGCTTTGTTATTTGCATAGTTTCCCATGATTAATGTCCAACAAAGGAAGACCCCACAAAGCTTTGTCACTTGGCAATCCAAACTGATACATTCCTTTTAATTTCCTCAATATGTTAATACATACGTGAACATAATAAATTAGCTGCAGTCATCAAAGTACATAATTTGCGGACATTATTCTAATGCACTGCCAAGTTATCTAATTAACAGATGCTTGAATCATTTGCAACCTTGCTCCGTCATTCTATCACTTGCTTTTATTTTGTAAACATGAGATACTTAAGCATTAAAGAACAGAAGAAGACATGTAGTCATTATCTACAGAATTTTTCTTGCTTTTTTTCATAAATATAACACCCCTCTGTTTGCGTCGGGGGCTAAAAATACTACAAACAGCAATAGAGACTGACAGTCTTTCGTAATTCTTCGTGAATTTAGGGTTGGTCCCATAGTAAAAGTTGTTCATAACGATGAGTATACAATGACCTCCTTTCGGCTTAGTACAGTCTATATGCATAAGCAAAGGAATGTTTTTTTTTTAGTTTATTTTTTTTATAATTAATAGGCTTGCGTTTGACCACCATCACGCCTGATGTTAAGCGATGATGCAGTCTACGTTGGAGCACGCTTGCCTAGAAGGAACCGATTCACTCGTGATTTAAAGACACCCAGATTGATGTTTTGAATAAAGTATACGAAGCTTGTGAAGAGTGATTTAGCGAAAGGTAAAACGTCAAACATTATTTAAAAACCGCCTAATAAAAATAGCTCGTTAGTTACAGCTCTCACCAGGAGAGACTGAGGCATAATTCACCTTTATTGTAATCCATAAAGAATAACGCAAAGAAAGCCGCAACATTACTGCGAAATAGCTGCGAATTATTTACGCATCCATAGTATTATTCATAATTATTCTCCAGACGATGTTCATCATTTTGTTCTTTGTCGTTTTATCCATACATTATGGTAAACGTTTCCGTATGAGAAATGAGACAAAGGCTTTCTTTATTTAAGCTGACGCTTTCAGTGCAGTAGTTTATAGTCATTAGTTTTTTGACTACAAGATCTCTGTACAAGTTCTGTAAGCGTTTTGAAGGCAGTTTGAGCCATGACAATGATTGAAAATTGTGCGATGGTGGCCAGGCGGTAGCATGTGCGCTTTACAATTTACGGCACCCGGAGGGTTAGACAAGACTAATTTTGTGCTAGCGTTAATGTGCTGACGAAATTGTATGAAAATGATATTGACAATGACATTAGCTTGAGAGATGTTATCTCAAGTTAATGTAATTTTCATACAATTTCCTCTCTCCGCAGGCGTTAACGCTAAAATAAAGTGGGTCTTGTCTAACCCTTGTTCAATCCTCGGCCCGGACCAATGACTTATTTAATCATCATCATCATTATTTCAGCCATAGGACGTCCACTGCTGGACATATGCCTCCCCCATCGATCTCCAAAAGGGCCGGTTGGAAGCGGCCTGCATCGAGCGTTTCCCTGCGGTCTCTTTTAGGTTTTATTTAATACTTATAAAATTATCAGCAGTTTCGATGCCATCGGTCAACAACGGTGAAGGAAAATATCGTGAGGAAACTGGTATGACCAAGAACCTCAAAAGTTCAAAAACATATAACATTCACTAACATGCACTGGGCCAGCATGGTGGATTAGGGCCCATCCTCTCTCTCTCTCTCTTTCTGAGAAAATGCTTCTGTCCCAGCAGTGAGAGCATGATAGGCTGATGATGATGAATGTCGAAGAAGCTTAGTTCTAATTGTTTAGCAACATCAGGCGTGATGGTGGTCAAACGCAAGCCTCTTAATTATAAAAATAAAAAACTTTCTGGGTCGTCTTCATCTGTTCAAGGAACTGATATCAAAAATCAGTTCCTTTAACGTGTGCAGTAGGTTGTTTTTTTTTTTTTTCTGCAATTCTCATAAATCATTTATGTAAATGATCCGTTGTAATTAAATCTGGGTTGCTACTTTGCTTTGAAACCCACTAGTCTAGAGTATGCTCCTTACCTAAACTTCTTCAAATGTGATTCAATAAATTCAAAAAGATTTTTTACGAGCACAAAAAACTAACAACACCATAACATTAAGGATGATATTTAATCGCACACCAAAAAAGCGCACTTTTCATGTAAATGTACGAGTAAAATAAAAAAATATCTATGGGCAGTAATTATACTAGTTTCAAATATCAAAACTAGATAATTAGATATTTAGGACGGGAGTTCCTCTCCGTTTTATTACGGCTTTGTTGAAACTAAAAAATAAAATAAAAATCGACTTTGACTATACTGTAATGATTTTGTAATCATGTCGTGAATTTTATTGTATTTTATACACATTTCTAATTAATTCGTATGGAAGTTAATAAATCACATTGCAGTAAATATCATTACCTACTTAATAGTAGTATTTTAAGTGTTTTTATATAAGCTTGTTTGTTTAAACCTAGTTTTTAAAAGTAGTTTATAAGTCTATTGACTAGATTGTACTTTGCTTTTCTCTGATTGGTCGACCTTGACTGGGTGTTTACCGATTGGCAAGTTTACGTGCGGAGGGTAAACAGTCAGTTGAGGCAGTCTCGAACGAGCTTTCAAAGGAGCAACAGCTCTCTGTATTACAAGTGAAAAGTATAAAGGTGTAAAATAAGTGTTGAGAATGATTGTGTCAATATCTAAATTGTGAAAGGTTGTAAAATAAATAATGTGATTGTACCCAAGGTGTCTGATTTATCACATATCAGAAGTGGCACAAAATCCACGAAAGCTCACAAAACAAAAATAGAGCACCTAAATGTGCCTCTCAGTCAACATTGGCGATAGAAGAGATCGAGGCAAGCCGTGAGCCGGAGCCTACAACTGCCGTGTCCATGCGAGCAAAGTATGGGGCACGTGTCTGTGTGGCGTGTAGCAGCTGCGCGAGGTTCTGTCGAGAGCCTGAAGCTGCGGACGCCAACAAGGAGCCAAAAATCGGCCTCAGCCAATAGCCAGGTGTGTTTGTTTCTGCTTTTCATTATGCTAGATGAGATATTTATCGTTGACATTATTGCCACTAGTTCAAGATTGGAATAGAAAGTGTAGAAGTAAAAATACATCTCCATAAACCTGGTAAAAATCATGCGCTGCGTTCTATACAAAAAAAAAAAAAAAAGTCGAAAGCTAGTCGGCTATATCGAATGCTAATAAATGGCATTATACGTCGTTAAAACGTGTAAACAAAAAAAACTTTATTAATTTCATACTTGTTTGCGGGTAGACTGGAAAATAATAAACGAACCGAAAGTAAATGTGCAAATCAAACATTTTAATAATTACGCTTCATATAAAGCAGAATCTAAGTCAGTGCTCTGATGTTGGTTCTTC
This sequence comes from Agriopis aurantiaria, assembly GCA_914767915.1. Taxonomy (NCBI): domain Eukaryota; kingdom Metazoa; phylum Arthropoda; class Insecta; order Lepidoptera; family Geometridae; genus Agriopis; species Agriopis aurantiaria. Next base: position 18,471,819 of record OU611987.1, read on the forward strand.
AAAATAATCATGATTATACAAATGGCTATAGCAAGTCGCAGATAGATGAGAATTTAGTAAACTCTTGTGTCTCTTGTGTTCTATCACACTTACAGTATTGCATAATTTGTATAATTTACCTATGAAGCTACCTACAGTTACTTTATCTAAGTGCTTACGGTAGAATTATGTTTCAACGTTTTATGGTTTAAAATTTTTATTTTTTCAAAGAATAACATTAATTCTCTTAGGTGAGAAAATACATGTTTTATTTAACTAATGTACTCAAAGACTGCAAACATTGCAAACATTTTTAGGTATAGTATTTTATCGTAATAGTATTTTTTTTCTTTAGTGGGTAGATGACATCGTAAATATTAGGCTCGATAATCTATTGCGTATCGTGTATCATCCAAAGCTTGATAGCAATATTGGTAATTAGTCAATAATTAGAATTACCTATTACATTTTGTGTTATTTGTACTTATAGTTTTATTAGCAACAATCGTTTTGACAGCATACCATTAGTTTTTATAGCTCATCAAGTTTCGATAGCACCAACAATTTTGATAGCTCGGAAAGTTTTTATGGAACCGATGTTCTTAGGAGTCTTTATGGAACCGATAGTATGTATGAACCCGATAACACCGATAGTTGCAATAGCATCAATAGCCCTCATTATTGACAGTGGTCCGTAGCTCATTCGGTCACAGACTGAAAACATTTTTGCTTTATTGGAAGTAATAATAAGCCAACCAGCTAGTCAACCATGTCGCTGTTTATATCGGTTGCTAGATAAATGAGATAGTTGCCACTATAAGCAATTCATATTTCACCCCGTAAGAGATCATACGAGAAATTAAATATATTAATGGGTGTATAATGTGACACAAGTACCGAACGATTCATTGTCATGCTTAATGCTCATGGCTATGTATGCCGCACCAAGTAAAGTGTGTTTAAGAAGTAAGCAGTGTTATAAGACTGCTTTGACCGACTGAAACATGACTGAACTGTGTTTGACAAATTAGTAGTCAAATTCATGATAAAATTTATTATATTTGCGAATTGAGTAAGATATAATTTTAGACTGTTAATTTTTGAAAGTAATCTACCGGAGACAATTTATGCTTTTCAGTGTTATGTGACAGTGGAGCTTGTCGAAGACACTCCGCCAGATGTGTCACCTAAGTGTCGCCAGCGAGTGACGTGGCTAGTGTGTCGCCAGCGAGCAACGTGGCCAGCATGTCGGCAGCAAGCGACGTGGCCAGCGAGTGACGTGACCAGCGTGTCGTCAGCGAGCGACATGGTCAGCGTGCCGACAGTGAGTGACGAAGCCAGAGTGCCACGTGGTTAGACTATGATTATGATGCCTAACTAAGTCTAGATGTTCAGTAGGTTAGACTATGATTATGATGCATAACTAAGTCTAGATGTTCAGTAGGTTAGACTATGATTATGATGTATAACTAAGTCTAGATGTTCAGTAGGTTAGACTATGATTATGATGCCTAACTAAGCTCAAATGTTTAGTAGGTAAGACTATGACTATGATGCCTAACTAAGCCCAGATGCTTAGTAGGTTAGACGATGAGTATGATGCCTAACTAAGCCCAGATGTTTAGTAGGTTAGACCATGATTATGATGCCTAACTAAGCCCAGATGTTTAGTAGGTTAGAATGACTATGATGCCTAACTAAACCCAGATGTTTAGTAGGTTAGACCATGATTATGATGCCTAACTAAGCCCAGATGTTTAGTAGGTTAGAATGACTATGATGCCTAACTAAGCCCAGATGTTTAGTAGGTTAGAATGACTGATGCCTAACTAAGCCCAGATGTTTAGTAGGTTAGACTATGATGCCTAACTAGGCCCAGATGCTTAGTAGGTTAGACTATGACTATGATGCCTAACAAAGCCCAGATGCTTAGTAGGTTAGACGATGACAATGATGCCTAACTATGCTCAGATGCTTAGTAGGTTAGACAATGACAAAGAATGGCTCGCTAGGCCCAGAGTGTTTAGTAGGTTAAAAGATAACTATCTCATCAATTGGGCTAAGTGCGCTTAAGATAAATGATGGCTATGTGTTCCTTCTTATAGGTCAAGTGTCCTTAACCAAAGTAAATGATGATTAGTGCCATGTAACTATATTTGGAAAGCCAAGTGAGCCCTTAAGATAAAAGTTTCTTGTTGCTATATCTTATAGAATAAACAGTAATGAAGCACGGATGACGTAGCCGTAGACTATTTGTCAGTGGTAGGCAACCGGTGACAACATTAGATTATTTGATTATAATAAGACTTTTAACTCGGTGTGGCAACCAGTAAACTTTATTTGAAGTTGTATTGTCTAGCTGCACCTTCAGTTTTTCTCGCAGTCTTTATTTATTACCTATACTTATCTATTGAATTTTAGTGCAGTTTGTAATTTTATATTATTTGTTGTAAATAGTTAAGTAAGTGAATATTTCTATGATAATTCGAGTATTGTTATTGTACTGGCAGTAATTATATTAATTGATGTAAATAGTTAAGTAAGTGAATAATTATAATAATTCTAGTATTGTTATTGTACTGGCAGTTATTATATTATTTGATGAATATAGTTAAGTAAGTGAATATTTCTATGATAATTCTAGTATTGTTATTGTACTGGCAGTAATTATATTAATTGATGTAAATAGTTAAGTAAGTGAATATTTATAATAATTCTAGTATTGTTATTGTACTGGCAGTTATTATATTATTTGATGTAAATAGTTAAGTAAGTGAATATTTCTATGATAATTCGAGTATTACTATTGTACTGGCAGTAATTATATTATTTGTTGTAAATAGTTAAGTAAGTGAATATTTCTATGATAATTCGAGTATTGCTATTGTACTGGCAGTAATTATATTAATTGATGTAAATAATTAAGTAAGTGAATATTTATAATAATTCTAGTATTGTTATTGTACTGGCAGTTATTATATTATTTGATGTAAATAGTTAAGTAAGTGAATATTTCTATGATAATTCGAGTATTGTTATTGTACTGGCAGTAATTATATTATTTGATGTAAATAGTTATGTAAGTGAATATTTCTATGATGGTTCGCGTATTGTTTTTGTACTGGCAGTAATTTTATTATTTGATTTAAATAGTTAATTAAGTTCAAGTTAGTGAATTTTTCTATGATAATTATGTTTATTCTGTATTGTATTATATTTCTAATATGTATTTTTGTGGGTTTCCGACAAGTTGCCATCTGTAACTACTGTAGAGACAACAGTAAGTTTATGATGTAGTATAATAACAATGAAAATCAAGATTTTTTTTTGTATCTTCCTGCAGTTCCTAAGTCAAGGAATAATGGAACCCACTAGTGATGACCATTATGTTGATGTTAGGTATTTAGGTATTTCGAAAACTCACGTTGTGGCGTTGAAAGTAAATCTGAGATCAAATTATAACCGAATGTAATGATAATTATAGCAAATAATTGATTTATTCGTGCGTCGGGAGATCGCACGACGTCGGATGGCCGAATGTAATGATTTTGTAATCATGTCGTGAATTTTATTGTATTTTATACACATTTCTAATTAATTCGTATGGAAGTTAATAAATCACATTGCAGTAAATATCATTACCTACTTAATAGTAGTATTTTAAGTGTTTTTATATAAGCTTGTTTGTTTAAACCTAGTTTTTAAAAGTAGTTTATAAGTCTATTGACTAGATTGTACTTTGCTTTTCTCTGATTGGTCGACCTTGACTGGGTGTTTACCGATTGGCAAGTTTACGTGCGGAGGGTAAACAGTCAGTTGAGGCAGTCTCGAACGAGCTTTCAAAGGAGCAACAGCTCTCTGTATTACAAGTGAAAAGTATAAAGGTGTAAAATAAGTGTTGAGAATGATTGTGTCAATATCTAAATTGTGAAAGGTTGTAAAATAAATAATGTGATTGTACCCAAGGTGTCTGATTTATCACAATACCTACATGAACAAACTTAAACTAAAAAGTTGAAAATTACAGTTAAAACATAGATTGAAATTCCTTATCAAAACTTTTGCTGAAACAAACAAAATGTCATCTGTGTATATAATCTGGGTTTTGTAGATTTATTCAAAAAGCGCAAAATCAATTCTAATAAAATGTATATGAGACCACTTCCGAAGTTATGACCTACCAAATAAAAAAAACACCCATCTAACTCAATTCATAATAAAATTGGTGGAGTAATCGCGTTAAAAAGCAATTCACCCTTCCCTTGCGTATTTTCGCCCTAAGCCTTCCTGATTACGACTCCCCATTTACTGACTATCCAATTTTGATCTGCAAACATAGTTTTTTGATTTGAAATTAAATATTTCCGTAACATTAAGATATGAGATTGTAATTGTTCCCGCGAAGTGGTGAGTAGTGATGAGTCACTGAATGTTTTCGGCCACAAAAAGCTGGTAATCTTGTGCGTCGGTCTACACGGCTGGCAGTACGGCGCGATCAGATAGCAGCATCACCTGCAGAGTAGCTACACGCCGGTTCTTTGTCCTGCTGCCTTGACATATCACATATACACGCTCTGGATCACACCATTGCATAATAGCACGACGCGTCTATTCACCAGGCTTAGATCCATCAAAGGACAAAGTTCACAGGCTTAGAGCCATCAAAGGACAAAGTTCAATGACATAAGTATATCCTATTTTTATTTGTACTTCGGAAAAAATAAGTTCGGAGTGTTCCTCATATCTGAGATGTCTAACAGCTATTACCTACCAGACATCGGTATCAACCTAAATATCTAAGATTATATATACACTATGTTCACATACATATTCTGTAAGCTTTTGATAGATTTGAAAGAATAAGAGATTCAGTTTTGGTACTAGAATAGCACCAGTATCATTGGCATTTTATTTGCCGCACTGCAAGGCGAGACATACTTGAGCACCTCGTCTTATTTCTTCCCTAATATTCCCAGTTTTGTGCCAATCTTGTTTAGGGATCCAAACTCTTTGTGGTTCACGCCATTGTACGAATCTAGATGGCTTTAACAGCGGTATAGGAAAGGAGGACGGCGGGTCATGGTGTCATGTTACTGTTGACTTACGGGTTTTTGATAAACGCATAACATTATATTACACAACAAGAGAAACAATGTGCGACGGTACAAGGGAAGGCACCCAGGTGTGGCGAATGACGGCGAAAGTGAGCCCTATTATGGTACGATTATATGGCGTGCGTTTTGTGCCGAATGCGTTTACCGGCCTATTCCGTTATTTGGCACAAGTTATAAACGATAGGTACTACTATCAATTTCAAAATGTCATTGTGATATTCGTAATAAAATCATCGGTTTATCTTAGAAAAGGCTAGGACCACAGATGAGAGACCATAGTGCCAGAGAGACACCGACAATACAGTAGCACACCGGTGTGAATACTCTGTGCAGGTGTTTAAAACTCGCCAAAATTTCGAAATTGAGATTCCTGCGCAACTTTTCGCCACAGACACTACCATCGCTGTTTTTTTTAAAATAAAACGAACAGCAAACTGACATACGGTCCACCTGTTGGCAATCGCCACCTATGGACACTTACAACACTAGCAGTGTTTTCGATGCTTTGGCAGCCCGGAGAGATGTTTATACCCTTTTTAAAACGCTCCAGCTGAAACTTGGCGGAAAGACTTTCTGGGGCAGGACATTCCACAGTTTCCACACCATGCGGACGATGTGGGATTTCCAGCTTTGCTAGATTTGGGACTGAATCTGTTACATCTTTTTAGACCAATCATCAAGTCGGTTATCTAGTTATTTTACTGGAATTACTCCAATCCGGTAATACGTACGCTAGCTGTAGTCGCTACCTCTCACACAATACGCCTCAGCCACAGATTAAATACTTATCTAGTAGTTGGACACAGCAGTGGAAAGCCGTCGGACGTGAGTGGAGTTAATTGCATGCGCGGGCACGCTGCCCGTGGCAATGAACCTGTGCGACTCAGCCATGCCCCTCGCCTGCCTGACCCGCCTCATCTTTAATCATAGGAAGCAACACGACTTACCATGGCTACGACAGTAGGTAGTTACAGTTAGCATTCTGACACAGAATAATATGGAATGAGCTCTCAGCTGCGGCATTTCCGACTAACTACATGGAGCTCTTTAATAAGTTCGGCAACGTACAATGTCTGTGATGCCTCGGTGTTACAGGTGCTACAAGCGACGGTGATGCTTACCAAGCCAGCGAGTACGCACGTCATCGGAAGTTCACCGTTACGGGAACAGCAGCAATTATCTAGGAGTATAGTATCTATTTGCCCACAACACGAGCTACCGTAATTATAAAAGGTACTACGTACTTGCGTAGGTATAGGACTGCAATTAGAGAAGGTAATGATTAAATGATGTGAGCGGAAATATTGTTACGGATAGATAATCAACAAGTATTCCGCGTCATCGCAGGATCCGTTGAAATAGAAAATACTACGTTGGTATGGCAGAATACCTAAATAATTTAAATAAAAATGCGCCTTGAAACGCATAAGATTTAAAACAAGTTCTAGAAAAAAGTTTAAACACAATTTAAATAGGGTAAACATTGGTAAACATGCTTAGCATGGAACAACGATTTCGTCTACATCAAAGTTCACTTTTGATTTAACATCGAACTTTCTTACCTTGTTGTTTACATTTTGTACTCATTTACATTCAAGAGAGTTACCTTATTTGTGTAAATTGTACAAAGTTATTCTTAAGTCCATTGTCAATAGTAAAGTTGCTTTAATTTTTTCGTCCGTTTTCACATTCTACTCACATTTTCAGACCTGACAGGCTTTGTAGAAAGTGTATCGAGCACAGACAAAGCGATCAGTCGCGCTTATAGGGTCGATCCTACCTGTCAATTATATTATGGTTTTCACATGTTTTGTTCTTAGCGGAAACTATGGAAGCCGGTTACTCCTACTATAGTTTCAACCGCATTCGGCGGTCTTTTTCAAGGTGAATGCGTGGGTGCGGCTCCGTCTCGCTTTGCACTGCGTGCCGCCGCGCGACGCGCACGTGATGACAATAAGCCTTCGCCAAAAAAGACCGCCGAAGGCGGTTGAAACTATAACAGTCGGAGTAACCGGCTTAATCATACGTCATTTTTGGAGATCAAAACATATACAAAAACCAGAATTTAATATATTGTCGCTAGAGTTAATAAGTAATGAATCGAACGAAAAATCATTTTAGCGTCACCGTATTTTTTTCCGGGTAACCTGTGATCTTATGTCACTATTCGGCCCTCTAACTATATCTATGCAAAAATTACGTCGAACGGTTTCTCTGTTACTGCGTGAAAAGGAAACAAACAAACACACTTCAGCATCAATATTAGTATGATAATAAAAATGCACGTTTTTATGTTTTAATCCCAATTTGCATCGGCAGTTTGTGGCAAGTTGCCAACCCTATGCTCCGACATAACACATTCGCGGTGTTATGCAAATGGTCGCGCACAATGGCCTGTGTTTATCGGTCACAACCAAATGAATGAGAGCGGTTACTGTAGAGTCACGACATGAGTATGACACGGTATCTGGCACGGTTTCACTGACGGTCTGTGGGCCACACGTCTCCGGAATTCTCGGAACATCTGATTGATGTCCTCTCATTTACCAATGAACGTGACAGCTAGAGGCGGGAAAATAACAGTTGTTGTGCGATAGAGGCCAAGCGGTAGCATATGCGATTTACAATCTGACGGCACACGGTTCGAACATCGGCCCCGCTGCGCCCCTGCATAATGTGCGAGACTTCATAATATCTCTTCTCTATCTCTATCTTCTCTTCTCTATCTCTTCTCTATCTCTACATGGTGTAAATTAAAGTCGCTTTCCGCGTCTGTCTGTCTGTATGGCTGCTAACTCCTCGTAAACCGCGCAACGGATTTTGATGCTGTTTTCACCATCAGTTAGATACATTTTCACGGAAGGTCTATATATATAACTAGCGACCCACCCCAGCTTCGCACGTAAATTACACCCGTGCGAAGCTGGGCGAGCGAGTTGCTAGTAAAATATATGAAAGTGATTATTGCGATGCACCCCGGCCTGCTGCAGCCCGGCATAAAGTGCGCGTACCGACAACAAGGTGCAAGCAATCACCTATAGGTACTTACTTACTATGTATCTAATCTATGTAAACAAAGGTAAAGGAAGAAAAAGCCTAAAAAAGGTTGTGATGCTGGGTGTATATCTAGATGAAGGACAACATTGTACTCACCATTAATAAACAACTATTAAACCATAAACATAATAAAAGTTAAAAGCATCTACCTAAATCACGATATCAATCAAGTTAAAAATGTGCACAAATTATTTAGACCTCTAGACGGACGTTTAGATATAAATCCGCTATATATAGTTGGGTTTCATTTTGGTCGAAATTTTAATACGTATAGAAGAGTCTGTACATGTAGATCGGAATATCGATGTACTTAAATTTCAGAATTATTATTACGTTTTGATGATTTCAGTAAAAACCCAATAGACTTCTGCCTAATGTGATGCTGACACATTCCAAGCAAATGGTCCCACACCGCACTTAGTCACTGTAATTCCCTTTCGACCAACAAAGCAACATGCTATCCTCTTCCATAAAACACTATGACAAGTGCTTTACCTACCAGCTGTATACGCTACAGGAAACCTCAAGTTTCCGAGTAGTTTGCCGACCGCAGTTTCCACCCATTACGGGTAATGCACGTGCTCGATCAATCACCGGCACCTATCAAGCTCCATCAAGCAAACTGGCTATCCATTCCGAGGTGAAGCAAGTGTCAGTGGCTTCACGACCCGCGTACGACGTGCACAGACTGACAAACAGAGGGATGGAAGGCGAAGATGTATGGCTCACCGTTATGCGAAATGATTGTCATCTACATGATGCGGTGAAGAATTTGCTTGAAATTGCATCAGAGGTTATGATTTTCGTCGAAACGTCAGTCAAAGTTACGAGGAATTTCGACAACGTATTAGAATTCACAAGAGCTTTCAGGAAAAATAACGTGAATAATATTTGAGTAATCATCATCGGCCAGACGTTCACTGCTGAACATAGGCATCACACTTCAGCCTCCACACTGAACGACAGCCTGCCTTTAGCATCCACTGGATGCCAGCGACTCAAAACTCAGAGTCACACAGTGGGCAATGGAGAGAGCTATGTTCGTAGTTTCTTTGCACGATAGAATCCGAAACGTGAATATACGACAAAGAAACAGAGTCACCGACATAACTTTGAAAGTTGAAGTAGCAATGGGCAGGCCACATCGCTCGAAGAACCGATAACCGATGGGGAAGAAAGGTTCTTGAGTGGAGACCACGAACCGGAAGACGCAGCGTAGGTAGGCCTCTCCCACTAGATGGACTGACGACATTTGTGTAATGCACCTTATTTATTAGATATAATTATATAGCACAGAATAATTTAAGTAAAGAAAGAGTTTAAGGGCCTACGTTAAAATTGTCTTGGTGTTAAAAAGGAGGTAAACCGCTTTGTGTGCTTCTGATTCTAAACCTTTTTGACTTCTACCCGCATTCATACATTCATTAGACTATCCGTAAATATGAAATCAGAAATCAGAAATCAGAAATATTTATTGGCCATAAAAACATTAAGCAACAACAAACAACTGCATCGAAATATCAGGAACTAACCACTCAAGCAAATCACGGCAAAATATATCGTGTGTGAAAATTGAAACGTAGTTCACAACTGTGAAACTTTAAATAAAATAATATCGTAAAACTTGTAAAGGAACTAAGTTCACAGTTTCCGCGAGTAACAAAACAAGCGTGTTACCTAATAAGGCGCTTGCGGCACAAAGCATTAATATCATCTTACATCCACGTCATTATTCAATTGGAAAGTGAAATTTGTTCCGGCGGCAACGATGCAGTTTCGCGCAGGAACTGTTACATAGGTAAGCTGTGCCCTTAGGGACTGTTACTCAGCTCATCATAATCAGCCTTTTAATAGTCCACTGCTGGCCTACCCCCGAAAGGGTGATTAGGCCATATCCACCACGATGGCCCAGTTGCGGGTCGGTGGATTCACATATGCCATTGAATTTCTTCTCCGTACGTGCAGGTTTCTACACGATGTTTTCCTTCACCGAAAAGCCAGTGGTATGAAAATCTGTAAATAATCTCCAAAGAGCTCATTGGTACGGGCCCGTGGTTTGAACCCGCGATCTCACTCTTTCAAGTCTAGCGTTCTCCCAAATAGGCTACCACGGCAGCACTACTCAGCTCTACCGAGGCTTTATTGTGGGCGGATGGGAACAAAGATCCCAGAAAAAAAGGAAGAGTTGTTTTGGTTCTGCAATTTCTAGTCTTTCTTTAAAACATTCGAGATCTCCACACTTTTCACATAATAGGTTCACAACGTAGGGTTTTTGGGATCGCGCATGTGACAAACCCCAAACTCACGGTTGTGGTTTCCTGAATATTTCATGCTTCAAAACAAAACTCTTTATCATTTATGATAATCACACACAATACTAGTCATAAAATGCGACAGCTAGAGTCCGTTCCTACATCCGCTTTTTACAGTTTCACTTGTCGCCCCTGCGCTACGCCAGGGGCGGCAACTAGGATACGCAAAACTATACTGATGAACAGAACTGGAGGAAAAGCCAATGACCAAAAGCGGCCATCAATTATACTTGGTAATTAGGTGCAGAATAATATGACTAACAGTTATCAAGGGGTATCACATCATTCTTTACTAAATTGTATCGTTTTTTTTAAAGCGAGATAGGTACATAATTAAGATTTAAAGTCAAATGTCTCATCTCTGACTGCGTTTGTAGAAAAAGTATTCATTAAATAATTATACCACGGAATAAAACGAAATGCGCCACGTCCCAGTAATTTGGTCATTGTCTTTTGGCAAAGAAGTACACAATGAGGACTTACAGGAAACTTTCATCATCATCATCCACCGCCTTCCTTATCCCACTGATGGGCCTCTCTCTTGCTATGCCATATGCTGCCTCAGTCCTGTGCTGATCGAGTCCAGGTTCGACCTGTGATGGTGACAATAGGATACTTTCAGCGCACAAAAACACGGAATGGCATAAAAACGAAAACACAAAGCTAACAGTGCTGCTAGTTCAAAATAAGCTACTAATTAGCATACCATTGTAGTTTCCTTACTTTCCATAGCTGCGCTAGAATGAAAGTGAAACATAGATCAATACAAACGAAACCAGGCGAAACAATTACTGTCAGTTAACGACAAGCTCTTACAAAAGTAAAGTTATTAATCGCTTTTACAACTTTATTATGTAAAGACATATTCTTTTAGTAGTTACGAGAGAGAAATCTGAGATAGATTCTATAGCTAAAGTTTTACGCTGATTGTTTCCTGTAGTGTTGGTTTATTCTATTGCAATTAGACATATCGATATCTGTTGGATTCTATATTCTGTTGAAACAATAATTAACGACCGTTAAGGGTCGATATACCTACGTTGTCAGCTAAAATCCAAGTTTTGCTCCCGCTTCACTTGCTTCACCTCACGCTTTACTCGTAGTGCTACACGATACCTAGATCTACCTTGCGTTGTATGGCTCAGTGGTGGCACGGCTGCCCTATAAGTAGGAATCCCCGGGTTCGATTCTCGAATGGGCAGGTGTGTGTAGTTTTAGCTTTGAACTGCAATTGTGATTTTTAGGATGTGCTTTTTGCCTCTTTAGACTAATAATACTAGAAATAAACACTCTTTTTAGATTGACTTTCCTTATTTACGACGATCATTTTAATCGATTAATTTGTCCCATGACATCCTGACACAGATAGTCCTAGTGTGAAGCATTATTTACTTGTCCCATTTTATCCTCAGATGCGTTCTCAAGTTTTGGCAAAAAACCTTTTATCCAGAGCCCTTAGTACAAGTTTTTGAAAGCTTTTTTAGTTTTCGTATTGTTTCGTACATTGCTGGGCTAAAGGCTATTCGAAAACTTTTTTCTTATTTGAGTGAAGCAACCTCTATACTGCCGATTACTGATTTTAGTTTCCCGGCGTTTCCGCTAGAGGCGCTTTGCTAAAATGTATGGAACAATCAAGGACGTTTTAGGCTTTAGCACATATCTGTGGGCTTTAGGGTATACACAGATCTACCACCATCTAATTATGGCCTTTTTGTACCTACTTGTGCTGAGCCATATCAATGTCTCTTTCACTGAAATATATTGCCGATCTGGTTGTTTATCTGTGAGGGTATAAAACGTCCTTGGGAATAATACGAAAACGAAAGAAGTTTTCGAAAACTATCAAAACTTGTTCTAAGGGTACTGTCACCAAAACCTTTGAACGGTCAGATGCTTGTAGGTATATACGTACGAACAACGCTATCAAGTTTTATAATTTAGACTTAAAATAGTATAAAATAATTATCGGAGATGTCATCATCAGACATCAAGAGTCAAGAGACGTGATTGGACTAAAACTAAGAGCAACTTTAGGCATGGTACACGACTCCAAACTAATACAAATCTCACTAGCGTCCACACAGTAACAACACCTGACATCTACAACATGGAAATTTAATTCCGCGGTTTGCCGTGGATTTCTTTAATGAAAAGTACTCTATTTACCTTCGACATTAAAATCTTTTCAAATATAAATTTAAATTTGTATCATCTTGTTTCAGACAGCGGACGGTGCGATGTTCGTCAGTCTTGATCGGAGCGCTAGGGCTCTCCCTGATCGCTCTGGCCATCTACACGACCGTCCTCGTTCTGGCGGAGTACAGGACCGCACGGCCCTGCATCACCGAGGATTGCGTCGCCACTGGTCAGTCACTCTATCTTTCAATATTTAGAGATGAATTTAGAAAAAAGCTTTGTCAGCTTTGGTCCTTTTCGTCAGAGAAACCAGTGAGAACCACAATAATTCAAGAGGAACCACTGGTTCCAAATAAATTATTTAGAACCAAAGATTTGTCTGCATGAGAGTTCTCTTTGGTTAATAACTCTTGATCTAAAACGACCAGTCTGTTTACTTACAGTGTATCTAGGTCCCATAGTATTATTAAATTCACACAAGTAATTAAACTATAAATCAGTCATACCCAAGGAATTTTTTCATAAATGTATACCTAGTAAGTAACCTGCCTACAAAACCTAACCAGTCTCGAGAACAACAACTTAAGAGCAAATAAAAGCTATAAGTAAGCTAATTTATCTTGCCTTACAACCGCAACTTGTTCATCCAAATACATTCCTGTCGGATGCAACATTACATAATCTTCCTCACCACGTGTCAGATCCTTGCAATAAAAACGCAATTCCACCGTATACATTATAAAATATCGAGCAATTTCTATAACGTATGCAAATAGGGTTATTTATGTACGAGATCGTTGCGCAAATACTGTTGATTAATGACACTTTACGGTAGTTACATGCTAATTGCATGATACCTAGTTACCTACCATACTTGGCAAATTACTTAGATGATCCGGAGTATTCTGGAGACATTTATTGTGTTAAACGATGATTAATGTGCCAGGAGCGGTGATTAGGTCTGAGTTTGCTTGCTAACTAGCTGTTTGGAATAACTTACCTACTGATCAGTTTGTAGAAGACGCATGTGATGTTGAAATACATATTTGTAGTATTACAAATATTGTAGATATAAATACAAAATTATTTATTTCACATAATGGCAAAGATACAATAAAAACAATTGCCTGAGGGCCTCAAACTAAGCTAAGCCTGTACCTTGAGGTCCAAACAGGATATAGTACCTACATGAAATATCGCGCGCGTTTACACCTTAATGCTTGTAATTTTGAACATAAATTATTATTATTATTACTAAAGAATTAAATATAAACATTATGTACAGTGACATAGGAATAAAAAATAAAAACAGTTAAACGATGTATAGAATTTATCAATATAAATGAGTTACATAACCTTAAGCCTAAAGCAATAAGTTAAAAAATTTCATTACAATTGCGTGGACTTTATACAGACAAGTTTAGGGTGTTTCCGCGTGGACCCACTGCTGGGAATATGGGGATTTTTTCATCCGTGGACCCACCACGTTATTCATGAAGAAAAAAGCTTTCGGCGCGGCGGCGTTTCGGTCTTCCCTATGTCTTGGCTCACCAGAATAGAGTACAAAAATTAGCCCGCTTCCCGCCACGTTCTATCTCGATCGCGCGTTTTGAACATTTTGTATGATAAAAATAGCACGGAATAGAAATAAAAAAACATTTTCTTTAAAAAATAAATAACATTTTAAATGTTTGAAACCAATTTTCGTGACGATATTTTCTATATTGGCTAAGAGGAAGAAAATATCAAAAAGCATTTTTTTTTTTTTTAAATTTAAATTTCATTTCACCTCAGTTTTTCATCATGAAAAGTTTTAAAATGAAATGGCTCTGGGAGAGCAGCCTTGAAAAAGTGGATGGGTCTGGGGTCACGTAGCACATGCACGCATTGCAGCACGTGCGAGTAAAAAGTGCATCAGAACTTTATGGTGAACCTGTTCGTCCCCCAAGTGGACAGAGGGGGGACAGACAGGAATAATCCAAAATGATGACCGCCCTTTTTAACTTAGCAACGTCATTTTACTATACGCTTGTAAAGTGTTGCCTGCATGTCGTGCGGTGCCAGCCACGAGTTGGCTTCTTCGCACTTATTTACTTCATGCGCATTTTGTTTATGAGAGAGCCAGGGCTCGTGGATTTATAAGTCAGCAATAAACTGATCTAATTTAAAACGCAGTTACATTGATTCACCCTATTAACATAAAAAGTAACTGCGACTTGAAAGGATAGGTACATAGGTGTTTGTTTTCGCAGAAGTTATTTAAACTCAACTGTTACTGTTAAGAGATAGACGTTACTGTTAATCGAAATTGAGTGAAATAATCGTTTTGAAAATATAAAATCAACTGATACTATGGCACCAATTAAAATGTCTAGTTTATTTCAAACCATGGGTGTTCTCTGTTGCATTTTGGCAATAACTTGGACGCGATCGCAGACTTTGTCGGAAGAAGAAACAGGTACTTTTCCTACAAAATATTGCTAGGCCACAAATATATTAGTTTTTGTTTTCATAAACTAGTCGATCTACGATAATTGTCTAATTTATTGACCTTAGCTACCTCGACATAATAATTATTGGGCTAAAAACGAAACTGTAAAAACGGCATTGCAACTCCAACTTGAAATTATGATAGATAATGTTAACTGACAATATGGTGAAATGTGGTCGAAGATAGTAACCACAGTCCTAAAACTCGATAATTTATATATTATTTTAAAATGTTCCATACAGCATCAAGAATCCTCTCAGCCCTGGACAAAGACGTGGATCCTTGCCAAGATTTCTACGAGTACGCTTGCGGAGGATGGATCAAAAAGAACCCAGTGCCCGACTGGTCCACTTCCTGGGACCAGCTCGCCAAGTTAAGGGAGCAGCTGGTGACGGACCTGAGAGAGCTGCTGGAGGCCGATGACCAGGAGGGGCTGCCCGATACTGTGAAGAAGGCCAAGGCACTGTATAGGACGTGTATTGATACAGGTGGGTGGACTTTTATCCTCATGTCTTCTTATCTTTTTGATTTGGGTTTCAAATTTAAAGGACGGAATTATATCTGGATTGCGAACACACGGGCGCGGTAGTTGCGCTCGCAGTTCACCCGCTCCCTTAAAGCCTAAGACCCGTCAATTTTTCGGAATCAAAATGGCCTGTGTATATCCAGCTTCTCCTAAATGTCATCCGAGTTGATTGCAGAATAATATGCACACACTTACCTACACACAAACTTAGCATATATAATTATTTATTTGATCATCTCGGTTGAAAGTGGTTAAATTGGAATGCCTGAACACATTTGAATTTTTGATTTGTCGTGAATCATTTTACAAACAAGTTTGTTCAAAGTGCCTGGGATATAACGTAACGTATCGTAACTTGGTTGTAAATATCCGTAAAATCAGAGTACTTAAGAAACCTAAGGGTCTTTAACAAGGCATAACTAGTTAGAGTGTGGAATATACGAATAGATGATGAAGGTACACCTACCTTCAACTAACCGCCCCCAACCATTGCAGATAAGCTCGAGGTGGAAGGCATAAAGCCGATCCAGAAGATCTTAGCTAAGCTGAACTTGCCTCCCACTCCGCCCGCTGAAGTGAGCGGAAACTTCTCCTGGGAGACCACCGCCGGCCGCGGCAGGAGGATGCTGGGACTCAACGTGCTGCTGAGCGTGCAGGTCACGGAGGACGTTAGGAATACTAGCAGGAACAGGGTTGTGGTGAGTGAAGTGGATTAAAGAAAGGCATACTATAAATTCATAAGTCCAAGGTCCGTAACCTTGGTTTTGAAATATTCGAGTAGCAGACATCACAAATTCATCAGATGAAGTGTCAGGCGTTATAGTAACTATTAATTCAATCTTAGAGACAAGGATGGCGACAGTATAACCTGATCTTAACGACTGTAGGTAGAGGAACTATAACCAGAAGTCTTGTTTACAATATATCCGAAGCTTTTTAAATGTGAAGAAGCAGGTTGTCTAAGAGCTTATTCCTACTAGAATGTGTTCGAAAACTGTCGCAAGTTTTCTTCGAGAGAACAAATCCGCCCATACCCGCAGAAAGTAACTACCTATTCAATTTGGCGTCGAATGTTCAGTATCGGTAACCGTTCTCCGTCAGTTTCTGAACGCTTTGTAAAGTAAGGCCGTTCTTAGTGCCAGTGGAATAAGACTTATTTTCCCCGTTTCCAGGTGGAGCAAGTCCCGCCCGGATTCAGCGAGCGCTACCTGCTGGCCCCGACGCAGTTCCAGCATGAGTTGGCTCAGTACCGGCGCTACATCCGCGATATGATCGCTATAGCCGACCCCACGACTGACGCGGAGGGGTTCGCTGACGACATCGTCGACTTCAGCAAGGCGTTGGCTAAGGTACAAATCCTAATATCCTATAGTTAGAAAAGGAGAAGTCTCGCTTTATGGCCGAGGGCTGAGGCATAAAGAGTGCGCGAAACTCCAAAACCAAAATCAGTAGCTAGAAAATCTTTTATAATTTCATGGTCAAAGTAATGCTGCAGAGGTAGGCTTTTTCCAGAGCCCGCCCGGGGAACTACCACACCTTTGCCAATTATTCAACTGTCAAGCAGTAGTGGGCAAACATTACTGTGTTGCGGATTGAAGGGCAATGTTAAACTTAAATTCTGAGCATAGAGATTTAACATCAAAAAGCGGAATGAATAGCACAGTACATAGCTGCGCAGGGTTTTGGAATGTTGAAGTTCTACATTCTGAGTGGCACTGGACTATTCTCGTGACGTTTACCATTAGGAAAGCGATGAGCTCATCTCGTAGCAAAAAAAAAAAAAGATTCATAAACGACTGAATGTATGGTTGCAGATAATGACACCAGTGGAGGTGCGTCGCAGCGGCACGCACTTGTTCCACGAAGTGAGCGTGCAGCAGCTCCTGCAGGGCTCCGCTGGCGGACCCGCGCACTGGAACGACGTGAGTATTGTACTACTCATATCACATGGAGAAATCTGGAGATATTGATAACAGCCAGATAGAATACCTGCCTGCGAAGCCTTGAAAATATACTAGCAGACACTCACAGAACGAACTTGGGAGAAATACAAAAAAATAAGCCATTAATTTCGTTCTTGTATTCCCCTTTGGAACCGGGTATGTCCTAAAACTGCGACCAGAACCACCGGAGAATGGGCAGCAGCATCCTATTAGTACACAGTGGACGTACTGCGACCCCCAAGCCGCCTGCCAAGCGTGGTGATTATGGCAACACCCCTCTATCCCGGCCCCGAGGGAGGCCTTTGTCCAGCTGTGGACGTTTACTGGCTGATGATATGATGTGATTCCCCCCTATCAACATTTACGAAATATGACATTTTCTATCAACTTACGATTTTTACCTTTTTTTCCATTGAAATATAGGCTTACGATGACCGCCACCTCGCCTGATGTTAAGAGATGATGCGGTCTACGATGGAGCACGCTTGCCTAGAAGAAACCAATTTAAAAAAATTCAACGTTTTAGGCTACCGTACATTTATTGTAAAAATTGTCTTCTTCAGCACGACTGGGAAGAATACTTAGATCTAGTATTCGCCAACACGAGCGTGAAGCTGCACCGGCATGAAGACAGAGTGATAGTCATGGACCTGCCGTATCTGCAGAAACTGGCCACGCTGCTGTCTGACACCAAGCCTGTCATCGTTGGTAAGTTCTATCTACCAGGATAGTTGTCGCCAATTTCCACTTTGATGGCCCAGACTCTACTGGGATCACGTCACCTGGATTTGATTCCAACGGGCGCCTTAGTTATTCCATAAAATTCCATTGTGTTCTCGTATCGGATAGTTTAACCCAGAATAGGTTATTATCTTTTAGACCAGATAATATAAATTATCATTGCCTACAGACAATGATTTATATCTCATTGCCTACAGACACGGTCACTGCAGTGTTCGAAACGTCAATAATTAATAACACCCGCCCCGCTACACATTGAAATCGCGAAAACCTAAGATCATTAGGTTTTTTTTGTGGCTTCTGGTAAACCCCTCGAGCTTAGGTTAATTTGGCTTATTTAACGAGTCCCAAACATTATACTTATTAACGAGGGTCTGATGATGGAACCGGGAGGTGAATAGTGGAACTCTTCAATAGCTACTAGTAAACCCCTCGAGTTTGGCCTTCTTTGGTTTGTTTTAACGAGACAATGCATATTTTTTTGTTATCCCAATACTTTATTAATTTCTAGAGCGGTTCCTTTGGTGGAGCGTGTTCTCGACGGTAGCCCCGATGACCCTCAGTTCGTTCCGCGACCTCGGGTTCGAGTTCTCGAAGGCCGTGTTCGGTTTGCAGCAGCGCACTCCGAGGTGGAAGTCCTGTACTGCTAACGTCAACGCCAACTTTGGAGTGGCGCTGAGTTATCTCTATGTAAAGAGACACTTTGATCAGACGTCCAGGGAAAAGGTAAGTTAAAGATTGCCTACTGGTGTTACTTGAACCACTCTGTCAGAAAACTTTAGGTGAACTGAGGTCAAACGGTAGAAATTCAAGGTAGATGAAGACGAAATTGTATTGTGGTAACATCTCTTTCCAAGAAGTTCCTGGGATAGTTTTCTGAATTGGGAACTCAAGTTTAATGCACAAAATTTTTCAATCAATTTATCCTGTTTGACTTAATCAACCACAAAACCCTTCCTCCCCAGGCGATAGAGATGATCGAGGATGTCCGCTCAGCGTTCGCAGACGCCGTCCAGGAGTTAGACTGGATGGACTCCACCACTCGCCTCAAGACTCTCAACAAACTGAAGGCAATCCGCAACTTTGTAGGGTTCCCCGCCTGGCTGCTCACCCATGAACAATTGGATAAGCATTATAAACATGTAAGTTATCTTCAACGTGTTTTGATTAGCGGACATATCTTATATCTTCCCATTTCCCTAGATCACTCATCTCCCCTAGGGTGGTGCATAAAGCCTCGGGTATACCAGGTCAGGTTATATTGTTCATTACCTTGTCTGAAGTTCAGGGCATCAACCTCATTATCTCACTATGACCGCTGGTTGCCTTTATATTGGTCATAGCAAATAACTAAGTTGAGTCATAGACCCTTATGAGATCGGTGTAAAGCTAAATCATCGCAGTTCAAATAGTCGAAGATTTAACTGGTCCATTGATGGTTTCTAAGCAGTACAAACAAAGGTTCAATTTATTAGGGTTCCGTACCCAAAGGATAAAAACGGGACCCTAATACTAAGCCTACGGTGTCTGTCTGTCCTACCTATTAACGGCTATATCTTTCGAACCGTAATATAGAGAGTTGAAATTTTTCACAGAACGTGTAACGTTACGGCGGATTAACTAACAAATAAAAAATAAAAAAAAGTAAAAACGAAAGGGACCCAACGAAACCCATACAACAAATGTATTTTTGTATTAGCTCTAATGTAAAAACTATGATACGTACAAGCGTCAAACTTGGCACGATTGTAGAACACACTCTAAAGTATAACAACAAATATTAAATAATGGCCAAGTGCAAGTCGGTGACAAACTTCTGTTCATTACCAAGTTATTATACTCGAGCGCCTGTAGCAAACTGTATAGCAAATTACTCCAACGATTGGAAGGCGTTATAATAACTGGTAATTCGGTTACTTGGACAACCTTATTGTATTTTGTGGTGGTACGGAGCCCTCAGTGCCAAGCCCGACTCGTACTTGGCCAGTTTTCTTAGAAATGTGGGTATCTGAAAAAAAACTCATTGCAGGCAGAGGTGGTGGAGGGCAGTCTATTCGAAACATATCTGAAGCTGACGTGGGCTGCAGTCAAGAAGTCTCTAGAGTCGCTTCGGGAGAAACCTGATAGGAACAGGTAAATTAAATAATTTGAACCAATTACTGCAATATTATAGGATTAATCTTCTGAAAATCAGAAAATCGTAACTTTTAATTTATTGCATTGGAGAAATAACAGATGATCATGGCATTATGAAAATATAAGCTCAGCGTACCAAGTTCTAAATAGTTTTTGAAACTTTTGTATTGCAGATGGGTGGCAACTGCTACCACAGTGAATGCCTTCTACTCTGCCACTTTG
Source organism: Agriopis aurantiaria (assembly GCA_914767915.1). NCBI lineage: Eukaryota > Metazoa > Arthropoda > Insecta > Lepidoptera > Geometridae > Agriopis > Agriopis aurantiaria. Next base: position 18,492,476 of record OU611987.1, read on the forward strand.
AATTCAGTCAGTGAGTAGAATTTTACTGAGTTTCTTCATCATATCCACAACAATTTAATGGAATATTTAACACAATTACTGCACATTTTTCAGCATTCCCTGCCGGTATTCTTCAGCCGCCTTTCTATGGGAACGGAATTGAGTAAGTCAGCCTATAATCTTGAGAAGTTAGATATTTAGTTTTGCAAGACTGAGTTTTAATGGTAAATTGTTTTCAGAGCTATCAACTATGGATCAATTGGTGCCATAATGGGTCACGAAGTCACGCACGGGTTCGATGATCAAGGTAAGTCAAAAGACACAAAGACTAAAATACTTACTTGCGCACTGACCTTAGAAAACTCATGTCCATTATCGTTGAAGATACTGTTTTTTTAATCTAGATTAACAAGTCGTGACAGTAAGCTCTTGTCTATTGTCGCGTCGCAAGACGTTACAAACTCCTGTCCAATAACAAGTCACAAGTCCGACTCCCTAACAAAACTCCTGTCCATTATCAAACCCCAAGTCCGACACCCTAACAAAACTCCTGTCCATTATCAAACCCCAAGTCCGACACTCTAACAAAACTCAAGTCCATTATCAAGTCTGACGTCCTGACTCCCTAACAAACATCCTGCGCACCATTAAGTCGCAAATCCGACTACCTAATCAAGCTTCCCCCTCCCCCCATTCGCAAGGCTAACTCCCTGGCGTTGCAAGACTTTAGAGCGTGTAATCCATGTCCCAGGTCGTCGGTACGACTCTGAGGGCAACCTGAAGCAGTGGTGGTCGGCGGCGACGCTGGAGCACTACCACGGGCGGGTGCAGTGCATCATCGACCAGTACAGCAAGTATCACATGCCGCAGCTGCCTGACTATAAGGTGACTTGACGTCGACGATGTCTTGGGTTAAAATGCACTTAATTGCGATGTGCCTAGGGCCTCGGATAATGTGTAAAAATGATTTCGGAGTAAGCCTTCTGCAACATTTATTTTTATGCTTTCTGCGATTTTATAATCCCAATGCTTAAAAAGGGGACCAAATGCCCGTTCCAATCTGCTTTATTAACTAGTGCTTAAATCCCTAGGTGCACGGTTTCAACACACAAGGCGAGAACATCGCTGATAACGGCGGATTGCGGGCGGCGCTGCAGGCCTATCGGCGCTTCTCGCAGCGTCGTGCGACCGCCGCGCGTCGCACGCTGCCCGGCCTGCCGCATGTGGAGCCCGATCAGCTGTTCTTCCTTGGGTTCGCGCAGGTAATACACAACTACCGTTTAAATAGCCTTAAAAACCTAGTTTGACTGCAGCTCTCCTGATATTAAGTGACGATGTGGTCGAAGATAGTAAACACGCCTTGTCTGGAATGGGAACTGGCTCTCAAGCGAGGCTGCCGAAATATACCGTTAGGTGCTCGGCGACAGATTTTCACCTGGAGGATCGGTAACACTACGAGCTTACCATCAGGCGGCCTGTCAGCTTGTTTGCCACATATGGCATAAAAAAGGTGCTCACCACCATGCTATGGTTTCGCCACGATTTTTTCCTTTTCCTTTTTTTTTCATTTTCCTTTTTTTTTTCTTCTTTTTTTCGCTCATTGTAACTTCAAATTAAATGAAAATAGCTTTGTTTCGTATTTTCCGGTCACCGAAAAGTTGATAGAGCAGTTTCAATTAATTAACTTAACTAACGTCTCTTCTGGTATTCTTAAACATTACGTATTTTTTTCTAGATATGGTGCGGCAACTCAACGGTAGGAGCTCTCAAGTCCAAAATGGTAGAAGGAGTGCATAGTCCAAACAAAATTCGAGTGATCGGGACCCTGAGCAACTCCAAGGAGTTTGCAGAGGCCTGGCAGTGCCCCGTAGGGTCACCAATGAACCCTGAACACAAGTGCGTGCTGTGGTGATAGTGAGAACTTCAAGAAATTGTGATGCTAGTTGTAAGATAACCAAAGACGATTTAGGGTTACCCATGAGTTACCGCCTTAGCATATATTGTACAACAACTGTGTAAATATATTTACTCAGTTTAACTACTTAGAATTACGTTTTAATATACATAATACGTGTGAGATTATAAACTAAGATCTGAGACTGGTAATGTCTGATATAAATTGTCAGGACTATATTGTATGCAAGTTCTAGTGAAATTATTTTTTTAAGAACAAACAAATTATGACAAAGTGTATTTATTAAAATAAGGATGATTTTACCAAGTTTTTTTATTTTTTCCTCTTGTACTGGAACTTATAAACGGGTGCTGCGACTTTGGAACCTTTTTTAACTTTCTTCGGTTTAAGAGTTTTTGCGTCGCGATCTTTGAGATGCCGTTTTACTTCCATCTTCCGTTGAATCACTGAGAGCTCCTTTTCCCTTTCTATCCTCTTAGCAATCTCTTTGTAGACTTCATCTTTCTTCTTTTGCATCATTGCCACAGTCTGAAATAAAAAAAAAAAAAAAAAAAAAAAAAAAAATGTCATAAATGGGACTAAAGAACATTACAAATATTAATTCTAATTCCCTCTCGCCGACTTGTCTATCAGAATGCTAGAGTGGGCACAGAAAGACGCCGCATGGCTGATATTCCAAAAACCAGTATGTAGCGCTTTGACTCCACTTTTATCGTGCGAACTGCTAGTCTGTGGTATACACGGTCTGAATGGGTGTTCCTTGATAGTTACAATCTAGGTGTTTTCACATCGCAAGTGAATCAGTTTCTTCTAGGCAACCGTGCTACATCATAGACCGTATCATCGTTAAACATTAGGCGGTCAAACACAAGCCTATTTTTTTATTTAAAACAGACAGATTTATGACCTTCAGATGAGAGTACTAAGTGAAAAGTCGAGCAAGTCGCTTGCCTAATTGTAAACGTCACATTTGCATGTAATATCTCAGTGCAGTGCACAATGTAAAAAGTCAGTGGGGATAGCAGCACCGGCAAATATAGCAGAACTGGCAAAGTGATTTTACCATCACTTTGCCATTTTCCAGGATAAAAAGTATCTAGTGTCTGTACTCTGTCCTAATTACACAATATTTCCTAGCTAAAGCTAATGAAAATTGTTTCAGCCGTTTTTTTCTTTTGAAAAGGTCATCATCATCAATCAATCATCATTGTGAAAAGGTAAAATAGATAAAATGTGTCATGGTTTGTAACAGTTACCAACCTCTTTAGTAATTTCTGGCAATTCCATTTTGCCAAGGTCAGAGAGCCGTGGCCGGTTTGATTTCCTGTTGATAAGCAGCGGATGGGTGTCCAGTCTCTTGGCCAGGTCGAAGTCTTTCTCTTGTCCTTCGTCTACAAAGAATGTGTGCGTGTTTTCAGTTGAATTTGCCACTTCTGTCATATGCAGCTCATTCTGAAAAAAAAAAAAATGATGCTTAGGAAGAACTTTTTTTAACTTCCTGCATCTAATTAATCAGGGAAAATCTAAGGGACGAGTTCTGGAGTGGAGACGATGTTTAGGCAAACGTAGTGTAGGACACCCTGTGGCCAGGTGGAGTGACGACATGCGTAAAACGGCGGGTAAAAACTGGATGCAAGGAACTGCCGACCGAGCTCAGTGGCGTGCATTGGGAGAGGCCTATGTCCAGCAGTGGACAGTTAGAGGCTGATGATGATGAATCTAAGGGAAGGGACCACCCGGAAGAAGACTTATTTCTAGGCTCAAAAATCTACGGATGTGGTTCAACCTGTACAAGATCCCTATTTTGAGCAGCTGTTGAAAGTTCAGATAGCCCATTTGATAGCCAACCTCTGGCAGGACCAGTAGTGCCACCGACCACCCCAATTTGGGATCTACCACTATTATACTTTTCGACACCATGGGTTGGAGCTCCCAGTCAAAGACCGAGACCGGACACCAGATGACCGAACTGGTGTATTGGCGGAGATGCCAGTTCAATCATGGAACCAAACCAAACCCGGTCAGCTCCAGAGAGACCAAACAGACAGGATCCAAACGTTGAAAACTGCTTGTCACACCAGGTGAGCCAACTTGAAAACAAAAAAAATCTCCCGGCCTCAGGAGCCCTTGTATCCTTCCCTTCTGGATGACCCTCGTTTCGACTTTCGACTTTCAAGTTTGACTTTCCCTCACATATCTTCGAAGGGCCTATGCAAAATTTATTTATTAGAGTGAGTGTTCTTTAGTGCTACTTTATGATTTTTAACATCAAAGCCGCCAGCTATTCTTTTTTTATATAGAATAGATCTATGTTGGCCACCAACTCGCCTCATGGTAAGCGACGGTGAGGCCGAGGATGGAACACGTTGATATAGAAGAAATATATGACATTAAGTACATACCTGTAATCTTTTAATCCGTCTACTCTCAATAGTTCTCTTCATGTTGATATATTTTATGTCTTGGGTCTGCATCAACTTTATCTGCTCGCCAGTGTGTTCATCACTTTTTTCGAGCTCATGATGGACCTGTGAAAATTATACAATAAATAATAAGGTCAAAGTATGAAAGGACAGAAATTGTTTTTCAAAACATAACCTATAAGTTAGTTTACTTACTCCATCTTTCACTTTAGAGTTAACCATATGAAAGTAGAACTCATCGGGATTTTTATCTAGAGCCTTTTTGCGCAGAACCTTCAGTGTTTCTCCTTTCTCATGGTAGTCGTCAGCACGCTTCTTGTAGTCTTTCTTTTTCTCAAGAAGCCCGAGATGCTTTCGGGACTCTGGCTGGTGCCGTTCACGATGAGTTTTTTGGTTAGCCTTAGTGGCTTTTTTCCACGAAGACATTGTATTATTCGTAGACTTTGTAGTCTTTTTTATTTTGAATTTAGATCCAATCAAAATAATTGATTAAGTAAGAAAACAGAAAAAACCTTATCTTGTCGCAGTGGATTTTTACCATTTCTAATTTTGTTTTGACATATATAATATATATGACTTTGACATTTATGAGTGACATATACATTGTAATACAAAATACTGTTTTTTTTTTCGCTCACCGGGCAGGCTAAACCTTTTAAGGCCTTACTACCTCGTCTCACGTATTATTTTCCTAATCTTGTGTATTGTAGTTTCTAGTGTGAATGTGTAATAATGCAGGCTTATTTATTATGTATTCATGAATGTGCTCGAATGTGGGCAAGTGATAATTTTAATGAGATGAAACGTGTATTTTAATATTGTTTCTAAAACTCATATTCCGCGTTGAAACAGTAGTCTCAGATTTGCAAGGAGTAAGTTCAAAATAATTATTTTGGACAGAGTTTATGTAGGCTACTCCACTGGGGAAGAATTTAAGAGGACAAAATGAAACCAGATCATCATGACTTCATAGATAAATAGGAAAACAATCGAATTGATAACCCCTCTTTTTTGAAGTCGGTCAAAAAGGAAAATGGAACAGTAAAATAAAAGTAGGTACAGGTACTTAAGGCCTAAGTCTAAGGTTCTGTCTGTCCTTGTTATTTCCAGCCAAATAATTTCATTATTATTTTATTTTATTTATTAAATCTATAAAATTAAACTAGATGGCGTTTTATAATTTTTAGGGTTCCGTTACGTTTTTTTCCACAATCAATTTCTTCATAATTGTAATGACGTACATAATGCGTTTATATCGGGGCGCATGAAATGTTATATTGAATAAGGATATAAATTATTGTCAGTAAAACATCAGGGCCAGTAAAACTATGCACAATAATAGTGGAAATCACCCTACTCAAGATCATTAAACATCCCGCGTTATATATATACAAAATTTAAACATTACATTATACGAATCGTGAACTTTGATATCATCATATTTTTTTATATTTTTTTATTGTGTTAGGGGTCCGTACTACATCACAATACATAATCATTATTTTAACAGGTAACTCGCACCCTATTAAAAATCATCCATAAGCTTTTTGTGATACCTAATTACCCTATAAAAAAGTATTATAATTTAAACTTTTCAGTAATGTCTATTCTCCACTAGAGCTGTTTAATTCGTTTATAGCATTATATCAAGCAGCTGATTATACAGCTGATATAACAACCAGATGTACCTACTTCTATTAAACATCCGATTTGTACAGCTCCTGTTAGGTATTCATGTGAAATCTGCTGTTAGAGAATGGTTTTGTTACTTCTGACGGCTCTGTGTTTTCCTTCGAAACCAGTAATAAGGTAATTGATGGACGAATCAATACAATAAACAGTTAAGCTAGGCGGAACGTAGTACGAAGTACTCAAATAAATCGTGATTTCAATAAAATTGAGGATAATTTAAACAACAGAAGATACAAAACTTCTAGGGCACTAAATAAACCTACTCCCAGAAACATGTTGAATACACCACCCAAGGAAGCTGAAATCAATTATATTCATTAAATGCTTACGCACATTGCATCTTGCATCAAGATAGATAAACTCTTTAATGTACACACTACATACTCCATACACACGATAAAACAGCTTAAAAACTAGTGCAACAATCACAATGAGCAAGGAGGGAAGTAGGGGGAGGGACGTAGTGCAAGGGTAGTGGGGTAGGTATAACTCATGTATAACTATAGTTCGTAAGCTATACATATAGACAAGATATTCAATATAAAAAGGATCTATTCGCTTTTACGTACTACTAATAAGGATAAGGTATTTTAGGTACTCACACAATAAAGTCAGCCAAGTCTCTGTAGGATTAAGCGTAAATATTTTTGATGAATGTAGGTTCAACTGAAAGTGTATCACTGTAGATTTGGAATTTAATCCGACGCTAAAATGTTAAAACAACAAGTTGAGCATAATATTATAGTAAATGCATTTAGAATATTATTTATTTAAATAAATCCAGCCAAGTGCGAGTCGGGCTCGCGCACTGAGGGTTCCGTACTACCACAAAATATAGTAAGGTTGTCCAAGTAACCGAATTACCAGTTATTAGCCTGTTTTAAACCTGAAGCCCTGTTTTAAACTATCACGGTTGTTCATTAAGATTCTTCAGTCTTCCCGTGAACATGGTGCATGTAACTGCACCGAAATATCGGGAACTCATTCCACAATCTTACCACAGTAAATATCCGGTAAATAATCATATAACTTTATTATAAAGCCTTCCAAAATTTTCGAAGCAATTCCTACCAAGGAAGATAACCCAACTTGTTGCTACGCAATTAATTACTTTGCTACAGGCACTCAAGTATAACACAATTATAACTTGGTTATGAACAGAAATTTGTCACTGACTCGCACTTGGCCATTATTTATTATTTGTTGTTATACTTTAGTTAGAGTGTGTACTATAATCATTTTAAGTTTGACGCTTGTACGTATTACCGTTTTTACATAAGAGCTAATACAAAATACGTTTGTTGTATGGGGAGTGGGGAGCCCCCTTTCATTTTTACTTTTTGACTTTTTTATTATTTGTTAGTAAATCCGCCGTAACATTACATATTTTGTAAAAATTTCAACTGGCTATCTATTTCGGTTTGAAAGATAAAGCCGTTTAAAGGTAGTACAGACGGACAGACGAACAGACAGACAGACAGACTGACATCGTAGGCTTAGTAATAGAGTCCCGTTTTAACCCTTTGGGTACTGAACCCTAAAAACAATAACTTACTATAAGGGATCAATTGAATATATTTCAATGTCCATAGGAGTTGATTCCAAGCTTATATCAGACGTAACTTTGTTACACGAAGATAAGCAAACACAAGAATCATTATCTGAAAAAATATACGTATTAGAACTTGAAAGAACTACTTAGTGCGAATAATGACACCAACTCGTCGGTGTACAAACTATTCGAATTCGAGTCGTGTGCACCGGTGCGACGTCAGTTGCTGGCAGGATTCGTAGAGTGTGGTCACGAAAAAACCTTAAAATAGTCAAAATGTATAATATAAAAAGTGTCTAGCGGTAATAAAACTGTATGTTGCGACGTGATCCCGAAGAATTTAGACAGGTGGTGCTATTTTTTTCAAGTATTAGATTTTGTTTGAATGAATGTTCGATGGTATATCACTAAATAAATACTACCCAACTCGTATATCTTAATGATTAAATAATAGTAATATATCACGTTTTATGCATTGTCATCTATTTCTGAACTATATTTCAATATTCGAGTAGCTCATTGGGAAGTTAGTTTAAAAATCGACTTGAAAAACATGTAAAAATATATATAGTTACCTCATCATCATCAGCCAGAAGACGTCCACTGCTGAACATAGGCCTCCCCCTTTAACCTCCACACTGAATGACAGCCTGCCTTTTGCATCCACTGGATACCCGCGACTCTCACAATGTCGTCGGTCCATCTAGTGGGAGGCCTACCTACGCTGCGTCTTGCGGTTCGTGGTCTCCACTCCAGAACCTTTCTTCCCCATCGGTTATCGGTACTTCGAGCGATGTGGCCTGCCCATATAGTTACCTACTTACGTACAATGTAACGAAAATGTATGGTGAATATTTCATCATTATCATCATTTCTGCCATAGGACATCCACTGTGGGACTTAGGCCTCCCCCATAGAAAGAAATATTCAGTGAAAAATACAACAATGCTTTTATAATTTTCATACAAACTCAAAACTGCCGGAAATTCCTCTCCTCCCCCACTTTCCCTTATGAGTAACTCAGGAAATGCACAATAACTAAAACCATTTACTTACTTGTTTCGTCGTATGTTCGTAGGCAACCAATTTGTTTGATAGTGCACTTCGGCAGGTTGTTTCCTTCTTCTTCAATTCCAATTATTTCTCTAAGCGGGTCTGAGCATCCACAATGCTTCTCTGCACATTTACCCTAAAAGCAGATTAAGCAGATCCTGGTGATTTATCGCGTGTCCATATAGTAGGTACATTGCTAGATGATTAATCCACCTAAAGTTGTAAATAATTATTTTCATAATAAAATACGAACTCTGTCGGTTACACCAAAATGCGCCAGCACAGACAATATACCTAATTCACACGATACAGCAATCACAATTACACATGATTTAAATAATCATGGAATCTTCAGGAAGTACCTACTTAATCTAAGTAATCATCATTTCAGCCATTGGACGTCCACCGCTGGACATAGGCCTCCCCCATCGATCTCCAAAAAAGCCGGTTGGAAGCGGCCTGCATCCAGCGTTTCCCTGCGGTCTCTTTTAGGTCGTCTGTCCATCTTGTGGGTGCGTGGAATCTAAGCAATACCTTTAATATAACTCTGGTTTTATGAGAACCCTGAATCTGACATAGTCTCAGTCCACTGACGGGGGTTCAAATCCCAACAATGAGCCTGAGCTGCCGGTGAAGGACAATAACGTGAGGAAACCATAGCATGTTGGTGGCACTATCTAGTGCCCGGCTGGCTAGCTACCATTCTCAAGTTGAAAATCTATCGCCAAGCACATAGCAGTATTTTCCGGCAGCGTCACTTGAGAGCCAGTTCCCATTCCAGGCTAGACGTGCATACCAACCATCCACACGCTGTCATTTAAGAAATTTTGTTAGCTATAGAGGCCTAATAATAAAAATCCTGTTATACAAAGGATCCATCCTATATAGGTTATACGAAACTTGTACAGACAGACCTTTAACAATTTTGTATTATACCTGGCATATTTCTTTAGAATACCCTTTATCCGCAACGCAGTTAGATTCAACGAACTCTTCTGTGGAACTCATTGGAACTGAATTGAATAACATTTGAGCTGTATAGATATAGCCTGGCGCTAAAACCATCGGTTCCACATTCGTCTCGTTGTCGTACTTAGCATAAAACTGTAATTAATGTATAATGAGTGTATTATTAAAACCAGTGGGCTGGTCATTGCTACAGTCAATAAATAGTTAACCGTTAGCGTTGAGCGGACGACTTCAAGAGGGAGGTGCTCAATTCAATCCGTAGTTTTATTTTTTTATGAACTTTGGCTCAGAATTTTGTAACCTGTTCCAAATTAATTAATTATCAATAATTTTGTGTTAATTATCAATAATTTTGTTCGAGCGCTTATTAATTGTGAAGTCGGTTTTTTAATTGACAATTAATTTAATTAATTACCTTACAGCCGTGAATCGTTTCGTTTGAACACTGCAGTGCTAAGTCTATCGTTCTGGTACGTCTATTAAGGGAACTTGGCCGAGTTGAGTCATCGAGCGATTTAATTGCCCTGGAATGAATTTAATCAACATTTGATTTATATATTGTCAATCTAGATTTTTTTAACTAAATAATAGGCTTGCGTTTGACCACCATCTCATGTATTCAGTCTATGATGGAGCCCAATAAATTAGATAATTATGACCTATTTTGCAATGCAATTCGCTCTTCACAGCGAAATAATGAATTGTCAAAAGTCCCAAGTTTATCATTGTAATATGTAATTATGTTATTATAGAGATTTAGATGAAAAAACATTTAGTAATATCAAAGATTATATACTGTAATATCTAAGAGACAAAAAAAGTGATTGACACATTGGTTGAGGATTTGGTAGCTAAACCTATTTCTTCCATGAACGATGGGACTTACTTAGCAGGTCGCATGATGCAGCAAACGCCTTCAGTCGAGAGCTCCTTATCAAATAGAGGCTCGCAAGGCACCTTTACCGACTGCCACCTGCAACTCACGATCAGATCCATGCAAGCAGGAGAAAACTTCAGCAACATGTCTGATAAGGTTGTGTTCTGGTCTGATATCAGCTGGAAAGAAGACATCTAGGTAACATTCATTGTTTAGGTAGTCTATTCACAATCGTCATTATCAGCCCTGAGTAGCCCACTACTGAGTATATGCCTCACTTTGATTATGCCACTCTTCCTGGTCTCTCGCCAGTCGCATCCACTCGTTTCCAACAGCTCTTTTGAAGTCATTGGTTTACCTCATCCTCGGTCAGCCCGGGTTTCGCTGATCTAGTCTTGGCCGCCACGCGGTTACTGCTGTACACGGTACACCACCTCCCATCATTACGCCTGACCATGTGTCCTGTCTAGTTCTACTTAGGTTCTGTCGCCCTTTTTACGATGTGTGTAGCCTTTGTGCAAGTCAAGCCATGTTATATCTCAGTATTTCGGATACGGCCTTGCCATTTGCGCAACGGCTGTTTTGTGCACAGTCTTCTTCGTGAGCGTCAGCATCAGCACCATAGGTCATGGTGGGCAGGACACATTGATTGTAGAGTGGGTGTCTTCAGGCACTGTGGTATCTCCTGCGATCGGAGAATGTCTTCCTACTTCCCGAACGCAACTGAGAAACCTTGGGAGCTTAATTACCTTTTCAAGTATTTTGAGCTGGTCTTCCGCAGGTTCTTTTCCAACTAACGCGGTTGATATGGTTCTTGCGAGTCGATTGGCCTCAAGTGTATTCATATTTCTGTTTAAAAAAAAAACTCTATCGATTTACCCATTATTATTATTAACAATTACAAATCAAAGAAAAACATTTACATGCTTCTGTGTTATAGAATGTGTCCAACAACCGTGAATTTTGCAAAGTCAGGCCGTGCTGGGGTGGAGAGAAGCGAGTTTTTACCAAGGTTTTGGTAATTTGGTAGGTATTACACTTACAGGTGTTGCACCACGGTGTAGATGGGCGGACAGAGCACGAGACGCGGCATGTTGCTCGTAACTTTGTCGTACACGGAAACATCCTGTAATTCCAGCAGCGCAGGCACCTCCTGGAACCGCGCCCACAACACCGTGCACAGCACCCCCGCGCAACACGCGCTCGCCACGCAAACCAGCACCCATCCTATCCTGGGATGGAACCATAATCGGATTGTTATTTACCATGGTCACCTGTAACTCTGCCATTGGCGGATCCAGGGAGGCCATGGGGGCCATGCCCCCCCAAACACCTAGCAATTCCATACATTCGACTCAATTTTTCGATTTGATTCCTTCGAACCTTGTCAGAATGCCTCCCTCCAAAATGAAATCCAGAATGCCCCCCCCCCCCCAAATTGAAATCCTGGATTCGCCCCTGAGCTCTGCGTATAAAGGTGACAGAAGTAATAGATGAGGTGGTGATTGTTCATGATTTTTGAAGGGTAAAACATAATACATAATTATAAAATCAAGACTCCTACGCTTGTTATTGCGAAACATTAAAATATTACACAAAACATTATTTTGTTTCACTACACATTCTAGGGCAAAAAAGATTCGGTTTATCAACACAAACATGTAAGAAAACTATGTTTTGTGTACCTACGTGTTTTTGTGTCATGTTTCGAGCAGGATACCCGCAGGTTCAAGGGTGCTTTTTCACCAGATAAGTACGAGGTAGCTAAGCGGTGTGTGAGAAAAAAAACAACCAATAGGAGGCGAGGCAAAACGGAATGAAGCGATCGTATTGGGTTATTTTTTCATCTTCCTCGTACAATCTGGTGGAAAAGCACCCCAAAGCCATGCCACCAGCCAGAGCTATTTGTTCCGCACATTTTCAACATTATTAAAGGCAAACAAATCTCTGAGTGAGAATTTAAACAATATATGTATATAAAAAGAATTAAATAAAACATTGCAAATTATTTAAAGCAATTTTCGTGTTGGTATATATTTTTAAAGGATTATCTAGTTTTTTTTTAAATAAAACATAATCAACATACATATTATTAAAATCTTTTCACATACATACTGTGACACATGAAATCTATAAAATACTACTGGACCCTGTGTGAATAATTGATGCACACTTGCAAAAGACAAGCAGGAGTGTATTAGTCATCAACATCAATAGATGGCGCTGATTAAAAAATCGATATGGTTATGTAATTTTTATGTTGCAACTAAGATTTCAATGAAATTAATTTGGAACGTTATGGCGGGAAATTCAATTTTCAAACAGTATTTTGTCCTTGTAGTTATGATCACGGCGTTAGCGAAAATCGATGATTATATTCTCATTTCTCCTACCACCGTATACTGAATCTATCACAGAACCTACCACAGAAGAGCTTTTTTTTCTTTTTCTTTTCTGTGTTCTCTACATTAACATGTAGGTACGTATTTAAGCTCAAAAGAAACTTTTTGAAAGAATTTACCGCCGTAGGTGAAATTTCTGGAAATAAAATTATTTTGTAATATTATATTTTCACTCACCTGTCTATAGAGTACTCCGACCACAAATATTTGAAGCCATGCAACGTTGTCGTCTTGAAGAACTGGCCTAGAGCCCGTTTGATAGCCGAGACGCGATTCATGGCGTCAAAATATTATTACCATTCTTATCGCCCATTGAGAATTCTCTTATTAATCAATGGTATCGCCACTTTGGCGCGTACGCGTTTTTATGGTATGTAAATAACTTGTGTAGAATAGAAGTATTAAACAGCGATTAGCGTTGACCTATCGAGTTAATTGCTATTTGTTTACTTCGATCAGATAAGTAGGTAATTATTGTGTATTACCTACAGTAATTAATGGCAAGTAGCTATTGCCTACTGGCAGCTAAACTGACGGTTTGATCTCAATCGCGGTGCTTCATCAAGCCATCACTCAAAATCGCATTAGTTTTGTGGCGGACCACGCATCAATTCCTGTGAATATTGCAGCTTTGGAGTTTTTGATTTATATCTATTATTATTAGCCTTAGTACTTTAGAAAAAAATTCATGAGTGATATACCTAGTTTCCCCTTTAGCACTTACACCCCTCTTGTTTTTAGAGTTCCGTACCCAAAGGGTAAAAACGGGACCCTATTACTAAGCTCACGATGTCTGTTCTGTCTGTCTGTCCTACCTATTAACGGTTTCATCTTTCGAGCCGTAATAGATAAGTAGCCTGTTTAAATTTTCACATAAATTGTAGATAATGTTACGGCGGATTAACTAAGAAATAATAAAAAAGTCGAAAAGTAAAAACGAAAGTGGGGTCCCCCATGCAACAATTTTTTCAGCGTATTTTTGTATTAGCTCTATGTAAAAACGGTAATACGTACAAGCGTCAAAACTCAAACTTGGCACGATTATAGTACACACTCTAACTAAAGTATAACAACAAATAATAAATGGCCAAGTGCGAGTCGGTGATAAATTTCTGTTCATTACCAAGTTATAAAAATTATAAATAAATTATAAATTCTAACTCTGGTAAAGAAATCTGTGACCTTTTCGCAGACTATTTCCATTCTACCTTTTTGGTCCCTGAAGCAAGTGTGAATAGTAGTCAATCAACAGTTACTTCATCAGGATTGCTTGATGGTAACATCTCCACTGTTCACCTAAATTCAGGATTAATTAAATCAAAGCTACTAAAGTTAGATATTTCTAAATCAGCTGGGCCTGACTCCGTTCCCCCTATTCTACTTATTAAATGTGCAGACCAATTATGTTTTCCCTTATGCTTACTCTTTAAAAGATCTATCAATGAAGGTTATGTTCCCCTATTGTGGAAAAAGGCGTTTATAACACCCGTACATAAAAAAGGTTCTAAAACAAATGTTGTCAATTACAGACCGATTTCGAAACTGTGTGTTATAGCGAAGGTGTTCGAAAAAGTTGTTTATGAACAGCTGTATTAAGTTCGTTTCCATCATCTCAACACGGTTTTCTCAAGGGGAGGTCTACAGTGTCAAACTTAGTCTTGCTTAATGATTTTATAACCGAATCTATGGACAAAGGCTCACAGGTCGATGTAATATACACAGACTATAGCAAAGCCTTTGACAAAATTGATCACTTCTTGCTAATATCGAAATTGAAAAATGCAGGAATAAGAGGTGACTTGTTGAGATGGTTTGCGTCTTATATCAATAATCGCTCTCAGGCGGTAGTGCTGGGAAATTACACATCTAAATGGATGACTGTTCCAAGTGGAGTTCCTCAAGGATCACTATTAGGCCCTCTCCTTTTTTTAGTCTTTGTAGCCGACATTGACATCTGTTTCCAAAATTCTATTTTGCTGAGTTTTGCTGATGACATGAAGATTTTCAAAGTAATTAATAGTCAAGCTGATGCCCTATCACTTCAACATGACCTTGCTAGACTTGACAATTACTGTCTTGTCAATAAACTAGATTTAAATGTCTCGAAATGCTCAGTAATGACGTTTTCGCGTAAATTGTTACCATTACCCTTCGACTATTCTATTAAAAATCAAGCTTTAACACGTGTGTCGGTTATGAGAGACTTGGGAGTTATTCACGATTCCAAATTGATATTTGATAAGCATATTACAGCTATAGTGAATAAGGCTTCTAAAGCCCTTGGTTTCATTATCAGATCAACAAAGGATTTTAAATCCACTAAATCTATAAAAATTCTCTATAGTACCTATGTGCGCTGCCACTTGGAATATGCGTCTCAGATTTGGAACCCTAGGTATGATGTTTATATTAACCGATTAGAAAGTATTCAAAAGAAATTCATACGTTACTTAAATTACAAAACTAAAACTAGAGCTGTTGATCATTTTAATTCTTGTGCAAAACATCATTTTCTTCCATTAATCAATCGCCGTGAAATATCTGATGTAATTTTCCTTAAAAAGATTGTCACATCTAGCATTGACTGCCCTGATCTTCTTAGTAAAATTAATCTTTATGTCCCAACTGGATTATTTCGGAAATATAAACCGCTCTTCAGACCACCTGTCTCATTAACTAACTATCGGCAAAATAGCTTTATCGTTCGTGCGTGTGGAACCTATAATAGGTTACGTAAATATAGTCTAGGTATGGATATATTTGTCTCTAGTATTTCATCCATAAGGAAGTGGTTAAGTGACAACTTTTTCAATAATTATGTGTGAAAATTTTGGTACTATTTTGTCTTAAATATTATTAAATGTATTTCTTATCTTGTTAAGTGCACATCTTAGTTTGTCTTAGTTTATTTAGAGTCTATTGCTTTTTTCTTTGTTCTAGTAATATTATACATCTATTTTTTTTATTCACATGTTTTAGCGTTCATATAATGTACTCTGTTTTTATAAGTAGAAACTTCTAAATGGCCTCTTTGTCTCTAGCTAATTATTAACTCTGTTAATTAAGACCGTTAGTTTCTCTAAGATAATAAAAATAAAATAAAATAACTGGTAATTTCGTTATTGAATTTTATACGGAACCTTCAGTGCGCGAACCCGACTCGCACTTGGCCGGTTTTTTTATTTTTATTTGATAACATTTTGAGCTTATCGTTTGCAGTTGTGTGCCGCTCAATATTGAAGTGTGCGTTTGTAGAACTAGTAAAAATATGTCAGTGTGTGCAATACGTGTTTACCTCTCCTCTTCAGTTTTTAACAGACTTTTTCGGTACTAACTCGAGTTTAAGCAAATCCAAACTACAATTATAATGATCAACGGGTAAAAGATTTAGAAAAAAAATATGTTTAATGGTCAGTGGCTCGCGTGGGCGATACCATTATCGTTGTATCGTTAGTTTGATTTGATCGATAACCATAGGCTGGTAGTACTAATCTAACTTGCGGTTTACTGATTGTAATAAACGTTCTTACAACCGTGCTAGAGAGATTAAAACTTTAAACTTAACAAACTTAAAACTACTAAACCGCCGCCGCCGATACTATTTACTTTTTTTTAATTTATTTAAGTATCAACAAACAGTATACAACAAAATTTAAAACTAAAGAAGTACTTATACAGAAAAATAACTAAACTTAAAACGTTACTTAATTATAATTTTTTTTTTCTAATTCTGTGTCGGCAAATAAGCATTTCTGTTTTTTTTTATTCCATGGAAATTGGAAAATAAAAGTATTTATTTTATTAAAAAGATCACATTTATTTCCAATGCACGTTATGCAATATTATTAATTATGTATAACATGGTAGACATCAACATCTATGTGACGTCACAGGCAAGTAATAGAGGCATCAATAATAACTGTATGGCGAATGACAACTTGTTTGCTTGTTTGTGACGTCACTGAAGTCACGTGGCCCCATAAATGTCTTATGGAGCGTTACGCGGTAGTATAATGATTTTGATTGTCCATTTTATTATAAAAGAACTGAAAATTATATTTATAAGAATTAAATCTTTAGATTGCTTTGTTATAATATTATAGACAATTTGAGATGGATTCGTAAAAACAGTCAAATACCCTCTAAAACAATTTTATATAATAAAAAATTAAAATAAATGACTAACACATTCAAGTACATACATAGTTTAATCATCGACTATTAATATAATTAGTCTAAACAACATTTGGTAAAATTAATTTATGCTGAACATAAATACATAGGACTGATATTATATCGTACCACAGACACATATCTAGGTAGACCCCGCGAGTGCCCCTGTCTTAAGTTGGATCAATGCTAAAACTAGCATGTCGCATAATTCAGTTCGATTTCCGTCGTCTTGGAAGAAGCACGTCAGACATAATACAAAAATTTCAAATTGCGTCATAGTGAACTGAAATATGCCACGAATATTCGGAATATCTTAATGTACCTACTCAAATGTATGAGAGGTGACGCACAGAAAAGAGAAGTAAATAGAACGATAATGAGAAGAAAAATCTGTTACCAGGCATTATGAGTGAACCTTGATTGCACATTCTTGTTTAGATCAACGCGTCGAACTCCGCATCACAGTTGCTAACTAATTTCGAATGACTGACGTTTCGTTTATATGTGTGCAACTGGCTACAACAAATTTCTTACAAAAATGCCTTGACAGCCGTTCTAATTTAAACCAAAAATGGTTTTCTTTTCTGTGCACAGTTGCCGGGACGGGAGCGAGACGTGAGCGTTGCGGCTTAGTACATTACAACTTGCAACGGTATGCAACAAAGGTCTCGTATAACAGGTTAGATAGTGGGTGTGTGTGATGACGTCACTTGACACGTAGGTGTGGTGTCACTGCGTCTGTTGCGCGGGACAGACGTCGAGCAGACAGAAGCGCGCGCGGCACACGGGGCAAGTGCAGCGGCCTGCAAGCCACGTGGCGGGCGGGCCGCGGGCGCGCGCCGCCCACCACCGCGCCATGCACATGGTGCACCACACCACCCTGCCACCACAACAAAATCATGAGCATCCTGAGCGACCTGCTGCACGCACAGACTGATTCTTGAAAGATTTTATAATCAACAATTTTGTAGTGAGTATACAAATTTAAATTGAGGGTAGTTCGAAAAATGATAAACTTGTGATTACATAGATTGTTATTTTGTATGTTTATAGCCTGTACGCTCTTATAGCAAGGCCTCCACTTGTTGGTATAGTATTGTTATTTTCGGCACGTTGTCCTGATTCGGTAGATATTTTTTAGCTATTTTGTTATGGTTACGTAGATAGATAGAAAATATTTATTATGTACACCAGAAATAAACATTACAAACATAGCCAGGTAGGCGACGGTGATCGCTTACCATCAGGCGGCCCGTCTGCTTGTTTGCATTTTTTTTTATGGATCCTGAGGAAATATCTATGAGGGTGAAACTGAGGGTTGTAATTGGTAAGAAAAAATGTTGTAGTTATTTTGTTGTGTTTAGTAACTCAGATGCACTCAATAAATAAGTGTGAACCGGTGTAAAATGCTGATGTTAGTCATAGATTCGTTGGATATCCAAGACATAAATACTTCATCATCAGCCAGAAGACGTCTTGGTGAACATAGGCCTCCCTCTTTAGCCTCCACACTGAACGAAAGCCTGCCATCTGCATCCGCGACTCTCACAATGTAGTCGGTCCATCTAGTGGGAGGCCTACCTAAGCTGCGTCTTCCGGTTCGTGGTCTCCATTCAAGAACCTTTCTTCCCCATCGGTTATCGGTTCTTCGAGCGATGTGGCCTGCCCATTGCCACTTAAACTTGCAAATTTTAAAAGCTATGTCGCTGACTCTGATTCATTGACAAATATCCACTTTCTGGATTCTATCGCGCAAAGAAACTCCGAGCATAGTTCTTTCTATTGCCCGCTGTGTGACTCTGAGTTTTCCCAAAAGGCCATCAGTTAAGGACCACGTCTCAGTACCATATGTCATCACTAGCAACATACACTGGTCAAAGACTCTTGTCTTTAGACACTGTGACATAAATACTTGTGAAGGTAATACATATTGTCTAGGTGTTTGTGTTTGAACAGATAGGGCACCTGCATTCACAGCTCTGGCACTCGTCTGGGCCACCATGGAGGTGCGGGGGTGACGACTGGCAGCGCCGGTTCAACTTCACATCTGCCATGGCCTGCATACATCCCAAGCACTGCTCTGGCTCCTGCAAACAAAAATACACTTTATACAACTTATAGAGTACAGATAATAACTTCTTTATCATAACAACCAGTAAGGTTCAGTGGTTCATGTCTGCCTCATGACCTTGACATCCCGGGTTCGATTTCCGACCAGGTTTAGTTGGCCGGGAAACAGACCGCGCTGCAATGCAATAACGTGCTTATCAATGCTGGCGTTCTTCAAAATTCACTGTTATCGCCGCCACTTATTCAGAACATTAATGAAATAAGCAGTATCCACTTTTTGGTGTTAGTAAACCATTCGAGCAAACACCCTTCGTGTCATATTTGAAGAAAGTAGGAACAAACAAGTGACTGAGTTAAGGGTTTTTAGCTGGTCTCTGATTAGGGTTAGCTGAATTTAGTTTAGTTTAACCAAAACTTTTGCTTACAAAACACTCGCTCTTCAAGGTTTCGTAGAGCATTAGATTCCTAGAGGATGTGTTTTTGTTTACATATTAGGCTATAGCAAAAAGTTCCTTGAAGGCCAATCTAGTTTCTACTTGGTGTACTCAACAACGCCAAGTAGTATTTCATTTGAGTCAAAGACTTCTGCTTTACAAAGTACGGGTCTAACCTCACATGTAATACTGCTCCCGTCTTTAGAATGGAGCAATCAAGTATCAACTTGTGCCCCTTGATGCGGAGAGCTTTTGCCAAGTTCAACAAACACCTAGTCGATCAGTATGCGCAAAGATGTTGGATCACTCTGTATCATCCCTAATTACTAAAAGAGCAACAGTTGAAAATTGGTAAATATAGAAACTCACCTCATCAAAATAGTACACTGGATTCTGATCCACGTAAGACTTGAATACTGTTATAAATTTTTCTATGAGTGTCGGTAGCAGGGAAACATTCTCGGGCATCCTCACTGGGTTCAACAACCGCGGCTGCAAGTCGTCTCTCAAGGCAGTCGTAGACAGTCTAAAGTTGAATGGCATCAAGTCATTCCGTGTAGATATCACTTTAATATTTATGTATTGCACTTCTGCTTCGCCGTTAGGTGACAGAAAGTGGTGATCCGTCTGTAGGATAAATAGAATATATTATAAGTAAATAAATAGGACAATAGTTCTAGGCATCTATACAATAAAATAGCCATTTATTCCCAATAACTGTTTTTTTTTTTTCAAATAACTTGAATAAATTCCTTCCACACTTTTACAAAATGTTCCTCAATTCGGTGTGCCTTTTCGCATAGGACTCCTTCAACTGTCTCCATTGTTCTCTATCATCTGCCACTCTTGTCCAGTATGGCCTCATGGTCAGTCGATAGTAGTCATCCCATCTTCTTATTGGAAGTCCTTGTCTTATGCCGTCTCTTGGGCATAGAGTGACTAGCTTACTCCATTTGTTTAATTTGTATATTGTAACCAGAGTAGTACCAGTTGTTAAAATTTTATAATATTATATTCATGTAATATGACTTTGTTTAGTTGACTTGAGTCAATTAGACGACTTGAGTGACTGCTTTTTTTTTGGGAGGCCTTATTATTTATACATATATATCATCATATAGGATAAAGTTGGTATACATGAAACAAAAGTTAATGTCTTTCACAAAGTTGAACAGCAATGGACCCAATAAGGAGCCTTGAGGCACCCCAGATGGTACATAATTCCATGAAGAATAGTCATTACGAACAATCACCTGAGACCATAAACAGAAAGCCGCAGGCCTCCCACTAGATGGACCGATGACATCGTGAGAGTCACAGGCATCCAGTGGATACAACTGGCAAGCTGTCTTTCAGTGTAGGGTTCTATGTTCAGCAGTGGACGTCTTTTGGCTGGTGATGATGTTCAAATCAATAGCATACAAAAAGTAAACATGATCATACCCCTGTGGCTACGAGCGTGCATTCGTTCTGCTTGACAACTTGGACAGAATACTGTGTCACCTTGATCAGGTAGCTCGCGGTCGCTACAAACTTGCTGGTGCTGGTCAGAGGTATCAACACTTTATCCACCCTGAAATCATTAATAATTTTTAACCGATGAAGAATAGGATGGTTCTCTAATCGATGCATATCTATACTAATATTATAAAGAGGAAAGATTTGATTGTTTGTTTGTTTGTTTGTTTGTTTGTTTGCATTGAATAGGCTCCGAAACTACAGAACCGATTTGAAAAATTCTTTCACTGGTGGGAAGCTACACTATCCCCGGGTAACATAGGCTATATTATATTTTCAAACAAAATAGGGATCCTTACTAAAACTCCAATAATGTAACCCAAGGTATAAAAAAATTTGATTTTCAATTTTGACTTTGCGTGTTTGACATTTCTAAGACAGGACAACGTCTGTCAGGTCTGCTAGTATACTATATATATATATATTTTTACAGTTGACAGGCTTGGCAGATGAGCACAGCTTACCGATGTTTAGTGGGCTGGGATGGAAACTAGCTCTTAATTAATAAAACATATAAACTGGTCTTTCACACTCGACAAAATATAAGGAAAAGCTGATATTATTTCGCGATTTCAGGGTTAGTCCTTTAGTAAAAGTTGTTCATAATGATCAGTATGACGGACCCATTAAGGCTTAGTATATACCCTTTCTGCATAACTCAGTCTATGAGTATCTAAACGCATAGAAAGGAAGATAAGATGAAGAGTTCAAGACGATGGAACAAGTATAACAGTTGCGTAAATAAAGGCAAGACCACTTGCATTTGCGATGAGCGGTCACTTGGTCTGCGTGACGTCAAGTGTGGAACAATAGGACCTGTTGCATTGGGCGAGCTGTGTGTATATTACCGAAACACAATGACGCCGCTCGCTTGGCTCTTTTGGTTCGCTGCGAGCAGTGAAACGTACGAGCCAAATCGCCATGCGGCCGCTCGGCTCTTTCTGTTCTGTCTTAGCTTATTGGACAAATCAATAGCGCGGAGCTTGCAACCCGTTCTATTTGATTTGTTCCTTCACGAACTACACATTGCTACATTAAAATGCTTTTATAGTTTTTGGACAAAATTTTGTATTTGGTAATCGGTTCTTTTTATGGTCAGGTCCGGTAGCATAATCTCTCTCATAATATATTATTATTATGTTGGTATTACAATAAGTAACAATATGGAAAAGTAAACTTACTCCCTAAATTCACTGTTCAAATGAGCAGCAACGATCCTCCAATCCGATCCCTCCGTCACATACGGCAGTAAAGTCTTCACCACAGGGTGTCTTTTCTTCTCATACTCCCACCAGAGCAGCATTTTGAATGCTACCAGTAGGAAGATGATGATAGTTGCGTAGAACGATGCCGCGACCCATTCGGACCGCCATCCCGAGCAGTAAAGCGTGGAAACATAGCCGCAAGGAAGCGCGGCATGAACCATCGCAGTCACAGTAGTTCTTTTCATGTGGTACCCAACAAAGTTAACGTTTTCCGAACCCAGGAAGCTCTCAAATAGGTGGGCGATTGTGAATCCGGCGGAGACAAACTCTGTTGGCGGATATACGACACACACACAGAATAAGGCGTAGAAAAGAGTTATTAGGTAATCCATAGTTTCTATTATCGGCTAGGCCACTAAAATTGTAACATGAATTGTTTTCCTTTTCAGCCAGATTTTTACAAATAAATACAATAAGTTTGACAATGACAATAAGAATTTGAAACAGACTAGGGATGTTCGATGATCATCGATGTTCGATTTCTGTAGTACCACAGATATACACAACCAGATCGGCAATATATTTTAGTAAAAGAGACAACTTGATATGGCTCAGCACAAGTACGAAAAGGACATAAATAGATTTTGTTGTCCTTATCGGCGTGACCTGTTTTTGGTACCTCAAGTGTCAAAATCTGTAATAATCAGTGACAAACAAAACGGGTCTGAATTATATTTATTGCCTTTTTTTGGTGATTTAATGTGATAAATGCGTGTTTCCTCTGAGTAATAATTGTAAAAGATATTTTACAATGGTTGGTTGTAGCATTTTGGGCTGCAAGAAGCGCCGTGAGCGAAAATACGATGAAATATCATTTCACACGTAAGTAAACATATAAAGCTTGTAACGATCACCTAAATAAATTCAGGATATCAATTCGCAAATATTTTATTCATAATTAGTCAGTTTTTAGGTCGATTTGTGGTCTAATTCTATGAATTTTATCAAATTATTCACTTAGAAAATAAATTATGAATGTTGCCAGTTTATGAAAGAAATTACCCACCGCAACTAACCTAAATTATTCGTTCTGCAGGTTTCCAACTGATCCTGTCACATTGCTGAAAAAAGCTGGCACATTGCAAGAAGTGCAAAATACCGACCCTTTTATGCCCATATGAATATGGTGAATGTTAATATTAAATATATATTAATGAGGCCACAGTTATGAAGCTGGAAAAGCAAAAGGCGATTTCGGCGAACCGATTCAAAAAGCTACGCGCTGTTCTTGAAATTTGTACTGTAAACATTAAAGAGTCTATTTATCTAATTATTTGGAATGTTATACATAATTCCATTCATGAAAAAACTAAACTGACCAAGCGCGAGTCGGGCTCGTGCGCTGAGAGTTCTTTACAATCACAAAATACAAAAAGTTGTGCAAAAAGACAACATCACGCCCAGGCTGTCACCCATCCAAGTACCGACCGCGCCCGACGTTGCTTAGCTTAGTGGTAAACAGAAATTTGTCACTGACTCGCACTTGGCCAGTGTTTATTATTTGTTGTTTTACTTATGTTCACTATAATCCGCTAAATTTGACGCTTGTACGGATTACCGTTTTTACACTAGAACAAATCCAAAAATACGTTTAACGTTTGTTGCATGAGGGACCCCCGTTCCGTTTTAACTCTGACTTTTTTATTATATTTTATTAATTATAAAAAATCATGCTATGGTTACTTTACAACCTTTTTTCTGGTACTATATTCTAATCCTAACAAATAATTATGATAAAAACGCAAGTAACTTTCTGTCTGTTTTTACGAGGAAATGGCTAAGTCATGGTATAATAATATACTCCGCCAGGTATAGCAATCCGAGAAAAAATGTTTACGTGGGCGTCCCGCAATGATGTCATGATGTCAATTTACAACAGGTTCGAGAGAGATGACGATACACCACGTAACAGCTGATTGATTAAAGTGGCAACTGGACAGTGACGTCATTGCGGGACCACTCTCAAATTGCTAGACCTTGTTTTCTTAGATCATGGGCTAAGTCAAATTTTGTCAGGACGATAGGGTGTGTCATGAGGACAGACAACGTACTTTTCTTCCCAGAACATTGCAGGTAGCTCCGCGGGTTGCAGCAGATAGTGTATAAAATATAAATATTTAAAAGGTAGTATTGTTTCCAAAGTACTCATTGAAGATTCACTACCCATCATAGTAGGTAAATTACCCTTACTTATAGCAAATCATTTTAATGTGGCAACACACCTTGTTGAAGCGAGAGGCACTGAGCTAGCCACGCTCATTGAAAATCTATAGGTAGTAGATCTGTGTGTAGTACCTATTAGATTAAACATCGATTTGACAGTAGGGTATTTGACTGTATTGAAAATATTATGCCAATTGACATCATCCATAAAAATGACATAATGAAAAAGCATATTTCATTGATTTTTTAATACAAATATGCTTAAATTTTGTAAAAGGCGAATATAATAACTGTATTTTCGACATTTGATCACGTGATCTAAAACGGTCTGTAATTGGCTTCATCCCTAGTGACGTCACACAGATCTAAACAAACAGATTATGTATTAATACTTGCAAACTTAATGATGTAAAGCTATTTTGAGAGCGATTTATCCAGAAATTTTCACCAAAAACAGTCCGGAGGTTAAATGTGAGAAGAATGGAAAAATATTTAGTGCAAGCAGACAGCAGTAACTTACCCATAATGAATGTATTTATGGTTGCATATTTCTTCAATAATTATCTACGTTATTGTTTCTACGCTGCAGAACTCAAAACGTAAAAACTACAATGTAAATATTAATATTTAATTGTTCTCCAAGCAAAACATTCAATCAAGTTGTACAAAAAGTATGTTGTAGTAAGTGGATATCACTATTTTGTTAGGTTACGTCGCTTTACAATGTTTAAAAAGAAAGTAACAGTAGGTACATAAAATAATAATGCAATAAAAACACAAATTATAATAGAAATATTTATAGACTCACCCCACGTCCTCCCCCCCCCCCCCTGGATCCGCCAATGATTCCAAAAAATAGTCTGTCCGGGCAAAGTTTATCGCCTGTTGACATCGCTGTCATCATCGATGTTTTTACAACATCAACCATCCCTAAATCATTGAAAACAATGACAGTGACAGTAGTAGCAGCGGTGGCAGTGATATTGGTAAGTTCATGATAAAATGACTGCCACTGTGACTGCCACGAATATTATGTGAGCTGTTATTTTTTGTATGACCATGGATACAAAGTCTTCATTCGTAATAGTATAGAACAAGTCATAGTCACAGTTCAAGTCAAGCAAATTATGTAAGTCACGGTCAAGTCAAATGTATGCCCTAGTGAAGTGGTGGAGGGCTTTACATTGCAAGGCTTCGTGGCTACATATCACTTCCATTTATTTATTTATTCTAAGCCCAAAATAGGTATGTGTTTTTTTTTTGCAATGACATGGCAGCCCTACCAAGCTGTCATTGTCATACATGACGTGAAAACAGCGATAGTGTTTGGACGTGGACACGTATCGTAATTCGTAATTTAGTTTGCAATGTTTTGGATTTGAGAATAATTATTTGCGACGACGTGAGAAGTTTTTCTCCAGTTTCAGTGTAAAAAAATTGTGTATATTTATAAATACCTAGGAGTTAACAATAGTAGTCTTTTCAGGTTAGTAATTGTTGTTCCTTTACAAATACCGGATACCAACCAATGAGTACGTACGTTCCTGAGTCAATCCTGTTTTATTACCAAATACATGTTAAAACACCATAGAACAATATCAATTTGGCCTCGGGAATCGTCACTACAGTATTTTTACACGACATATATTTCATTTTTATATACAATTCACTTGTATTAACAAGTCAAATTTCACCCGCTTGCCACCCTCATTTATCATGTTGTGAACCTTCGACCAAAATAAAATGAATGGACAGGCCCAGTAGAAGCGCATTTTTGAAGATAACAAAATGAGTGCTGGCTCTCATTTAATTTCAGTCGGTCTCTAGCCGTAGGAAGTGCAACGTGTCTATTGTTACGTGATAACGAAACATCTGTCAAAATTATGCATTCATATGCTTTCCCGAAGTGTAAATACACAAATAAAACCGGGATCTATTTTTTGTAACAAATATACTGTACATTTTTATAATTAGGTGTTGAAGTATATGTCCAACGGTTTTGACTTGTTTTTACTGAGCAATTTCAATGGTTAGGGCCCGTCCATTCATTTTATTTTAGTCGAAGATGTGAACTCTTTTTGATGGAAGTGTGAACCGCTAGACTGAAATATGCTGCCTGACTGGTAAGTGTGCTCCAACTTAGACTACATCGTCACTTTTAATCAGGTGAATAGTGGTCAAAAGCTAGCCCGGTTCATCATTAAAAAAAGAAAAAGCACATACTAGCAAAAATATCCCACAAGATAGGTATTTCACTTGTAACAGCTGGCCTTGATGCCTACTAAACTAGTGGATGCATGTTTTCAATGTCAGTGGGGACTTATTTTGCATTATTTTATTTAAGCAAAAGGTACTCAAAAGCTTTTGCTCAACGTAATTGTAATGGTCGAATAAAATAATGCGCGATAAGTCTTTATAGACATGTGTTTCTATAATTATTACTATTTTTTTATTTAGAACGGCTGTCAAGGCATGTTTATAAGAAATTTGTTGTAGCCAGCTGCACCCATTTAAACAAAACGTTAGTCATTCCAAATCAGCAACTGTGATGCGGACATAGAACTTTGAGACCTAACCCAAAAAGGTAAGGTCCAAGTTCTTTGGATGCAGAGTTCGACGTGTTGACATAAATAATAATGTTCAATCAGGGTTCTGTCATAATGCCTGGTGACAGATTTTCCTTTTCATTTCTATTCTATTTACTTCTCTTTTCTGTGGTAAACTTGTAGAATATTTAAACTTGTTGTGTTTCAGTATGGCGGGAGTAGAGCAGCCATGCTACACCCTCATCAACTTCCCGACGGACTCGGAGCCCAACAATGAGATGCAACTTAAGATCGATCTCGGTAATTCACTTACTTATTCATTGAATCACAAAGTAAATAGCACAAATAATAGAGAATGCACCGAAAGTTATATTTAAAGATTTGTTTAAACATCTATTGTGAATGGTTTTTTAAAATGTGTGTATGATTAACTTGTGTTTTGTGCAAATAAATTATCTTTATCTTTAAAACTAAGGATTTTGGGTCAGACTCAAAAATTACATAACCAAAGGTGGACTAAAAACAGAGTAACTATTAACATGTGCATTTAGCCTGCTTCTAACAAGTTAGTGTGTGCTACACTTGTTAGGGGATGAATCTCGTTTATTGAGCTAACCAGGAAATCGGCTATAATGTTTCCTTAAAAATGTATTAATTATATTTTATCTGTATACAAGAATACCTAGCATGAACAATGATAAAAAGGATTTGTATCAGATTTCATAGGAGTTTAATGGGTGACTATAGAGTTTTTTTTTACTTTAGTGTTTGATTCTGGTTGAAGGTTTTGTCGCGATGCTCATGTGGCAGACAGAAATTAATGTAAAATATGCAAGTCATTTTACAGTTCTAAAACAATTACAGAAAAGGGTGACACTAAAAAGAAGATCGAAGCCCTGAAGAAAGTCATAAGCATAATTCTCTCCGGAGAAAAGATCCCGGGGCTGCTGATGATCATCATCAGATTCGTGCTGCCATTGCAGGACCACACCATCAAAAAATTACTGCTGATCTTCTGGGAGATCGTCCCCAAGACCTCGTCTGACGGGAAACTGCTGCAAGAGATGATCCTCGTCTGTGATGCTTATAGAAAGGTTTGTCCGAGATATACCAAGTTTTAATCATTTATATAAACAAGTATTTGACTAAAACACTGTTTTAAACTATCATGGTTGTTCACAACAGTTGTGACTTTTTTGTGTTAACCTGTGTTGTCCCACTGCTGGGCAAAGGTCTTCTCCCCAGTTCCTTTCACTGATGTCCTGGGCCAGCACCAACCAAAATTTTTTAAACCTCCCAAGCACGTCGCGTTATTGGGTCTGGGGTGACCTGGGGGTCGACTGTACAGTGGCTTCCACTCCTTAGAGACCTTCGCACACCTGTCCGGGTGCATTCGGTTTGCGTAGCCTGCCCTCGCACATTTGAGCCTGGCAGATCCCTACCATCCCTATAACCCCTACGTCTGTGACGCCTGTCATGAAACGCAGTATGGTGATGCGTACGTGGTTAATTCCAAGGATACAGCGTTTCATTGCTCTTTGGCAAACCTTGAGATGGGACTTCTGAAGTTTGGTGTGTGAACATGTTTGTGCACCGTAGATTAAAATGGTCAGGATACACATGTCACCTAGACCCAAAGCAAATACACAATTTCATCTTTAAAACATCTGCCTAGCCAGGAATTGAACCTGGGACCTCCGGCTCTTAAAACGAAAAAAAATATGACAACATAAAAGTTTAGTGTAAGCTCTATCACTGACCATTTGGCCATTGTGCCCAGTTTAGTGTAAGCTCTACCACTGCATTTTGCCATTGTTCCTAGTTTAGTATAAGCTGTATCACTGACTATTTGGCCATTGTTCCCAGTTTAGTGTAAGCTCTATCACAGCATTTTGCCATTGTTCCCAGTTTAGTATAAGCTCTATCACTGACCATTTGGCCATCGTTCCCAGTTTAGTATAAGCTCTATCACTGACCATTTGGCCATCGTTCCCAGTTTAGTATAAGCTCTATCACTGACCATTTGGCCATCGTTCCCAGTTTAGTGTAAGCTCTATCACTGACCATTTGGCCATTGTGCCCAGTTTAGTGTAAGCTCTACCACTGCATTTTGCCATTGTTCCTAGTTTAGTATAAGCTGTATCACTGACTATTTGGCCATTGTTCCCAGTTTAGTGTAAGCTCTATCACAGCATTTTGCCATTGTTCCCAGTTTAGTATAAGCTCTATCACTGACCATTTGGCCATCGTTCCCAGTTTAGTATAAGCTCTATCACTGACCATTTGGCCATCGTTCCCAGTTTAGTATAAGCTCTATCACTGAGCATTTTGCCATTTTCCCCATTTTAGTTTTATCTCTATCACTGAGTACTTTGCTTTTGTCCCTATAGGACCTGCAGCACCCCAACGAGTTCATCCGCGGCTCAACGCTGCGCTTTCTGTGCAAGCTGAAGGAGCCCGAGTTACTGGAGCCTCTGATGCCGGCCATCCGCGCCTGCCTAGACCATCGACACTCCTACGTACGAAGGAACGCGGTGCTCGCTATATTTACCATCTACCGGTGAGATATCACATTTATTTATCACCTGCCTTTACCATCGCCCGCGTGGCTAACAGTAAAAAATAAGATAATTTTAATTATAGCTTTTACCCGCGGTTTAACTTACGTTGTTCTAGGAAAAAAATAAAGCAAGTTCTTGTAAGCGAGAGTATTAATATTTTATATTTTAGGACGCTATTCTATAAATACATATGTTGTAAGTTCATCCCTTAAATATTGTCGATAAAAAATAATGGTTGAAGTTGCTTTGATGAACGACCGCGCGTCCGTTCCTGTACTTACTTAATTTCTTTTACAGCAACTTCGAATTTCTCATTCCCGACGCACCAGAACTAGTAGCAACCTTCCTGGAAGGCGAACAGGACATGTCATGCAAGAGAAACGCATTCCTGATGTTACTCCACGCAGACCAGGAGCGAGCACTCACTTACCTGGCGTCAAGGCTGGACAATGTGCACGGGTTCGGAGATATACTGCAGTTGGTCATCGTCGAGCTCATTTATAAAGTAAGTCTGTTGCAAAAAGGTTGATAGTATATATAGCATCTCGTGTTACTCCATACAGACCAGGAGCGAACCTCAAAAGTTTAAAGACGTGACATTCACCAACATGCACTGGACCAGTTTGGTCCAACCTCCCTCTCTGAAAGAAGGCCTGTATCCCAGCAATGGGAACATGGTACGCTGATGATGATCTTCTTCTTCTTTCGAGTCGATGTTTCGTAAATTAATATTTTGTTTTAAAATTAAGTTTTTAGACCAAAATTTAGCCATCTCAATGGCACTCTCCGTGGCTTTATTCAGGTCGTCTAGTGTGCAAGTTGTAGGACACGCTGCACAGTCTATCAAGTGTGACATTGTTTGAGGGTTCACACCACAAAGACATTCGGTATCAGAGGCTTTTATATAACCCCACTTTGCCATATTATCCCGACAGCCCAATTGGGACCAAAGTCGGTGTAGGGTATTTACACTTTTTACTACTTACACTTTTTGTTGCCGAAACGGCACACCCAGTACCAATCAAGTGGAAGCAACTGGACACAAAGTCTGCGCGAGAGAGTGGCTGATTTCATATTGGTTATATAGAAATCAAATATTCATTGGTAGCTTGTATCCGACACAAGACACAAAAGTGTCCACGTTTGCGCCCTGCCTTAGTGGGCCATGATGATGATGTTCACGTGTGATGTTTGTTTGGCGGACAGGTGTGCGTGGCCAACCCCTCGGAGCGGTCTCGTTTCATCCGCACGGTGTACGGGCTGCTGAACGCGACCAGCGCCGCCGTGCGGTACGAAGCGGCCGGCACCCTCGTCACGCTCTCCTCCGCGCCCGCTGCTATCAAGGTAACATTTGCTCGTTCTAGCCCGACAGTAGCTAAACATGGGTTTAAGGAGATATTCATTGAAGTGGCAAAACATAGCGGCACAGTCATAATAAAAAAAAAAAGTTCAAAGACCGGGATTATTCTCCTGATTAATCACGCTAAAAGGTCGAGTATTTTCTTCAAGTTTAAATGGGATCTCCGTCGAGACATTCAATTAAAAAAACATTAGAATTGGTTCACAATCGCGAAAAAACACTAACAAAAAAAAAAAAAAAATTGTATGGAGAACCTCGTTTTTTAAGTCCGTTGATAACTACAACCAACGCTATGTTGGTTGTAGTTATCAACGGACTTTGATGGGTGCCCACTCTTTAAATGCATTTTCCGAATGCATTTTTTTCTTACTGTCACTCTATCCAAACACTGACCAGACGGAACCTTTATACTCGGTCCTTTTCAGGCGGCGGCTGCTTGCTACATCGACTTAATAGTGAAAGAGAGCGATAACAACGTGAAGCTGATCGTTGTCGGTCGACTGGCGGCTCTGAGGGAGGAGGGCGGAGACGCCGCGGCACGGGCGCTGCCCGAGCTGGCCATGGACGTCTTACGAGTGCTGGCTTCATCAGACCTTGATGTCAGGAGGCACACGCTGCAGCTTGGTAATAAACCTTATGTTCACTACGCAGGGCTGATAGTCGACTGGCGGATTTGAGGGAAGAAGACGGGGACGCCGCGGAATGGAATCAGAATATCTTTATTCCAAAAAAAAAATGCAAAAGGTGTTCTTAGTACAACTAGTTTTAACAGTGTACCCATTGCAGAGAGCGATAGTGGCTGAGCGGTAGCATGTGCGCTTTACAATCTGACGGCACCCGGTTTGATCCTCGGCCTTACATCAATGACTTATTTAGTACTTATGTAACTATGTGCAGTTTCGATGCCATGAAATCATGGTAAGAAAATTGGTATGTCCAAGAACCTCAAAAGTTCCAAGACATTGACATTCACCAACATGCACTGGGCCAGCATGGTGGATTAGGGTCCATCCTCTCTCTCTGGGAGAAGGCCTGTGTCTCACCCAGCACTGGGAACGTGATAGGTCATACAGGTTGTTAATATGTACTTTACCATCCAGCCCTGGACCTGGTGACTCCGCGCCACGCTGAGGAGTTAGTGTCCGTGCTGCGCAAGGAAGCGACGCGGGCGGCGGGCGCGTCTCACGACGACGCCGCCAAGTACCGCCAGTTGCTCGTGAGAGCTATGCACCGAGCTGCGATACAGGTATTAGCTGACGTCCACGACTGCACGTAGATTCCATATAAACTTTCAACAATAAAATACAATACAATACAATGACTATTTATTAAAATACCACAAAACAAGGATAACATAAACATCAACCCCCTTGGCTCCCCATAATCCGGCACTTTCGCAAGATGTTTCTGGAATCTACCTGCCAAGTTTCAGCTTTGTAGGTCAAGTAGTTTTCTAGATTTTGTGATGAGTCAGACAGTCAAGCAGTCAGTGCGTTGTATTTCACGTTTGTACTGAGTTACGCGAAAAGGGTCAATAGTACCCATCATAGTGGACATGAATAACTTTTACTGTGGGAGCAACTGAAATCGCGACCGTCACTCGCAATCCCTGTTCAATAGAAAACGTGGTCATTGACACTCGACAAAATGTATGGAACAGCTGATATTTTTAGCGAAATTTCAGTGTTGGTCTCATAGTAAAAGTCGTTCATAATGATGAGTATAAAGGACCCCTTTCGGCTTAGTATACCCTTTCCACGTAACCCTGTAGTAATGCTATTAGAACAGGTTTTGAATTGTAATTCTCAGTTATAGTTGCATGCGTTGATGTGATATGGTCCTGATGATCTGAGGGTGCCGCTCATCATTCCATGGGTCGATGTGAGATCACAGCACCAGTAGTTTTTAGGGTTCCGTACCCAAAGGGTAAAAACGGGACCCTATTACTAAGCCTACGATGTCTGTCCGTCCGTCTGTCTGTCTGCCCTACCTATTAACGGCTGTATCTTTCGAACCGTGACAGTTAGCCAGTTTGGGTTGACTAACAAAATAATGAAAAAGTAAAAATGAAAGGGGGGGGGGGGGGGGGTCCCCAATAAACATACAACAAATGTATTTTTTTTAACGTATTTTTGTATTAGCTCTAATGTAAAAACGGTAATACTTACAAGCGTCACACTTAACATGATTATAGTACACACTCTAAAGTATAACAACAAATAAAAATGGCCAAGTGCGAGTCGGTGACAAGTTTATGTTCATAACTAAGTTATAACTGATAATTTCGTTATTGAATTTTGTGGTGCGAGCCCGACTCGCACTTGGCTGGTTTATTATCTTATGCGTTATGCGCAAGATGTTAAGGTGTGAATGGTTGTGCAGTTCCCGGAGGTGGCCGGCAGCGTGGCGCCAGCACTGCTGGAGATGGTGGGCGAGGGCTCGGAGCTGGCTGCGCAGGACGTGATGCTGTTCCTGCGCGCCGCCCTGCACGCCTTCCCGCAGCTGCAGGACCACATCTACCAGGTACATACACACACACACACACACACATAACTTAAACATAAAACATGACTAAAAATATATATATATATATAATTTTTAATAATGAGGTAATAAAGACATGGACGATTTTTTCCATGGCGAAAATGTATTAAAAAAAAAAAAAAACTGGTCACTGCTGCACTTTTCCGCACCCCGTAGTTATGTGGCCAGCCAATAGAGGCGAAAAAATTTCGTGGTCCATGTACCACGAAAATTTGGAGATCGATGGGGGAGGCCTATGTCCAGCAGTGGACGTCCTATGGCTGAAATGATGAT
The DNA here is from genome assembly GCA_914767915.1 of Agriopis aurantiaria. Classification (NCBI taxonomy): domain Eukaryota; kingdom Metazoa; phylum Arthropoda; class Insecta; order Lepidoptera; family Geometridae; genus Agriopis; species Agriopis aurantiaria. The sequence continues at coordinate 18,526,245 of OU611987.1, forward strand.
GATGATGATAATATGCCACAAATTATTTCACATCTGAACCAAGTTATAAATAATAATTTTTCTCAAACAACCGTATGATAGTTTCTGACCACAAAGGTAATATAACCACTTGATCGCGCACGAGTCATAAATTGCTTGTGCAAGATGTAAGCCACGTCGGTCGTGGGGGGGGGGGGTGTCATTCATTCAATTCGCGCCTAGGATTGGCCCGCTTGAAAAAGGTAAAACGGAAAAAGTGTAATATAATATAGTTCCTTACGGCGGGGTAAAGGATGAGCAGTCAAGTGGTTATATCGTCATTGTTTCTGACCGTTTCATAAGTTTGAACCTGTTCTACAGAAACTTCTAGAAGCGCTGCCTCAGATCAAGACGCCGAAAATCGCTCGCTCGGCTCTGTGGCTGGTCGCGCAGTTCGCCGACACTCCTGCGCGCGCGCAGCTCGCACTAGACGCTATAGCGGCTGTCATACCTGACAACTCCTCGCTAGAACAGAAGGTATGTGGTGTAGACACTTTTGGAAGCGCTGACTAATCAACTCCCTATATTTCTTTGTGCCTTAACAGTGGGATATGACAGACTGATAATGATTATCTTCTATCTATACAGGGTTACGCATATAGGCTGTACAACTTTTATTACGGAACTAACCCTGAAATCGCGAGAAATAAAACTCTGCTGTTCCATACATTTTGTCGAGTGTCAATGTCCGTTTTTAATGGAACAGCTGATATTTTTTCCGAAAATTCAGTGTTGGTCCCATTGTAAAAGTTGTTCATAATGATGAATAAATGACCTCCTTTCGGCATAGTACAGTCTACATACGTAACCCTGTATAAATAAAAATGAAATGCTGTTCGTTGGTAAGCGCATCATTTGAGAAAAGCTGGACTGATGTAACATTTTTTTTGTTTTAAAATTAGGATAATAGTTCAAATTAAAAAAATACGGAAAAGTTGCCTGGAAAATTCTGTAATTGGGATTTTTCTATGAACTCAAGACCAAAAAAACTAAGGACTCACTGTTTATTGTTGTATACGTTTGTTTCATTTGTTCTATATATGTATATATTTCATTTATTTTTAGTTAGTATGTAGATATACTATTCACTATGTACTAGGTACATTTACCTAACTATAAGTTTAACAGTCTTATTTTTTCATTTTCGCACGCTGTGTTCATGGCTTTTAGAATGAACACTGCACGTTCCTTATATAATATATTTTGTAGTGTTAAGGGTGTCACATTCAATTAGTGAACCGAATAATAATAAAAAAAATAAAAATTAATTATAAATAAAAATATAAGAGTGAAAAATATTATTGGAATTTTAGTAAGGATCCCTATTTTTTTGAAAATATAATACATGCTGTCCCGGGGATAATGTAGCTTCCCAACAGTGAAAGAATTTTTCAAATCGGTTCAGTAGTTTCGGAGCCTATTCAATGCAAACAAACAAACAAACAATCAAATCTTTCCTCTTTATAATATTATCTATTTACTAAACTATCTATTCGTAGTAAACTATCAAACTGCTGTAATAAGTAATGTTTTTATCTTATTCTTAGATTCCTTTAATCAGTCAAAAATTAATTGGTTTTTTAATGTATAATGTACTAACTTATATTATTACTCTCGTTTTTTTTAATAGCATGTAGTCTGCACGTATAATTGTGGTGGCGTTTAGTTTACTTCTTGTGCCTTGTCTCCGTCATGTTAAGAAAGGACGTAGGTACATCATGTTGGTGTTCATTAATAAAATAAAATAAAATAAATTATATTATATACTATGTAGTTCTCCATTAAATATTTGTTGTAGGAGGAGAAGGAGTCGTCAGGCGCGGCGGAGAGCGCGCCGCGGCAGCTGGTCACCAGTGACGGCACGTACGCCACGCAGTCCGCCTTCAACCTGCCCGCGTGAGTGCACCACACTTACTTCATCTGCTCTGTGGCCTGTATTCTACCACCCCCCCCTTATACCACAGGACAAGAGGAAATCGTAGTATCTTAGTAATAAGATCCCGTTTTTACCCTTTGGGCATGGAACTCTAAAAACAGCGTCCATGAAATATTATGATTTTCTTTTGGCTATAGTTGCTTGTCAATAAACTATGGAACTTTATAGGCGTGCTAATGTGACGTGACTTCTTAGTTTGGCATTATTTTAATGTCAACCAAAAATTAAGTCACCCCCAATTCCTTTCACTGATGTCTGTCCTGGGCTGGCACCGACCGATCTTTTACATTGTCTATACCACTTAACCACCACCATTGTCAAAACTCGCGTGAGGATTCATTATAAATTACATATACGGTAAAAACAGAAATATATATATTTATATTGAAATTTATATAAAGCACATAAAAAAAAAATATAAAAAAATTTACTAATTTTATATGTGTATTTTTTATTTTATTTTTTTATTTTAATTACAATTTTTCATTATAATTGTCTCGACCGATAAAAAATCATCGTGAGTGCAAGGCGGTCTTATAATAATTTGTCTATACCATTAAAAAATACTCCACAGTGCGAATAGCACCGCGCCATCGGAGGGCGGGCTGGCCGGCGCGCTCCGCTCCGGGGAGGGGTTCACGGCGGCGTGCGCGTGCTCCGCGCTGGCCGTGCTGGCGCTGCGGCTGCCGGCGCCGCGAGACCGCGCGCGTGCGCTGCACGCCGCCGCGGCGCTCCTGGCGTACCACAGGCAGAACGCACTCAACGGTTAGCCACAACACATCTACCATAACTTCATCAGCATCATCAACATATCAGCCATAGGACGTCCACGGCTAGACATAGCGGGCACTAAAAATCGACACCGCTTTATGGTTGGTATTCCGAAAACCTGTACGAAGCGCTTTGATTCCACTTTTATTATGCGTTTTTTTCTTTTCTTTTCCTTTTCTTTTAGTCTGTGGAATGCGCTGCCTGAATGGGTGTTCCCCGATAGTTACAGTCTGGGTGTCTTCATATCACGAGTGAATCGTTTTCTTCTAGGCAAGCGTGCTCCATCGTAAACCGCATCATCGCTTAACATCAGGCGAGTAGGCGGTCAAAGGCAAGCCTATTATAAAAAAAAAAACATCATTTCAGCCATAGAACGTCCACTGCTGGACATAGGCCTCCCCTTCGATCTCCAAAAAAGCCGGTAGGAAGCGGCCTGCATCCAGCGTTTCCCTGCGGCCTCTTTTATGTCGTCTGTCCATCTTGTGGGTGGACATTCTACGCTGCGCTTACCGGTCCGTGGTTTCCATTCGAGAACCTTTCAGCCCCATCTATCTATACTGCGTGCTATGTGCCCTGCCCACTGCCACTTCGACTTGCTAATCCGGTGGGCTATGAAGACTTATGCGAAGAATGGAAAACAAATAGCTTCTAACTTACACGGTAGATAATTAGATATGAGATAAATAGTTACACAAAAAGAAGTTTACACCAATACATACATAAAAAATAAATAAATAATAATACTTAGTGTGAATGCCCCGATGCAACACAAACTTAGGCCCAAGTTTGTGATAGATAAATAGAATTTGGAGAGTTGATAAACTAGTATTTACATAGAGATATATTAACCACAACCTTACCACGGTAAATATCCCGTAAATAATCATATAACTTTAGTGAACAACCGTGATAGTTTAAAACAGTGTGAGATATATTAAGTTGAACCAAGAAAGCTATCTTCCTTGGTTGAATTAACAAAAAGAAAAAGGAATAATTAACAGCCAAATTACAATTATAAAACCTTTTATTTTATTTTAATTTTTCGCATATTAATGTTTAGTATTATTATATTTCTTTTTTTTTTAGGTTTTTCAGATTTTTTAAATATATTGTATATAAAATATATAAAAAAATGTTTGTTACTTCGGTACTCCGTCATTTATAAAACACGTAACACCACTAAAATTATTTGAAAACCTGTTCAGTCGTGTAAGATTATCGGTGCTCTTTTATCGAGGGTTTTTTAGTTTTATTATATTATACTTAGTATACTTGTTGAATTTCACTCTCTCATGTAGTTGTTGTAAATTGTTTTTTGTATATAATCCCTTTGTAAAGCAATCTTTCTTTTGAAGACAATTAAGCTTTATTTTGAACTGTTGTCTTAAGGAGTGAAAGATTGGAAGCATCCAGCATCATAATTTTTGTTAATTTGTTAAATAATAGGGCGGGTATATCTTCCTTTGAAACCCTGTTACGATAGAGTTTTTGTCTCCTCAGGTGGCGGTGCCGCGGGCACCGGTCTGACATCGGACGACACGGAGCACGCGGCGCTGTGCCTGCAGGCTGCGTGCGCGCAGCCCGCGCCCGTCCGTGACGCGCTGCTGAGTGGCACGCGCGCCGCGCTGCAAGCGCTGCTTGCGCTGCCGGACCGCGCCACCGCGCTCATTGACGACACTGACAAGGTACTACCACAATGTTACCACGAGCACGCGGCGCTGTGCCTGCAGGGCTGCGTGCGCGCAGCCCGCGCCCGTCCGTGACGCGCTGCCGGACCGCGCCACCGCGCTCACTGACAGTGCATTTGTTCTGAATATTGTATGACAATTAAACGACTATACAATGTTCCATTTCAGGATCGTTCGTCGAAGCGTCCAGAGAACAAGGTGGAGATAGAGACGGGGATAACGTTCGGTGTCCTGTGCGGCGCCGGGCTGGCCACGCACAGTGACATGTTCGAGCTGTCGCTCAGCAAGGCGCTGCAAGGTACCTCGCCGCCACACACACTACTTCGCACTACCATCACTATACACACACATTCTTACCATACTATACTATATTATTTATTGTCATGAATTCACAATTATTATCAATTTAATAAACGTCAAAATTAGTAAGTGCTCGAATAAAATTATTGCTATTGTCAATTCAATACGCGCTCGAACAATATTATTTCGTATTATATAATTGAGCCAAAATTTATGAGATTATTAGTACAGAGTAAATATTCCTAAGAGATAAGCGCAGCTAGTGAGAAAATAATGCTGAGCCATGATGGCCGAGCGGTAGCATGTGCGCTTTACAATCTGACGGCAGATTATAGAGGCACTATATATATTTTTACTTCATCATTTCAGCCGTACGACGTCCACTGCTGGACATAGGCCTCCCCCATCGATCTCCGAAAGGGCCGGTAGGAAGCGGCCTGCATCCAGCGTTTCCCTGCGGTCTCTTTTAGGTCGTCTGTCCATCTCGTGGGTGGACGTCCTACGCTGCGTCTACCCTATGTCTCGTTGTAATGTGTTACATTTGTTCGCAGGTCGCACGACGGGCGGCGCGGACGAGCGCAGCCGGCTGTCGCGCGTCACGCAGCTGACCGGGTTCTCGGACCCGGTGTACGCGGAGGCGATCGTGGCCGTCAACCAGTACGACATCGTGCTGGACGTGCTCGTCGTCAACCAGACCGGTGCGTATTACCAAGTATTACCAAGCGTAGCTCGGAAATTTGTCTAAAATTGGTATGAACTTAGAGGGCGCCGTAATTTGAGCGTGCTATAGGTTGTCTCGAACTTCCGTAAGCGCTGCAGTCAGATAATGTACGAAAGGGTTCTACAAATTACCGTAGCGCTAGTATCGCGGTCAAGTTTCGCAACATTTCAAGAGAAGAGCAATACACCCCACGCTTGGCGGGCGGCTTGGGGATCGCAGTAAGTTCACCGTGTATTAAAACGACGCTGCTGCCCATCCGGTGGTTCTGGTTGCAGCTTTAGGACATACCTGGGTCCAAATGAGGCTGATTGGTGACAGCAAACTAGTCGCCAAAAATACAAAGTCTCGAGCACCGCTGTAAAGTAGCTTGTCTGTGTTTTATCGGATACATTTTGACTAGTATGCGCAAGAGCTTTAAGTCCTTATTCCACCCTCCCCCTTTTACTACAGAACAAGTAGAAGGACTGCACACTATCACCCCTTCCTCGTGGAAATTCCAAAGATTCGTACTCAACGATTTCGGTCATCATTTATGATACGTACTGCCCAAGAATCCTTGATTCCTGAGAACTACAATTTAAGTGTTTCCAAGGCTACAGTGAATAGATTTCTTCTAGATCAACGTGTTCCATCCTCGGCCACACCGTCGCTTACCATCAGGCGAATTGGGGGCCAAACGTAAATATATTCTATATTAAAAAAAACTTCTGAAAACTATACGCGAGCCAATGTTATGCTTTATTGATGGAACTATAGTGACCTTCAAGTCATCGTAACCAGAGCACAGACTATAAGATATCGATGTTGCAAATAAAATAAATCTTTTTTTATCCGCCAGTGGAATTTATCCTCTATGTTCTTTCCAGACGATACTCTACAGAACTGCACAGTGGAACTGGCCACTCTGGGAGACCTGCGGCTGGTGGAGCGGCCGGCAGCCGTGGTGCTCGCGCCTAGAGACTTTGCCACCATCAAAGCGCACGTCAAGGTCGCCTCCACTGAAAATGGAATCATATTCGGGAACATCGGTAAGAATACGCCAAACTAACATAACGCACACACTCACAGCTCCACTAATTCCTTGTGTTGGAATACCATGCAACACACGCACACATACGGATAAATAACACCCACACTCAGATCTGATTATTTAAATTCATTATTCAGACATCAGTCCTGCCAATATAACCTGCCTAAGTCCTATGTCTTCACAATATCTGATTTAGTTTGAAACAAATAAGGAAGAAAGAAAGAAAATAAATGTAATTTGTTTGTAACATCAATAACATTCATTAATAAATAAAAATTGCTTTATTAATTATTATTACTAAATAACTATAGCTAATCTGCGGCTAATAGACAGAGCTATCGGAGTTTCTTTGCGCGATAGAAACCGGAATGTTGATGACCGGAGATGTTGAAATTTGCAAGTTGAAGTGGCAATGGGCAGGCCACATCGCTCGAAGAACCGATAACCGATGGGGAAGAAAGGTTCTGGAGTGGAGACCACGAACCAGAAGACGCAGCGTAGGTAGGCCTCCCACTAGATGAACCGACGACATTGTGAGAGTCATGGGCATCCAGTGGATGCAAAAGGCAGGCTGTCGTTCAGTGTGGTGTTCTAAGGGAGAGGCATATGCTCAGCAGTGGACGTCTTCTGGCTTATGATTTGATTTTGTTTAGTTAATCAATGGTGTGCAACAAAAGTGACCTCAATGGATTACAACATCCATAATGACCAGAAGTTTGATAAAACGAACATAAATTGTGTTTTATTCCACAATAGTACAAAAACCCTTTGAATTGTAGTATCTATAGTGTTGTATTAATTAAGTTATTCGATTCTACTCGAAGGTAGATTGTAATAAATGAATTGTTGTCTTGCACTCGGTGGTTTCAGTCGTATCACAACACATATCAAATTTGTAAGCATAATATTGTATCTGTATGTGCGCAGTGTACGAAGTATCGGGCGCGTCGATGGACAAGGGCGTGGTCGTGCTGAACGACATCCACATCGACATCGTGGACTACATCCAGCCCGCCGCGTGCACCGACGCAGACTTCCGCCAGATGTGGGCGGAGTTCGAGTGGGAGAACAAGGTCAGTGAGTCAGCACGGAGCTGGTGGCGGCTCCACCACATCACATAGAGAGAGTTGTGGTAAAACCACACTCATCATCATCAACATATCAGCCATAGGACGTCCACTGCTGGACATCCGGAGCGACGGGTATGCACTCCGGCGTTATGTACGGCGTACGGCGTTAGCTCGGTTATTTCCGATGTAGGTACCTACTATGTTTACTTAATGTTCTAATTATTTAAGCTGAGAACATATCACCGAGATAAACCTCTGCGAGGTTTTTTGGTGACAGCAAACATGTAATATATATCTCTAGTATATAATCTTTGTATATATGTAACATTATGTCATAAATAAATTTAAAAAAAAAAGTTGCGGTCGGTGAAACCACAGTAAAGAGAAGTAAATAGAACGGAAATGAGAAGGAAAATCTGTTACCAGGCATTATGACAGAACCTTGATTGAACATTCTTATTTAGATCGCGTCGTTCTCTGCGTCACAGGTGCTAAATGATTTCGAATGGCTGACGTTTCGTTTATATGGGTGCAACTGGCTACAACAAACTTCTAACAAAAAAGCCTTAGCCGTTCTAATTTAAAAAAATAATAATGTGGGTATAACGCTAAGTTTATCTTAAAAGAAATCCCTGTCCTTCTCGTCTTCATGCGACACGACATATCACCGTCCTGCTCGCACATGTCGCCATTACTCATTATGTTGTTTGTCTCCAGGTGTCTGTAAACACGACCATCACAGATCTGCGCGAGTACCTCGAGCATCTGCTGTCTTCCACCAACATGAAGTGCCTCACGCCGGATAAGGTCAGTTTTACCCACATATAATATAACCAATTGATCGCGCATGTAGTCAAAATTCCCTTTTGCAAAATGATGGCACGTCGGTCGCGGGGGCAGCTTGTGATTGGAGACTCGACGCGACTCGACGCTTGTGATTGGAGAATCAAAAGTCATCAATTCAGTTCGCGCCTAGGATTGACCCGCTCAAAATAGTTAACCTTTGACTTCATCATCATCAGCCAGAAAACGTCAAATGCTGAAAATAGGCCTCCTTTTTTCAAATTAGCACCGCACAAAAACGACTTACACTAATGACATTAATAACATTTAAAAACACAAAATCATTTAACCACCACACTGAACGACAGCCTGTCTTTTGCATCCAATGGATGCCCGCGACTCAATGCCTACCTCAATAATATCTTTGGCTTACGGCGGGGTAAAGGATGAGCAGTCAAGTGGCTGACTACAGGCGTAGCGACTCGAAGTGGGTCTCGGCGTCCGATACGAGAACATCACCAGTCCTGGTGTCGCGCTGTCTCTCGCCAGTCGGCGACTTGCAGCTCGCACAGGCAATGTTACTTCACACTCATTGTAAATCTAAAAAAATTAATAGTCAATTTTATTTCATATTTTTATTAACCTATACTGTCCCACTCCTGGGCAAAGGTCTCCCCCATCCTTTCCAGACTGCGATCACCCGCCAGACTCGGCCTGTCTTGGCTTCTTCGTCCGTTTTCAGGCACCCACTGTGTGATCCTCTGGGCCCATCAATCAGAGTGCATCCTGGTCACGAATAAAAAAAATATTTTACTTTAATTTGAGCTAACCGAAAATTAAACAACTATATCGGATGGAAGGGTAACGCTCCTGAAAACGAAGTCCGGTGATACCATACAAAAAAACACGTTTTTATTTAAAAAAATAATTATGCAACATAACTTTTAGGGAGTTAGAATTTAGAGAATAGTTACTACAGAAAAAAAACTGTTATTTGTTTTATTATTTAAAGTTCGCATCGGCCATCTGTTCTGCGTGATATGTGCCCTGCCCACTGCCACTTCAACTTGCTAATCAGGTTTAAAGGAAAAAAAAATCATTCGGGGGTTGTTATTTCACATTATGTACCAAGAGTTAAAAAAAAATTGGAAGAATTTTTAGGCGATTGGTTCATGTCATTATGGCATAGTCGAGTCAATGTCCGAGGTGGTAAGGTTGAGTGTACGTTGCAGGCGCTGTCCGGGCAGTGTGGGTTCATGGCCGCCAACCTGTACGCTCGGTCGATATTCGGCGAGGACGCGCTCGCGAACCTCAGCATCGAGACGCCGCTGCACAAGCCCGGCGCGCCCGTCGTGGGACACGTCCGCATACGAGCCAAGAGCCAGGTGAGATTGTACATACTGCTTGCTGTTGCACGCGACTTGTTACGCATACATATTTTTTAATTTTTTATTTACTTTACACTTATTATACAGTTTGTAGCATATTGTTGCACCAAAAAAACACAGTTGTTTTGACATGGTGCTCACATTCACCGCGCACTTCACTATCACTACATAGTATAAAACAAAGTCGCTTCCCGCTGTCTGTCCGTCCCTATGTATGCTTAGATCTATAAAACTACGCAACGGATTTTGATGCGGTTTTCACCATCAGTTAGGTAATTTTTCACGGAAGGAACCGCCCCCGGCTTCGCACGTAAGTTACACCCGTGCGAAGCCGGGCGGGCGGGTCGCTAGTACAAAATAAAAAAATTAAATAGGAAGGAACATTTTCTTTTATTCAATAGTAGGCTTGCCTTTGACCGCCAACTCGCCCGATGTTAAGCGATGATGGTGGTGGTGCACGCTTGCCTAGAAGAAACCGATTCACTTATTATTTCAATCAAACTTTTCATACATAATTATTTACTAAAATATTTATAGATCGAGGAAGCAGCTGTTTGTCATCGCTAAGCCACTATAACTATCAAATATATAAAAATATATCATAGTAGTTAAGCTCAATGTAACATAAATATGTGAAGTTGACGAGTCGGACATGTGATCCTGTAATTCACCCCTTTCTCATAATCATTTCTTACCGTACCTTTATACTCCATAAGGAATCTACCTACCAAATTACAGCGTTGTAGGTCGAGGTGTTTCAAAAAGTACTTGACTTTCTCAAATATCACGATGAGTATGAATGTAAAATGTTATTTATATATATAATTTCCTCAGAACTAGAATCTAGGCATTTTCAAGGCTAGAGTAGATTTCTTCTAGATCAACATGTGCCATCCTCGGCCACACTGTCGCTTACCATCAGGTGAGTGGCTGAACGTAGATCGACTCTATAAAAAAAACGATTCTCAACCACCATCTTACATACCCAACACTAGATGTATGTCTTGTCGCTTGAAATCCAGTCCAAAATGTCCAAATATTACATTTGTTTGGTCGCATGTTGCAGGGCATGGCTCTCAGCCTGGGCGACAAGATCAACATGATGCAGAAGGCTGCGCAGACCAAGCCTCAGGCGGTGAACCACAAGTCCATACCCGCCGCATAACGTACGAATACTAACATACATTCTATTATTATATTATTAGATAAGTTACTTACTGACGCGTTCTGTGCACCATTATCTACTTACGGACCATTATATCGTTACGCGGAACAAATTTTTATTTTATTTTAATTTGAAATTAGTTCCTTTTTTCGTATCATGTGAAAGCTGCAGGTAAACAATACTGAGTGTTTGACTGTGTAAAATATAGTTTAGTTTAGTTCAAAAAGATTTGCAGGCTGTTGACTTTACTAGCCATCAAACCTACGTCATCAGCATAAAGTGCTCCTGCAACAGGACCTTTAAGACTAAGTTTGGTTTTGCCAGCTTTATACGTGCTCATAACCGGCGCTAGTCAGGTTCGCCGTTGACGGACACGTCAAGGAGGCCGATAAAATATAGTATTGGCACCTATCACAGCAAAATTATCAGACATAGAAGCCGAGGTTGGTATGAAGGACGTACAGGATTGTCGGCTTTACCGAGCATGCCCCTTTTCTCTCCGTATATGGCTTGACGCAGTGGGTTGCGTTCAATAGATACGTCCAAAGTGTGACTTCGACGTTCATAACATCAATGTTTAAATTACGTGACACCACTTGGCCGTTCCGAGCATTTCAGCGTACACCTCGGTTGCAACGAAACAACCGTCAAAATCATTGTTGTAAAAAACACTGATTATATACTGTAATTTTTCTATGGAAAGTTGACACTCGTGTTGTTTTTTAAACCAAGTTTGTTTTAGTTTTAGTTCCAATTGTAAAGATATGCAAGGTCTAGCAAAAATGGAGTATTAAGATAAGATAGGTTGTCTAACCTACGGTATTCGAAAAACTACGAAAAAATTAATCCTCAATGTTCTGCACGTAGCCCAGCCATAATAAAATTTGTCAATTTTTTTGCCTTCTTCATACTTAAACGAAAAAGACACTGCCAGTGTAAATTTAGATAATGGTCCACAGAATCGACACTAGCGTATTAAATTGATTTGTCTTTATGATGTTGAATATTATTGATGAAATACGAGTATATTCGATTATTATATATAAAAATATTACATAAATTGATGGAATATATTCGACATATTGAGTGTAATTGGAGATTTTCATTGGTATTAATTCGGTATTCTCATACTAACTTAAGATTAGAACGACAAGGTTTAAAGAGGAACGCAAACTAACGCAACCACGTCGCGTGAAGCAGCAGCCGTGGCGATAAAACAGATAAACATTTTTATTGATAATTGTGTGAATTATAAGTCAGTCAATAAAAGTACATAAAAAAATTGTTCAAATTAAGTAGTAGTACATTACAATTGCTTAGTAAATAAATTAATTACATTTTCTATGCCCTTCTTGTATACTCTTTCATTATTTGAAATGCTATTGTATCATATCGAGTTCAATGATTCACCTAACGTCCTATCACCGCCACCGTTGTGTTCGACGTAATTGTTTCAGTTTGCGCTCCGCTTTACGATAGCTAACACCTTCCACCAGAATACCTTCTTTTCCGTGCAGTTGTCTTTTCAGAACTATTTTTATTCTTCGGACTATTTCGTTCTCGTTTACCGTTCTCTATTCATGCAGTGATGTAATGCTGCTATTTTGAACTGATTCTCGGTAAGCAACATCTAGGTCACCCCGATCCGAACCATTTCCATGGAACATGTTTGGTTAGATCCCGTTATATGGCACACTATCAGTTGTCACGTTTTAGAAATAGAAATAAATTGAAACAAACTTTGCGCTTTTGTAGAAGAACGAAGTTTGTTTGGTTGCCGTAGATCGGGCTAAGAGGCAAGTCTTTTTTTATTAATGATAGGCTTGCGTTTATCCACATTATGCCTGATGTCGATACTGTTGTAGTTGATGCAAAAACGCAGACTAAAATGGAGAACAGATACATTAAAGGAATCTGTTTACTCTCCATTTGAAGAAACTCATATTGTACTTTTCGGGCACAGAGGAGAGGCGTACCTCTAACTGTGGACTGATGATGCTGATGTACCTCCAACTTATATACAACAGAACGGGAATAGGTTGTAAGAATGAAACAAATAAACCCAAAAACCTTATGAAATAAATTAGTTTATTGCACCGTCAAGATGTGAGCGACGCGCAGGGTACGTGATTTGTCCATTTTCCGTAACAAATGATTCAACTGTATAAATAATAAAAATAATTTATAGTAACAATAAGTTAATGGATTGGTTACAAAACAGAGCGGGCGGTGACTTGGAACCGCCCGGGCTTGGTTCCCGTCGAATGTGGCCTCACTTATATCTGGAACAACAACATTTGAGTCAGAAAAGAGCGCGAATATAAATATCCAAGCTGCAGATAGATATGACGCGAGCAAAGAGTGCGCAATTTTAGGGCTATTATTACTCCTTGAAGAATGATGAATGTCAAGAAGCATGCGCCGAAAATTCGAACGGAATGTAATCCAAAAGGCACTTATGACTTTTGTGTACGCCTCTACCACGCACCGCATTATAACGTTGGACATGACGGTGGGCGTACACGCCCTTCCCGTACCTTCTCCTGGCCAGCCCCCAAAATCAGGTCCCTTTACCATCGACAAGCTTTTAGTACAAAGTGCTTGGCAGAATAGAGGAAAATTTCAAACTTATCAGTAAAAAAAACCAACACTATCTTTTTCTTAATCTTAACCCTCGGCTTGACGTTATCTTTGTCTTCGGGGTAATCTGTGTCCCCCTCTAGTCACATTCTCATTCATCATCACTTCTGTTACTCGGACTTGGCTATTCCTCCATAAAGCAAAAGATTTTAAAGTATCATAAAAATATTTACTCACTTATTCCTCTTCCTCTTCTTCTTCTTCCTCCTCCTCCTCTTCTTCTTCCTCTTCTTCCTCCTCCTCCTCTTCGACTACCTCTTCCTCTTCCTCCTCGGGCTCAGGTTCGTACACGGGCTCGTCATCTACCTCTGCTTTGACATCCTCTTCGCCCTCGGGGGAGTCTGTGTCGCCCTTCTTCTTGCCGGGCCGCTCACCGAACCATTTGGGCAGTCTCGCTGTTGGGATGGTTGGAATTAGTGGATGTAGTAGGGTTGGTTCGAAGAAGCGATCGGATCGGGTGTTGGTTTACAAGAGTTTTAAGTCTTGGTTATTCTTCTCAGCTTGTATTGAAAAGTGAATTTGATGAGTGTGTTTTTAATTGTATTTAAGTGTTGCACAAATTTACATCTAGTAATTGTAATCCGATCGCTTTTTTGTACTTCTGCATTAAACCGGCTAGATAGTCTGTGTAAATTTCATTTTTCCATGAAGTTGTCACAGTAGACTGTACTAAAAATTTATGCAAAAGCTTGAAGCATACCTATTTAGTTTAATTAAACATATGCTTAGAAAATTGAGATATGATGAAATGATCGACAGCAAATGTTCTCTTTAAAGTGATAATCCAATACTGAGTCAGTTACCTTTGCTGTGATAGAAGCGAATAAAGAACAGACACAATACTTAATATTTAACTTAATAATGATCATGAATTTCTGTAATAGTAGGCAGGTGTGTTGGAGCGAACAGTAACAATGCAATGCTGTAATGGTAACAAAACAAAATAATGATCGCAAAGCATACAACATAGATAAAAAACGGACGGACGGACGGGACTACTCACTCTTTTGCCTGACTCCGAACTGGTCCACCCTCTCTTGCCAGACCTTCTCAAGGAAGTCCTTGTTGAGTTTCTCTAGGTCCTAGATGTGAAGTTAACACGAGGGTCAATGAGTGGGTCATTTAGTTACACAGAGGACATTGGAAGTGTTTGAGTCGTACAGTCAAATTACATTTCAACAGATTTTGTTCAAAAAATAAACCATTCTAATTAATAACAAAAAAGTTCCACTAGCTATCTGTCCATAGAAGCGAAATGGAGCGAACTTGACAAATATCCAATATCTAGTCAATATTTATTTGCACAAAAGTGGTTTAACTTTTGTGATGATTTATCTTTGCTCCGCTGCCATGGACAGGCAGTTACTTTCTACCATTTCCAAGCAAACTGTTGACTGAAATCAATTTGACAGCAATAAATAACAAATAAATTTGTTCCTAGTGGAAACACATGTTTGTGCTAACTGGATATGGGTAGTCATGCCGCGATGCCGCAACATGCGTTGTAAGGGAGTACCACACAGTACGTGCAGTGCTTACTTTGAGATCTGTTCATGAATTCACTCATTCTGTCATTCCACGTTTTTTCCATAAGCTCGGCTGTGGTATTGTCGTAACCCTGCGTTTAAGCACAGTTCAAATATGACAGTAATATTTTATAAATTGTTATTATTTCATCTTCGTTAAATTCCTTATAATCAATAAGCATTCTGTATTGCATTACGACGAAATTTTTCGACCAATATCTATCGCTACTTGCCCAATACATGTGACAAATTAGCCAACACCTTTCATAACTTGGTCTGTCTATTTGATCTTCTATACTTACACCTTCGAACAACTTCTTTTTGTCGTCGTAGGACCTTGTGTCGACACGTCTCTCGTACTTGGATGCTACTTGGATTTTGGGCTGGAAACATTTAGTTTACTTTAGGGTTTTGTTCAGCCATAAATAATTTACTGAATTGTTTAGTACAAACCAGTATTACCAACTTATCTGTTCATGTCTCTAATGGTTAATATATATTTTTAAATTTTGTCTACCTGAACTTTTAAGCTGATAGTACAGTTAGTAGTTAATTGTTAAAGTAGTTGGCTTACCGGGTGCTTGCCTGTGAGTGCCTCAGGGTCCAGACCCTTCTTCAGGGCCTTGTGTCTCAACTGCTGCTTTTGTCTTTCTTTGAGCTCTTTTAACTGTTGACGAAATAAAATAAATTAAACACCAAAAATGAGTTCACATTCAAAGTCTTTCAAATGGCATATATTATTTTCGATTTTTGTTTGTTTGTCTGGGATAGGACAACAATATAATATATAAATTACGTAACATACTTAAGGCGGTCGAAAATTCTAGCTGGCCATTCAAATTAAGAGCTGTTTATTCTTCTTAAAAAAATGGTGGTAGACCAAAACTAGGCACCATGTCATACAAAAGGAGTAGTTTAAAAAAGGTATACTCACGTCGTAGTCTTGCCTCTTTTGCCTCTCTTCGAGATCGTACTTCTCGGTCTCGAGTTTGATGATGCACTCCCAGAGCTCGACAGCCTTCTGCCGGAGCTTCTCGACGCCGAGGTTCTCGATGTTCAGTGCCTTGATGCGGATCGAGAGGGAGATCTTCTTCTCTTCTTCGAGCTGCTCCTTGGTCTTGTTGCGTTCCAGTTGAGCGCTGGAAAGGCCGAACTGGAAGGGAGAGATAGGGTATTAACTATACAGAGAAATTGATACGAGGATAAAATAATTAGATGTAATAAACTAATGTAAAAAAACAAATAAACGGTGCGGTTGTTGCTCACTTTTGGTTCGTTACTTACATGTTTTGAAGCAACCAAAGAAATCAATTGAGCTTTAGTAAATTGTTATGTTATACGATCTGATATTTGCAGATTTCCATCTTAAAGTAACAGTAAAATTTAGAAATTATGTATTTTATACAAGCTAGATAAACGTCTAGATCACAGGCCTGATTACGGTGACTGGTGAGGTTAAAGACGATCTCAATAGACTTAGATACGCCTAGTTTGGAATCTAATCCAAACATTCGGCCGTAATTGTACGGCATTAATGAATTAGAAATTGGCTCTCCAGGTAAGTGAGGCTGCCAGTCTCGGAAATAAGCAGTTTTAAGTATCATCATCATCGTCAGACTCTATCAACGAGCCGTTGCGTATAGGCCTCCTCGCCATTGAACCATTGCCTCTTTTGAACCAATTTCATCCACGCATTACGATGGGTCTCTGATTTCGAAGACCCATCTGGCAAGTTGTCTGCCTACTGAACGCTTTTGATGTGAAACATCTATTGCTGCGCCTTGGCAGTAAACCCGATTCATATGCTGTGACGTCAAACGACACGACGCTCTCTTATACCGTCATGTTTCACATCTGCCGGGCGTCCTGTGACGACAACTTTTTTTTTTGTTTCCTATGCAACCAATTTTGGGTTGTATGGCTGTAATATTGCACTCATATATGTACGTACGTTATCGCTCTTCTTTTGGATGGTGAAGTTGGGGCCGGTCTTGCTGGACTCCTTCATGGCCTGCAGCATAGCCTGGCGCTTCTTCTCGGCCTCCTCGAGTCGCTGCCTCTTCTCTTCGATGTCGCGCTGTTTCTTCTCTTCGATTTCGCGCACTCTCCTCTCTTCCTCTTCCTTCTTCTTCTGGGCGAGGCGCTTCTCTTCTTCAGCGCGAGATACCTGTCAACAAAATAATAGTGTAAATAAATTTTTCTAACCAATTTTATCCTACTTCTGAGCAAATGCCTTTATTTCCTTTCATTTGTCACCCTCCACGGCTGGGCAGGATCTGTCACGACGTAATGCCTAGTTATTTGTCCTGCCAACGCTTTCGGAGTCTTTTCAGCGTCTACATCAGGCACCCAAGGTGCGCGGAACGTGACAAGGAAAATTGTATCATTTGAATAGGAGTTTTTGGGTTGACGACAGGTTCCAAGTCATAATAGGAATTATGCAACCAAATTTTACTTAGCACGAGACATTTTAAGCAGTAGATAGGCCAAAAAGACCCATAAAAGTTGCAGTGCCACATTGTTTTATGAATCAATACGTCACTGTTCTGCGCCTAATCACCCAGCAAGCTGTAGAGTATATTCTAGTAGAGATGTAGTTCTCACCTTGCGCTTAGCCTGCTTCTCTTTGAGGCGCTTGAGCTCGTCCTCCTCCTTGGACCTCTGTTTGCGCCATTCGTTGATGTATTCCTTCAACTGATCATCCAAGTCCGACCGCTTCTGGTCTTGACGCTGTAAAACACAGTTATTATAGAAAAGAAAGAAAGAAATTTTTTTTTTTTTTTTTTAGTACCTGCTTATTATCTGCATTCAAATTTATTATAGGCATTCTATTTTACGAAGTCGTTTGTCTTTTTTTTAATAATTGTCCTGCGTTTGACCGCCAACTCGTCTGATGTTATGCGATGATGCGGTCTACGATGGAGCACGCTTGCCTATAAGAAACCGATTCACTCGAAACATTCTCTAACACAAGTTGTTTTGGTTCAATCCCTCACTTTTCTTTGTCGGCGTTTTGAGCTTTTTGTACGACAATTTTAGCTTTACTCTTTATTTCATTTAAAAAAAACTTGGGCTTTTTGTCTCTCTTTCCTTCTAAATAATAGAAGACGAGATTCTAGACTGAAATACTAAGACCTTTCTGCCTATGATATACTTTATGAGTTTGTCATATGAGGCTTCAAGAAATATAATGTCTGTAGAGTATAAGAGTGTGATAGTTACCTTGATAAATTCTGGGTCTCCCTCACCCCTGTAAAGTGATCAATAGTATATTAGTGAAGGATCCTCCCAATAGGCGAGTGTTAATGTTAGGAAGCCGCCTCGGCCGGCCACATACAATAACATCTGTTACGGTGACAATACTATCATTATAAACTGATTTTAACAAAACTCGTTAGAATTTTAAGTTCTGCTTCAACGCTCTCCTAGTAGCGTCTCGGCAGGGACAAGGACTCTGTACATATTGTTAAAGTTTTAGCTTTCGTGAACATCTACATGGTATCGGTTATGCGACTTATTCGGCTTGAAATCGATTAGAAATCGCATGTTGGAACTATAGTAATCGATTACTCATACATATATTATCAGTTGTCGTTAACACTTTACAAATTCGATTCTATTAAATGTTTTTATTATTTCTGCGAGTTGTACGTCACAAATGACATAACTGTAATTACCATGGTAATGGTACGACTTAGATACACTAATATTATTATTAGGTGGTCATGCGTGTCCATGTCATGCAGTAAACCAGCAGTACGCCGAGCAACGTGCGCGAGCGCCGGTTGACCGACATCATGTGTCGTTACAGAGCGGCGCGGGCGCAGAACACTGTACAGTTCGAAAATAGAACACCTAACAACTGTCGGAAATAGCACCGATGTCGGTTGCCGTTCGGGGAACGGTCATCTGGTCGGATGCGATCAGAATGTTGAACGTAAATAATGCGCCCGCGCCTCAGTTAATGACAGGATAGTATAGTTAGTCACCACAAAGAGCGGTGCAACTTACGCTACACTGATCGATGGTCTACTCCTAGAAACAGAAAACATCAATCAGCCTCTACCTCCTTTCGACTCTACTTCATCATTGCGTATAAAGATTGAAATAAACCAAGCGGTGAGACAATTATTTTGCGCATACACGATACAAACACTGCATTACAAGCATCTGTGGTCAATTTTAGAATTTTGCCTGAAGAGAGATGATCTTGCATGGGCTAAGCGGAAAACGCGCTACTTCGTTCCGATCGTTAATTCGAATGCCAATCAATCCAATCGTGTGACACAATACATATTGTCTGTCTTCTACAAGCCAAGCATCTCCAGAACTATCGAGTCGAATCGTCGGATACTCACTCAGGTTTCGCCTGGGGCCTTCATGTGGCACGGCAGCAACGGGAAAAGAAAAAATACATCGATTAGACATCTCAGAATAGTGTTTAAATAATAACATTAATTACATAAAGCTAACATGTAGTTATTGCGAACGTGTCACGTTTAGTCAAATCAAACCACACATAAGAATCTTTTCGGCTCATAGAAAGATCAAGTCTACTTACACATGACTAAGGACTCTTTGTAGCAGATCAGAGTCGGTATTGTCGATGAGTACGGTTAAATGAAAGATATGGTATTAGGAAGCGAGATCGCAGCACAGCTCTTAGTTGTGAATCTGAAAGCAACGGAAGCATCGACTCAAGCGCTACAAGCGTTAGGTTCGCGTTCTAAACTTAGCCTAACGAATGAAGCGAGTGTGAGTGCCGGATCAACCAATATGGCACGTCACTTACTTCCTGCAACAAAAGAGAGATAGGGATTGGTGAGGGACAGCAAAGCCCACCTGATAGGGCCGGGGTAGCCGACAGATAGGGTTCAAACGCAGCCAAGCCTCGGGCGATTCGTATCTTTTCCACAACACTAGAAAGGTCCTTACGTATCTATAAGTGAACTCCTACAAGTCTAGTGATAATTACTGTAGGTAATTGGCAAGGCGAAGTTGGAAACCAGGCCCAGAAAAGCTCAAGTGTGAAAACCAAACATTGTGTAGAGAAGATCTAATGGTAATGGGTCGCGGCAGTCAGCGGTGGGGTACTTACGTCTCTACGACTTCTTCTTCTACTTCCTCCTCCTCGGAGCCACTATGGAAAAGGGGATGCACACGTTAAAACAATAACATGAAATACATTGCGATCTATAACCGCATCTTTAGTAAGTATTGAACGATAAACAAAGGAGTTACAAAGAGGGATATTTTAGCAATAGTTTGACTGTCATTCAAGTCTTTGAAGCGTCCTTTTTTTTAACAAGTTGGGAGTGTACATAGACTGTCATCGATTTGTTGCTTGTATACTTACGAATATTCCTCTTCGTCAGACATGTTGGTGGTTTGTTTATTCTGTAAAAGCAAACTCTTCGTTACAAACTGTTTTCTTTATGAAGTTGGCTCGATGTCTATTGGCAGGGTTTGTGTATGTGCTTGTATCGTCGATCAGTAATTAAAGTTGATGATAGCTGAACTGTTTGGAAGCTTGGATATTGGCAGCTACAGGCAATATTATGCGTTGTTGTTTGATACCGGCTTAATCATACGCGAGTAACTCTCGTGCCATGAAAATAAAATATATGTTTTCACCTTTAAAACGATTGTAAGTCATCAATGAAGGTTTACGTTGTAGAAACAACTCGCGTTTTTGTTAGGGAGTCATGGTACCGCAAAATTATTTATTCAGGCGTAAAATTGTTCACGTTCATACTTTCAGTTGGAATTGTTATCATTACTTCATCGCTGTGTGTTACTGTAACATTGTTATCCCATACATTGTACCTAGTTGATCGTTCTTCAAACGAAATTCTTTAAAAAAAGATGTAAAAGTAAGATGATCATCAATCACGTATTACGTGAGTGACATCACTGGTAGCGGTGCCAAGCTCGGCCGCGGGGGCGCCGTCGTGGAACGCGGGGAAAGAAACGTGCTTATTGTTTATGAGTTGTTTTATTTTTAGCGGGTTTATCTTTCGCGCCATTAAGCACACCTACGGCCGCGAGCTTTGGCACGCGTTCAACGAAAGTGTAAAATTGGATCTCCGTCGCCCAGGATTCAGATTTCGCCGGCCAACATTATTTCGCTTTTAGATTGAACCGTTCTCGCGGATTGGTTTTACTTTGCTGTCATGTCAATTAATTTTTTAGAGGTCACACTTCACACGGCCTATTATTTGTTCTATTAATTATTTAAGTCTTTGGTTTCGTCTATTTCAAAATATCAACGAATGTTTTAACAGGTTTCTTAATTTTATGCTAAGAGTCTTTTTGTATCATGAGTCATATTCTTTAGATTATGAACACAATTCTGCGTCAACTCAAACTTAACTATAATCTAAATAAATTCTTATTGAAGATTTAAAAAGGAACGTCAGACATTTCATTTACTATAATATCAATAAATCCAAGTGTTATTAGTTTCTCTCAATATATTATGAACTATGTCTTAAACCTAAACGACGCTTACCAACAGGCAAGTTACTGGTTTAGTGCGGTCAATTATACACGTTGAAAATATTTACTGTTTCATCGAGTTTTCATTGTTAATATCGAGTTAATTCATCGGTATTATTCAATCATATCCGATGTGCATCTTCGTGTTCCGATAATCATCATGTTCTTCGATTTGGATAAGTATGTGGAAGTCAATGAGGTCAAGGCACGATTCCCGAAATAGTTTGATATTGCGATGGAGTTAGCGCAGTGCTCCAGTTAGCAGTCAGGCCGCTGAACGATGGGCGGGGATCGGACCCTTCCTGAGATTGTATGTTAAGTATATAGGTAGGTATGCATGGGTGCTTCCCAGCGATGATACCGCCAATGTTTGTTGATCTCGTATGGGCGGATCAATCCACGGCACATCAATCAATCGGTTGTCTATATCCGCCTTGGCAAATAGAGTATTAGAATTATTTTACGCGAAATTTTTAGATATCAGTCGTTTGTCTATATCCGCCTTGGCAGATGAAGCATTAGAATCATTTTACGCGTAATTTTTAGGAAACAGTACCTACCTATAAGCTCTCGCTTATACTTATTTTGCTCGATAATTTTTGGTGTAATTTAATTTTAAGTACAATGTTTTAGCAGTGAATTGAAAAACTCTGTTTTAGATCTTTCGAAATCTTGTTTTAGGTTTTCTTATTTTTTGACAGATTTTGATGCACACTAAAATGAAATTTCGATTTTCCGAAATGCACTATAAAATACTTTCAAAACTGATTGTAATTAAATTGTTTTCTATGAAAATTCTTAAAAGTTGCAGGAAATATTCTAAGATTGCTTACATTTTGTGTAAAAGTCACTATTATTATTTTTTTGTGCGAAAAATCACACTGCAATATAGGTACTTACGGAATGTAATTTTCAAAATGACTATAACACTGTGTGTTTGACTGAATTTGAGCAAGTAACGTGTGTGTAGTGAGAGTGTGGGTACTTATGCGCGCTGGTCCAGGCGGCGCGTGTAACGTAATCCAGCGCTATACAAGGCGGCGCGGCGGCACTGGCCGGCCCGCTTTAGGCACTGGGTTATTTTTAGTATAATGGAACGGGCGCGATATCCAGCGGTCCCCAGAACGGCACAACACATCCCCTGCACTGCAAACACTTCGCGGCGCGGCACTTACGTCGCACGGGTGGAAGACGGTCACTCAGTCACTGGGTCCTGATCCGGCAGCACAGCGACGTTGGAATGTGGAGTCCGCGGCGACCGGGGCGGCTCTGGCGGCCGGCTGGCCCGCGCCGCTGCCGCAGCGCTCCCCCCTTTCCCCCCGCAGGTTATATTTAGCGCCGGTCATTTTTGAGCGTGCGATAGCGGCCAGCTCCGGTTTCGAGCCGACCGCCGCTGCAGGTGCAACGCACTCGGAGACGCTCAGGAAGCTCCTCTGCTCCACTAACCCACTCCCCGGGCCTGCACTCGAAGGAAGCCTTGGAACACCTGTCATGGCTGTTCATATATGCGTCTTGCACACAGCGCATCTATCTGCGTAACTAGAGAATGCATGTATCGTTACATGCATGCATCCTGCTCTAGCAGGCGCGCCTTTATTCTAAGTTGAGTAGGTTTCTTGCATCGTGTGCAAGATGCATTACTGTCATTAGGTAGCATATCTTTTGCCTAACATTCTTGTTACGTGTAGAACGTCCTAAGAGCTGGGATAGCTGACAGGGTCTGCACTCGTTGACACGAATTAAGAAAGCCTTGATATACCCTGTATTCGGCCCTGTATTCAACATTAATATTCCTTCTAGAACATTGGATAATATATGAATATATATTGAATAATATTATGTAGTAAGTAAATAGAGTATTACGCCATGGTTTTTTCAACTGTAATGTAATATTTTATGTGTAAATAAACTGAATTTGAATTTGAATTGGTTCTTAACCTGTGGTCCTTCGGCGGCTCTAGAACTTAGTCACGAAGTTGAAGGCCCATACAACATATTAATTAACAGTTTATACGTAAAATCAGTGTCATATACATAAATCTAAATAGTGGCAAATAGGCAGGCCATGACTCTTGAACAAGAACCACTGTTCTCAAAATGTCCTCGTAACGTAAGACTAAGGATAGCAGGCAAGTTTTATTTTAACCTAGGCAAATTCTTGGCAATGGGCAGGCCACATCGCTCGAAGAACCGATAACCGATGGGAAAGAAAGCTTTTTGAGTGGAGACCACGAACCGGAAGACCCAGCTTAGGTAGGCCTCCCACTAAATGGACCGACTACATTGTGAGTCACTGGCATCCAGTGGATGGAAAAGGCAGGCTATCTTTCAGTGTGGAGGTCTATGTTCAGCAGTGGAGGAGGCCTATGTTCAGCAGTGGACGTCTTCAGGCTGACGATGATGATAATTTTTTAGGCTAGTGCCCATAATACCTACAGAGTTAATTTTAACCGTAACCGATATCTAAACAAGTATTATCTATGTGTTGGCACGCAGGTCGTGCGTCTGATGGTATGCGTCACGTAGGCAGGTCACATCTCAAAACGAGTTATCGTGCAGGCTGCGCGGACAACGCTGCAGTTTGTAGGCAGATTTAAAGGCGTTCTTGAATCTAGATTGGAATAAACTGGCACCTACAAAACTATTTCATCGAGTTTGAGATCGGCACATGCGGCAGTAAATAAATATAAATAATAAATAAATATTTGTTAGCTTTTCAGCCAAGAAATCACCTTTTAAACTGTTTTACACACAATTCGTTTACACTTGTTATCGCTTCGAGGTTCGAGCAAAGAAAGAGGGTGATTGCTTTTTTTTTTTTTTTTTTTTTTTTTATGATTGACTTTTACTGTTGGCCTTTTGGCCTCTACAGCTTGACCGGACTAGTTAGCGAACGCAGAGTGCGTTCGGCATAACTTGGTGGTTAAGTTTATAGGCGACTAGCACAAGGGCACCTCGATGGTACGAACCTCGGCTTGGGCCGTCGCCGGGAGTGGGAATCAGACTTGCCCAGGCACCCCAGAGGGGGTGTGCCCTGGAGCCCTAACGGTTTGTTGAACTGAATGATTATTTGGAGAGAATCTAACCGATCTTCTAACAGATCCTGTGGGTCTACGATCCTGCCGGCGGGATCGCTGTGTGTGTGTGTGCCTCTGGTAACCGACGCCTGTACCAAAAACTGAATATTTCCTATTGCTAGGAGCAGTCGGATCGGGCGAGCCCAGCGCCGCCGCGGTGACGACGGCGATGGGGTCGTCCGGGTCGCCCAAGATGTTTCTAGGGCGTCTACGGAGAGGAGGAGGGTCTGTCACGTCTGTCGAGTAGTCGGAGGATTTTACTACAAGAGGATTGGGGTGGTGAGGCGCCGCGTCAAAGTAGCGGCGGGAGGTATACTTAAGGTATTGAATCATGGATGGGAGTTCAACATCGCAGTGCAGATCGGCGTTTCGCATATACCAGCTAGCGCCGACCGCTCTGCGTATGAAGCGATTTTGAATGACCTGCAACTTGTCCAGATCGATGCGGGAGGCGTGGGCGAATGCCACAGAGGCGTAAGTCATGACGGGGCGGATGCAAGTTTTGTAAATTGTCAGCTTATTTCTAAGTGACAATTTACTACGCTCGCCGAGGAGGGGGCTGAGGCGCCCTAGGAAGAACGCCGCTCGATTGCGGACTAACTGAATGTGTTTGGAGAAAGTGAGTCGGCGATCGAGAGTCACACCGAGATACTTGGTCGAGATGGTCCAAGGGATGGGCTTCCCGTTAAGCGTGATAGGCCTTGACGGGGGGTTCTTGGACGGGTGGAGGTACATTGCTGCACTTTTTTCGGGATTGACCGTGATGGCCCACTTCTTGAACCAATCACCTAGATGAGTGAGGGCTCGTTGAACGTGGGCCCGTTGGATGACTTTATTCCACCCTCTGGAGTAGAGAGCGGTGTCGTCAGCGAAGAGAGCTATTTCTACATGGGGAGATCTAGGAATGTCACTAGCGTAAAGCGTGAAGAGGGCGGGAGCTATGACGGAGCCCTGAGGGACTCCGCTACCTATAGGATGAGGTGAAGACAGAATTCCATCGACGCGATAGCGAAAGCTACGAGACGTGAGGTAGTCATGTATGATGAGTACCAGACGGTCCGGCATTCCGATGTGATATAACTTGTATATCAACCCGTTATGCCAGACTTTGTCGAACGCTTTCGCAACGTCGAGGAATACCGCGACGGTGCCTTGGCAGAAGGGCTTGTGGGTGTAACCATGGGATGGTTTCTTATTGAAACCTTCGAGAACGTACTCCGTGAAGCGGTGCACTTGTTGGACGCAAGAGTGTCTGGCTCTAAAGCCGAACTGCTCGTCGGGTAGAAGATTGTGTTCATTTACATGGGACCAGATACGCTTCAGAAGGATGCGCTCATAGATCTTCCCCAGGGTGTTGAGAAGGCTAATGGGACGATAGCTGGAGGGCTCAGAGGCCTTTTTGCCTGGTTTGTGAATGCCGATGACGTCGGCAGACTTCCAGGCGTCGGGAAAGATAGAATTGTTGATGGCTGCATTGAAGATGCTGACAAGGAGGTACACAAGTGAGACAGAGAAGTGCTTGAGCACTTTGTTTGAGATGCCATCGGCACCAGGGGCTTTCCTGACCTGGAGGCCCTTGATGATCGACTCAACCTCAGAGGCCGTGACTGGCTCGAGGGTATCAACGGGGGGAGTGGAGGTTCTATGTTCGACCTCGCTGTCCACCGCTTCGCGGTGGGCAGGGTCGACCTGATCTAAGGAAGGACTACACTGATGTTCGAGGCTGTCGGCCAGACATTCGGCCTTTTCCTCGTCTTCGAAAGCGGGGGGGAGGTTTTGTCGGGAGAGCGGGGGCATAGCAGTCACAGTGTCAGATTTCAGAGATCTAACCAACCGCCAGTATGCCTGGTGGGTTGGCTGAATCTCTGAGAGTAGGTTATCCCACCTCTGATTACGGAGCTCACTAATGCGGTTCTTTACGGCACGCTCGTAATACCGCAGAGTGGCTCTGTTATCTTCGGTGCGATACCAGTCAAAGGCCCTAGCGGCAGCGTGTTTCGCTCTCAGGAGCTCCTTCACGTCCTCCGGCAGAGCCCAGCGTCGGTCATCCTCGGCTGGGACCTGCTTGGAGGATTCACCTATAACGGTGCGAAGGTGACAAGTGAGAGCGTCAACGGAAGTGGTCACGTCGTGAGGGGTCACGATATCCTCGGGGATCCTGTCCAAGTCGGGTGAATTGACCGCCTTCAGGGCTTCGCCTAATTGCTGCCAATTCACCACGGTCTTGGTTACAGGAGGTCTGTCAGTCGGGTCGGGGCCTAGCCGCATCAAAACTGGACGGTGATCAGATTCGAGCTCGTGTAGCACTTCCAAAGAGCGCAACTGAAGTGTTACGCCTTTCAGAAGTGCTATGTCGAGCACGTCTGGCCTATATTGCAGGTTGGAGGGAAAGATAGTCGGGGTACTTGGAGGGATGATATCAAAATTGAGTTCGTCGGAGAGGGAGTTCAGAAGGTTACCCTTTACATTGGAAGTATTGCAGCCCCATATGAGGTGCTTGCTATTAAAGTCGCCAGCCAAAATGACGGCGCTACCGAGAGACAGGAGAGCCTCGATGTCACTCCTGTGGAGTGTCTTGTTACCGGAGAGGTAACAAGATACGAGGGTGATGGATTGATGACCGGTCATCGAGAGACGGCAACAGGATGCTTCCAAAGTTAATAGAGGAGGAGTGGGAATAGGAATGCAGTGAAGGGACCTTTTGTAATAGATAAGAGTACCGCCTAACGCGGAAGTAGTCCTATCATTACGAACCAGCAGGTAGTTTGCGATCCTGGGATCCCTCTTGCTAGGTTTTAGAAAGGTTTCATTCACAAGCATGACATCGACCTGATGGGTCGTGAGAAAATGATGAACCAGGGGGCGCTGGTCCCTTGATTCAGTGGAAAGGCCGTTGGCATTGAACCATGCCAACGATAATGAACGAGGTTTAGTACGTTTTGGTGTACTATCCATGAGAGTTGTCAAAATTTTTACTACTGAAGGATAGTTGCTTAATAGCATCAAAAAGACCCACGTGATCCTCCAAGATGGAATAGAGGTCGTGCTTCTCTCTGACTAATTGAGCAACTAACCGCACTTCCTCTAAGTCGAGGGAGTTGGCAATGTGCGCCAGAAGGGCGAAGTCGGCTTTTAAGCTAGACTGGCCAGAGTGGCCTGGGGAGGAACGAGCTGGCTGAGGCGGGTTGACAGGGCGGGTTTGCTTCGCGGGAGCGCGAGCATAAGTAGGGGCCGAGGTGGTAGCAGAAGGCAGCTGGCTAGCCTGAGGGGCTTTCTGGGGCTTGGCCCATGCATTAATTATGGGGGGAGGGGCATCCACGTATTGGGGAGCTTGGGTGACTTGTAGCTTCGGCTTAGGGCCGGCTACTTTAGAGCGGGGCGGATGGCGGGGAGGAGGAGTCCTACCCTGACCCTTTGCGGCCTTTGGGGCCTTGGGGCAACCACGATAGTTCGCGGTGTGACCCTGCTGGCTACAGAGAACGCAAGTGGGCGGGGTGGGGTCCCCTTTTTGGCGTGAACACTCTGAGGTGGCGTGCTCCCCTGCGCACTTCACGCAACGAGGAGCAGCGTGACAATATCGGGCGGCATGGCCGTAGAGCTGGCAGCGATGGCACTGACCTGGGATGCCTTTACGGTGAGGGGGCTCTACTTTGAGGCCCGAGAGGCTGAGAACCGTCTTCACGTTGAAGATGGCCTTAGCCTCTTGGGTCTTGTCTAGGATGACCAACACAAGATCTAAGGGGGTTTTAGCCCTGCCGCTGTGCATGCGGTGGGTCTCACGGACGGGGAGGCCTTGGGACTTAAGGTCCTCGAGGATGGAGTCGGTAGGGAGCTCCTTGGGGAGGCCGCGTAAAACAACGCGGAGAACTTGCTCCTCCTCAAGCGGGTGATGGTGAAAAAAGATATTCTGAGCCCGAAGGAGTTTAGTGAGGAGACGGTAGTCGTCGGAGGTGTTCACCTTGACGCTGATGCCGTCACTGACCGTTTTGGCCACAAAGAGTATTTCGTGGTCATCTAGGATTTGAGAGACTCTGCCCCAGTCTTCCCTTTGTCGAATGACAATAGGACGAGGGGGCTTAACGGATTTGGGGGTAAGCGCTGGAGGAGCGTCGGGAGTGTCGGTCGGAGGCATGTTTCCAGAGGAGGGGCACGGGGTCTTGGGCGGAGGAGGAGGAGAGGCAAGAGGAGCGGGACGCTTCTTGCCTTTCCCCACGACGGTGAAGCCGGCGGTGTCCATCTCCTCCTGCGGGGGAATGGGATCGGGAGAGAGAGGGCTGTCAAGGGGGCCAAATGTTTGCTTGGCCTTCAGGGAGGCACGCGAGGTGCTCCTGTGGTCAGGCTTAGTCTGGCGGGCCACGGTGCGCGAGCGAACTCTAGGGGAGCGTGAACGGGTGCGCCTGGGAGAGCGGGAGCGAGAGCGGCTAGCTAAGGGGGCCAGGGGCTTGGCAGCAGAGGCTGGGCCTTTGAACGAAGGCGTCAGCTTGGCTGCCGCGGTGCGGTCCTGACCAGGCTTTGTCTTGGGGGGTGCCTTACGGGTAAGGGAGGAGGAAGGGGAGGCTTTGGAAGCTTTCCTGCTGAAAAAAGAGGCCGCGAAGGTCTCCGGGGAGCGGAGAAAGGCCTCCGCGTCAGCCGGATTGGCTCTGAGCTGAGCCAGGAAGGGGCCTGAGAGGGCACCGAGGGCGGTCTCAAGTTCCTTCCCGGACGCCATGTTAGCGGAAGGCTTTGTATGAGAACACAGTAACACAAAAATAGGGTTGGGGGGAATGGACCCCCCAACAGGTTAAGGTGAATGTAGTCTCCCTACCGGGGTAGGGAGATGAGTACCGAGTGAGAGAGTACACAAACAAAGTGAGGTGAGTACAAAAAATAGCAATGAGTGATAAGGTGGGGTGAGTACCTGATATCCACGAAACGGCAACGGGAACGAACAAAAACGGAACTAAACAGCACGTGCACGACACTCAAGACACACGCGGCGGCACAACGGGGGGGTGGCCAGATGGTATGGCCACTCTGTCAGCGACTGCTCGCCCGCGTCAGCGGCGATACAGGGTCAGCCAGGTGAGTTCTCCTGAGAGAAGGCCCAGCTTAACCCGATCTGCGACTGAGGACGCAAGACGAGCGGTCGGTCAACGTGACAGATAAGATAAGACGAACGAAGAAAAACAACACAACACTACGATGACGCGATAAGGTCGCGTCGGCGGAATGCGGTCCGCGCGGGGGCAGGGCCTCCGGCGGCAACTGAGGTGGGGAGCAGCGAGCGGCGGGCGGGCAACACGTCCGTACGGTACGGCGTTGCAAGCGAGACCATGTCCTTTTTGATGTCGAGGGTGATTGCAATGCAACCGCCACTTATATACTGTGTTCGTTGGCAGTCGACAAAAGACTGTCAACTGTCAACGAACACGTGTGAACTTCGCCAATACAGTTTCATTATAATGGTGTTGTTAGTTCATCTATCCATTAAATGATTAAACTAAAGTTGTTCTACATTCGGCCATCCGACTCAATTACACGTCCTCGTGTATACGTGTCATGTATTATATGATAATAGACGTTATACGTGTTAATTAAATGTGTACTTTACAATCTTATTTTGAAGTCTTATACTATCGTTTTATGTTACATAATATCAGAATGCAACTGCATACTGAAAAGCACATCATATCAGACTAAAACCGAATCTGGTTTAGTTAAGTCAGTACGCAACTGCGTACACTGTCTCTTACGCAACTGCGTACATCGGCTCTTACGCGACTACGTACACCGGATCTTACGCAACTGCGTACAATGTCTCTTACGCAACTGCGTACATCGGCTCTTACGCGACTACGTACACCGGATCTTACGCAACTGCGTACAATGTCTCTTACGCAACTGCGTACATCGGCTCTTACGCGACTACGTACACCGGATCTTACGCAACTGCGTACAATGTCTCTTACGTAACTGCGTACTGCAGGCTCCGCTGCAGGCTCAGCTGGCAGGTTCGACGGCAGGCTCAGCCGCAGGCTCAGCCGCAGGCTCAGCCGCAGGCTCGACAGCAGGCTCAGCCGCAGACTCCGTGGCAGGCTCCACTGCAGGCTCCGCTGTATGCTCCGCCGCAGACTCGACCGCAGGCTCGACAGCAGGCTCAGCCGCAGGCTCGACGGCAGACTCGACAGCAGGCTCAGCCGCAGGCTCGACGGCAGGCTCAGCCGCAGGCTCGACGGCAGGCTCAGCCGCAGGCTCGACAGCAGGCTCAGCCGCAGACTCCACAGCAGGCTCAGCCGCAGAAATTTGCATATATAACAATAAGTACACTAATCGGATATATAATCTGAAGAACTTTTAACATGAGCACAGTTATTTAGTAATTAGTATTAAATTAATCATTAGTAAATAAATTATAATCAAGAAAACGCAAGGAATAAAACAGCCACTTTGTAAAATAACTATTAATTAGGGCTCTAAAAAAAACATGACTAGCAAACAAGTTTTGAACCACTTAACAAAAGACAAATTACACTCTGTGGACATGGGAAAATAAGAAGACATCTGTAACTTATTAATCCCGATTCTGATTTGTTAGCTTTTCAGCCAAGAAATCACCTTTTAAACTGTTTTACACACAATTCGTTTACACTTGTTATCGCTTCGAGGTTCGAGCAAAGAAAGAGGGTGATTGCAATGCAACCGCCACTTATATACTGTGTTCGTTGGCAGTCGACAAAAGACTGTCAACTGTCAACGAACACGTGTGAACTTCGCCAATACAGTTTCATTATAATGGTGTTGTTAGTTCATCTATCCATTAAATGATTAAACTAAAGTTGTTCTACATATTTTTGGGACATTTTTGCACACACGGTCATCTGACCCCAAACTAAGCAAAGCTTGTGATATGGCTGCCAGAGACTGATATACATACATATATAGTTTTAAATACATACTTAAATAAATATTAACAACCAGATATAGAACAAACACAAATGTTCATCACACAAATGTTTGTCCTACGTGGGAATCGAACCCACGCCCTCAGGCTCAGAAGGTAGGTTCACTACCAACTGGACCAACGGGCTATCGTGGCTCAGTGGCGCCCGACCGCACCCACACTACTCATTCCAGGATTCTACAGTAGGTTTATTATATGAAAACCTTCGAAAAGTACTGTTTAAATTTAAAACGTTCAGTCCGAATATTCGACTTGTATTTAACTGCATGATCTAATTCCATCCAGCCCATTTTTCTATCGGACTCCCAGAGCGGGCAAAAAAAAATCGACACCGCTCCTTGATGTTCCGAAAACCCGTACGAAGCGCTTTGATCACACTTTTATTATGCGAACTGCTAGCTGCTAGTCTGTGGAATGCGCTGCCTGAATGGGTGTTCCCCGATAGTTACAATCTGGGTGTCTTCAAATCACGAGTGAATCGGTTTCTTCTAGGCAAGCGTGCTCCACCGAAGACCGAATCATCGCTTAAAATCAGGCGAATTGCCGGTCAAACGCAAGCCTATTATTTAAAAAAATATTCATATATTCGTACTACGCCCACAGCGGCTCTATCGAAAGGCCACTGCTGGACATAGGCCTCTCCCAAGGCACGCTACTCAGCCCAAACTTCTACTTTCCGCTTCCAGTCACTGCCGGCTGGCGTAGTCGTATACCGTCACTACATCGAGTTTCAGGGCGTACTCGGCGTATCTCTGAGGGATCGTATCCGGAAGGAAGTTATTCGCCAGAGATCCAAAGTCACCGATACCAATACCTATTGTAGCAGTCGTATCTGTCCCAGAACCCATTACTGCGAAACTTTGTGTACTACTATTAGGATATGTTTTGTATATATTATGAAATTTTGTATGGGGTTAGCTTATACCCTGTATTGAACTGCTCTAACATATTAAAACTCTTTGGTTATTCCTTAACACCAAGGATTTTAGGTGTTAATCCAGGATTTTCTAGGTAGAAAATCGTTGATTAACACCAGTTTGAGAGCATCCGCAAACAGTAGTACCTAGTTCTTACCTACCTAGGTATATGATCTCATTGCCTACTTATGTGTAAAATAAGTACCTATAAGTCCCTATAGCACTATTTATCTGCAGTTCTTGATCCCCCAGTCCTTTCGCTGTTTATTTTTTACGTCAACTTGGCCTATTTTGTTGAGATAAAATTAGGTTAGGCTTGTTATTCCTGTAAAGATGATTTAGCTTTGATTTTACTCACATCAATAAGTAAACCAAAGATTTCATACTATACTTACTTATTACGTATTTATCTAAGAAGTAAACATAGGTACAAGGTGCCGACGCCGCGGTGTCGTCAATTATGCTAGCATTTCTTAATGTTCATTAACTATTCATTTGACTTATTAGTTTGGCTTATAATTTCGTTTGCAAGTTAAACAATATAAAGTTTTTGGGTATTTACATACTAATAACTACTTATACCATCTTATAATATTTAACATAAGGTAGGATGTTAAATATTTGCTTCGATCAACATTGTTGATCGAAGTAAATATTTGCAAATATAAATATTTGTTCTCAATGCTAACCGCTGCGCTGACTGAAATACTGAATGAATGTCTGAAAATGAAAAACTATGGCTAAAATAAAACCGGCCTGTTTTATTTACTTTTGATTATTTTCCCGCGAATTCGATGCGACGGAATCTTTTTTCTTCTTTCCTCTTGAGATGATTTTGGCGTCGCATGTCTTGTACATTTGCTAGTATCATAAATTGAGTTTTTTCCAGTTTTATTAAATATTAGACTTAATTTGCTTGATTCTGACTATGACTTGTTTGACTTTATAAGACTACGTATACGTATCTAATATTACGCCTGAAGGACTATGCATCAATAGCCATGAAATTTTTTTACAAAAAAAACAGTAACAGTCCAGTCACCAAGTCACCACTTTTGTTTTGCTTTTGAAGTTTTGAGTTTTGAACTTTTGACTTTTGTTTGTTTTGTTTTGAAAATGAAATTTCACAGCCGGCCCGGCGAATAAGAATATATCTGGAAGTAATAATTTTAAACATGCAATTAGATTAGTGCAGTGTAATTAGTTCAGCCCGCGAAAGAAAATCAAACTATCATGTATTCTACGCCGAAGCGTCGAAGACTTGGCATAAGAAGGATATTACGGCAGAATAATCATGAAAACGTAAATTTCCTTGATAATTGTAGCCCAATTAACTTTAAATCGCCGATTGAGAACTCGTCTAAAAGATGTGAATCGCCACATTTACCGTGTAATCAAGTGGAGTATTTGAGCGAGAGTAACAACACCAATAACAGTAACAACAGTTCTGTAGCTGATATCCCATGTTCTCCCGGTGTTTTAAACAACTCGGTGATCAGAGACATCGCGAATTGGGAGTCCCTAGTAGTAAGTAATAAAACAAATAAACTGTGCAATAAAGATATGTCTAAAATGCTTGCAATTCAAGAAATTGACGACATATCTGATGACATGTTCTACTCGAAGCTAGAACAATCAAATCATGTTAACAATCAGTCTAAAATGGAGAAAGAATTCAAAGACAGCATTGAGCAAAGTTTCAATGCAATAAGTGAGTCAATATGCAAGTTATCGGAGCCAAAGAAATGTGATAAAAGCTCCCTTTTTGAAACTAAAGATTCGTTCTTGTTAGATATAAAAGAAAGTGCGATTGTAATGGCAGATAATGAGTCAAGGAACATAGGATTTATGAAACCTACAACTGTAGAGAACCCTGTGCAAATAAATGAGGGATTCTATGGACTTCCTCTTCTTACCAAAGATCTATTTAAGACATATAGAAATATAGAAAAGTTTTATGGTGAGTTAATTGTTGCATTTATAAATTTTGTTTGCTGTTTTTCACTGCTAGTTTTGTAGGTGTCCATACGTGGCGATTTCTGCTTCTTCTGCGATTTGATCAGGCGGAATTCGCAGGTTGCTGCTCTTTTAATAATTAAAAAAACCGGACAAGTACGAGTAGGACTCGTGCTCTGAGGGTTCCGTTAGACGGAACCCTGAGAGCGCGAGACCAAAAAAAAACTAACTGAAGTTAAAATATTGAAAGGCAAACTTAAGTTTGTAGTTTTTTTTTACTGGGCAAGTGCCTTTAATAACTAAACAAAATACAAGCTAAAACTAACACTACAAATACAGTTAGACTGCCCATAGACCGTTGAAGGTCTAAAGACAATCCAAATGCTCAAGCCCACTACCAGTTGGCAGCGTACCCAACATGCTGGCGGCATTACCACGTTGAATGGCAATGCTAATGCGTTGAGCCAGAAACACGCCAGCATTTTGGTCACGCGTCGCATTAACCAAGCGCTCTGAAAGATTTTTGAAAATGAGGTGAGCTCCCGGTCCCCAAGGGCCCAATGTCTCGACCCCAAACGCCTCAAATATGTAACCACTGCCGAGGTTAGCATATTTGCGACGCTTGTGCTGCTGTGCCGAATTAGCAGCCGCGCCAGCCCTACCCTGTGTCTCAGGAAGATGTGACGGCGCCAAAGTATCGACACAAGTTGCGTCCCGTACAAGGGGCCGCCCCAACCTCCAGGGCACAAGTGTCATACCGTCAGGCCTCTTTCCATCGTCACGCGCAAGACCACTCGGTTTGAGCACAGCTGCGACATTGGCGGTGGAAAGTGCCCTGCGTATGATGTCGTTCAGGCTAGCGTGTCGGCCAATACGACCAGCGCTTCTCGAGCAAGAGAGACCATGGTGACCGAGCTGGTCAACAGCAGTACCACACTGACAGCGATGGGCCTCACAGCACCTTGCACCCAAGCGTAAGCTGACAGCTAGACGAAATGTGGTTGGATCTAAAAGGCTACCTGTGTTAAAAGAGGGCATGGCTTGCAACCAAAGTCCCGATTCCCAAACAGAGACAGCAAGAATACGAGCGCGATCTGCAATACTAGGACACGTATCTAGTAGCGATTTCCATGCTAGTTCGCAGATCGGCCGATCCCACAGTCTCTGGGAAGACAACTTTTAAGTTTGTAGTTGACAATAAGGTTCTTCCATACATCCCAACTACAAAATGTAAGTTTGTAATAGCAAAATAATTATTTTTAAATACCTTCAAATTTATATCTTTCGGATTTATTCCTATATATGTACTATGAGACCTTGCCTCTTGCCAAATTTCATGATTCTAGGTCAACGGGAAGTACCCTATAGGTTTTGATTCCCCTGTGAAATAGCAAAATATACGACATAAAGGAACCCTAAGAGCGCGAGACCAAAAAAAAAACTAACTGAAGTTAAAATATTGAAAGACAAACTTAAGTTTGTAGTTGACAATAAGGTTCTTTCATACATTCCAACTACAAAATGTAAGTTTGTAATAGCAAAATAATAATTTTTAAATGATATACCTTCATATTTATAACTTTCGGATTTATTCCTATATATGTGCTATGAGACCTTGCTTTTTGTCAAATTTCATGATTCTAGGTCAACGGGAAGTACCCTATAGGTTTTGATTTCCCTGTGAAATCGCAAAATATGCGACATAAACGTTCATATCTTTTGATTGCGTTGACTTACAACTTTTATTTTTTTACAGCCGAAAGAAACCGTAGACCCAAGTATTTAGTATAAATTTCAACTTGCTACCTTTACGCGTTCTTGAGAAAAAGGGTCTTGACAGACGGACAGACAGACAGACAGACGGACAACGAAGTGATCCTATAAGGGTTCCGTTTTTTCCTTTTGAGGTACGGAACCCTAAAAAAGTATCGTGTAGTGGTAAGGCTCTTGCAGTTTGCCTGGAGAAATAGTAATACCACACCTCTGCCAGTTATACAACTGCAATCTGAATCACTGTGTTTCAAATTGAAGACCAATATTTCCAGTGAAATAACGGGGCATAAAGAGATTTAACGTTTAATATCTCGATGTGACAAACAATTTTTGTAATGTGACTAGCACAGCGCATAGCCCTAAAAGTTCTGTTCAAAATGATTGTAGTTGTGGGTGGCAATGAACTGTTATGGACAAGCGTAGGCTTACTATCAGGCAACCGACTTGCTCATCTCGCCAGCCAGCTGCGTATATATAGTCTTGCATATGGCACTAAACCGAAGAGAGGACATTGTACTCATCATTATGAACAACTTTTACTATGGGACCAATCCTGAAACACGTTTCAGCTGCGTTCCTTACGGTTCCGTGTAGCCCAGTACAGTTGAGTAATGAGAAAAGTGTCTTTCTACTCTCTGCTTTACTGGTGGTTATCCACCAGCATAGCAAAGTATAGAAAAATAAATTACCAACCATAACCATATGGCATTAATCTTAAGGTCACCCATCCAACCATAAGTGCCAGTTGTAATGCCAGAACCTTAAACACTAGAAACTGCTCAGAAGTGTAACGAATCTTTATCTGTGTTGTCAATTCAAAATTTTCACATAACAAGGCATATTATTCTTTGATACAATTACCACAGAGTGGCAAGAAGAATGCTTAAACCTAGATGCAATCAAGCAGCGTCAGAACCTTATCTATGCACTGCCGACGAGTGGAGGCAAGACGTTAGTTGCTGAAGTGTTGATGCTGCGAGAAGTGCTTGTCAGGAAGAAGAATGCACTGTTTATACTGCCATTTGTAGCTATTGTGCAAGAGAAGGTAAGCAAATAAGTGTTAGGCAGTAGAAAACGATATTTTTTAACGCATATAAGTCTGCCTTTCGCTCGTTTTACTCAAAGAACCGATAACCGATGGGGAAAAAAGGTTCTGGAGTGGAGACCACGAACCGGAAGACGCAGCGTAGGTAGGCCTCCCACTAGATGGACCGATGACATTGTGAGAGTCGCGGGCATCCAGTGGATGCAAAAGGCAGGCTGCCGTTCAGTGTGGAGGTTAAAGGGGTGGCCTATGTTCAGCAATGGACGTCTTCTGGCTGATGATGATGAAGTCCGCCTTTGACCTCTAGCCTGTCTCCTGGCAAGAGACGATGTGGTTGAAGATCACAATTCAATTCAATTCAAAAGTTTATTCACTCTGTAGACATATTCCATGTTCTTAGAGCCGTCAGCATTTACAATAAATACGTATCATTATTTTCTAGGCGAATATTATCATCACAATCGTTCATAATACAAAATTAAAATCTTAGGTAACCCTACCCACATTAAAATAATAGAACACGTTTTAGAGAATAAAGTATTAAAATTAAGATCTGCAATAGCATCACGCACCTTGAAAAGGACTAGATTATATCTCATTGGAAATAAGGAACCGGCATGCTGTTCCATACCTTGGCTGTACAGATTAGAAATATACATATCCTATCCTAACCAATTTTGTTTACTGTAAGATACTTGATTTCAGATCTGGTCATTATCACCATTTGCAGTACAACTAGAATTTTTAGTTGAGGAGTATGCAGCAGGCAAGGGCCACATTCCACCAAAAAAGCGACGTAAAAAAAACAGCATCTACATGGCTACCATTGAGAAAGGACTGGCTCTAGTACGAAGCTTGATCGAGCTTGACCGCTTGAATGAAATCGGATTGATTGTGGTATAATTTAATTTCACTTAATTTTATTTACCTGTAAGTTGTGGAATGGCTTACCTTCAGTTTTTTCTCCAAAATATGACCTCAATTGCTACAAACGAAGAGTAAATAGAGTCCTCAAAGGTAGGCAACGCACTGCCAATGCCCCGGGTATTGTAGGTGTCCATAGGTGACGGTGACTACTTACCATCAGGGGGCTGTCGCTTGTTTACTGTTACATAAAAAAAATACTAAGTTGCTATCAAAATTTAGATTTTCTCAAGGTAAGAATTTCGGAGGAAACATAAAGGTCATGGTGACTATCAGAATATGTTCCACACATTGCTATGTTAATTATCTTTACCATCCTCACTTTGTAACCAAACGATTTTTAATGTTTGCCTCCCAACTATCTATATGCAAAAAAATCACGTCGATCCGTTGTTCTGTTGATTGATTGATTAACTCTTTATTGTTCACACCATGAAATGCTGCATGAAAGACGAACAAATAGACTAGCATTTATATATATTTTCATGAAGGCTTGTTTTTTTAGGCTATTTCCTAACTGTAGTTTATTTTTAGGTAGACGAGTTGCATCTGATTGGCGAGAAGGGCCGCGGAGGAACCCTGGAAACATTGTTATCTACTGTCATATTTACCAATCGTAAGTATCTACAGCGCAGCTTCATACTTATCTGACAGTTATATTATGTGCTTGGGGGCGTGGGTTCGATTCCCACCTATGACAAACATTCATGTGATGAACATTTGTGTTTGTTCTACTACATCTGGGTGTTAATATCTATTTAAGTATGTATTTTATAATATAAATGTATGTATATATCAGACTCTGTATTACAAGCTTTGCTTAGTTTGGGGTCAATGTCCGTGTGTGCAAAAATATCCCGAATATTTATTAATATTATCAAAGAAACAATATACCTTTCTAGAAATAGTTTTCCAGAAAACACAACCAAGATTATTAAGTTCTTACAACTTTTCCAGAAATAATAACTTGTTTTAATACCCTAGGTGACAAACAAGCAGGCAGCCTGATGGTAAGCAGTGACCGTTAAGTACTGATATTTATAACACCAGAAGCATCACAACTTGTGTTTCAAGTACCTAAACATATTTCTAAACAACATAGCCAACTTCTCCAGAAAACAAGTATTTTTCCAGAAAACATACAAATCGTAGGCATGAGCGCGACGATTGGTAACTTACCGCAACTGGCCTCCTTCCTTCAAGCCGACGTGTTCCAACGTCAGTTCCGGCCAGTCGAGCTTGACGAATACGTCAAACTCGAAGACATGATCTATAGCATTAAAACTGGAGACGAACTGGAGATCATTCCTCATAAACAAGTCACTTACGATGTGAGTATAACCATACCTACCTCATAATGTGCTGTGGTTGTGGTCACAGAAGACTCAGTACCGGATTGAAAGAGGGTAGCTTCATCGTCATCCATGTCACTACAACAGCTTGATTGAAGGAAAGAAAGGAAACATTTATTTTGTGCACAAAACACTACAACATCAACATTACAAAACAGAAACAAAAAAACAAAAAACATGTTCAGTTTTCGCTGTAGTGTCCAGTGCGACAAAAAAGGGCAGAGCTCAGCGATAATGCTACAGATTTCTCTGCAGCGCTGATTTTCAGCACTGACCTGAGTTAAAAAAAAACATTCGTAGAATGAAATAGGTTATAATAAACACACAAATAACATGGAAAACATATCAAAAAATATTTAAAAAAACACCTTGAGGCGTAGTTTATTATGTAAGCACGCGGAGAAAGAGAAAGAATAATTAATAAGTGTTATAATTATGTTAGATGATTGCTACTCACCATCATCTACACTCTCATCTATGCCAGCATTCCAGAGCCTCACTCTGATATTTCAAGGAGCTGGGTTGACTCGGGTGAGACACTGGCAGGGGGAAAAGCATAATATATTCCAAACGCCCGATTGCACTGACTGCCCTTCAGTGCAAGACTTATCGTCCCCAGCTCCAATACGAACAAAAATACCTACCCTATAGCAAAGTACCCTGTTGGTCCTGACTTGTCTCTACGAGAGTGCATATAGCTGGTGAGTGATATGAAGTCTTCTTTTGATCGAAGTATGATGTGTAATTTTATTGCGAGAATGTTTGTTGTCCCAGTATAGTCCAAGCGAGTGTCGATTGGACCCGGACCGCCTGGGCGGGCTGGTGTGGGCGGGCGGGACCAAAGGCGACGGTGGAGGTGGCGCGTGCCTCGTGTTCTGCCCCACCAAGCGGAACTGCGAGAATGTCGCTGCGCTGCTCTGCAGGATGCATACAGGGCGAGTCTGCTCTACACTAATAAACGCTGACACGTTAATGGCGTCGTGGGGTTTCGATAGCTTTGCTCCGTACTAGTTTCCTCAAAAAAATTATGAAAGAAAGAATAGTTATTTATGATACAAGTGCGGAAAGTTGGTTATCACAAACGAGTAGACGAATGTAAGCCCGAGACGAAGTCGATGGCTTACCATAGTCACGAGTTTGTAATAACCAATCCACACGTGTGCCATACAACGTTTTACAACACATTTGCGAGAAAAAAAGACTACAAATGAAACAATTTTTGTTTATAACGTAATATCAGTCACAACAATAGTTTCTATAATATAATAAGAAAATGGCGCGAACAAGCAAATAGCGCCACTATCGCGTGGTGAAAATTAGAACTACATCTTTCGTCTCATTTTCTCTTTAGTATTAAACTGAGACAAACGTATTGAGCAAAAGCGCTTCCAAGGAGGTTTGATCATTCAGCTTATTTATTCTCGTAATATGAAACTCTTTTGTGGAATTCTTATGTAATTATGATGGAAATTAAAAAAATACCGTAAATCACACGCACGGTGCTATACATCTGAGCGTGCGGACAAATTCATTACCGCACGCTCCGTTGTATGATCCGTAATGTTTAACTTTCGAACGATGTATACAGGCTTCGTAAGTGCACTTTTTGAGCAAATGTGTTGTAAAATAAATTTTATTCGACTCCTTCATGTATCTAATGAAAGAAAAAAATGTAAATCGAATTTGATCATCTCGCGGTTGTGTGCCGCTCTATATTGAAGTGAGCGTTTGTAGAACTAGTAAGAATATGTCAGTGTGTGCAATACGTGTTTACCTCGCGCCTTTCAGTTTTTGGCAGACTTTTCGGTAGTAGCTCGAGTTTAAGGCAAATCCAAACTATTTTTATTATCAAAGCTAGTTTCGTCGGAATAGCTTTCCTGTCAATCGCGGTTGTCACTCCGTTTATCCCCAGTAAGCTGTGTACAGACATAGCGAACGAATGCGAGTGAACGCGTGATACCGCCCACTCACTCACCATCGTCTCACGTCCTCACACCTCTGACCGCTTTCTCGTTCGTTCGTTCCGTTCCGACATTCGGCGAGCACTAACGAACGGCAGCGAACCCTTTGTTCGTGCGTCGAGCGAAGCGAACTTATATCCGCTACTCCCTCTACACTATCTCATTCGTTCGCTTACGTTGTTTGTTCATTCGTTCGCTTTCGATAATGTTTGTCGCTAGGTGTATACATGGTATTAGATGAGCAGGATGGCGTGATTACCATAATCAGCTTTTTAACAGTCCACTGCTGGACTTTTAGCCTACCCCCGAAAGGGTGATTGGGTCATATCCACCACGCTGGCCCAGTGCGGGTTGGTGGATGGCGTGATTACGTTGATCTGTAATTAGACTACTAGAGTAGACTAAGTAGTACTAATCTTATTCAAGTCTCATTTGACAAGTGCAGGTTGATACCAGAGCGTATATCCCGCGAGCGCGCACTACTACACGCGGCTTTGCGTGCGGAAGGCGCCAGTTTGGAGTTATGTCGCTACGTGCGGTACGGAGTCGCTTACCATCACGCCGGGCTCGCAGCTGACGAGCGTGCGCTTCTGGAGCAAGCTTTCAGGTACATAACTATGGGGCTATTTGAAAGCGTATAATTAATTAATTATACGCAACATAGTTAATAAGATTTTTATTATTTTCTATATCCCTCTTGTATAGTCATTAGTTTTATGTTATATTAGCAATAGTTGATAAAATAAATTGTGTAAGTTGACAAAGGGCATAGACCCAGGAGTCCGTGGAGAAAGCAAAAAGCTTTCTCGTTAAATATTGTCTCGCTCTCTCGGCTAATGAGAGAGCAAGACAAAAATAAATGTAAGGTTATTATTATAAGCAAGTTTTTGAGATTATGGTAACCTACCATAAGGTATCCATAGGCGACGGGGATAGCTTACCATCAAGCGGCCTGTTAGCTTGTTGG
The DNA here is from genome assembly GCA_914767915.1 of Agriopis aurantiaria. NCBI lineage: Eukaryota > Metazoa > Arthropoda > Insecta > Lepidoptera > Geometridae > Agriopis > Agriopis aurantiaria. The sequence continues at coordinate 18,568,691 of OU611987.1, forward strand.
CCAACTGACATTAAAAAAAGATGATGTAATGCACACATGGCTAGCTTCATCATCTGTGGAAATGAATCTATATACATAAAAGCGAAATTCACTCATTCACTCACTCATCATGAAATCTCGAAAACTATTTGACCTACGAAGCTGAAATTTGGCAGGTAGATTCATTGTGGGATGTAGAGGTCTTTGTAGATGGTAGAGGATTTTGCGAAAGGGCCGAATTAAGGGGGGCAAACGGGCGTTAACATTTTATATGAAAGTCTACGCGTACAAAGTCGCGGGCACCAGCTAGTAATAGGTAAAAGTGTCAAACTTTGTATAATGTTATAATACTAAGTTTTTACTATAATAGTAATAATAGTAATAGTTTTTACTATAGAATTTTTTTAGTGTTAAGCAACACGATTGTTACGTCGTAGTCTGATAATGTTGTGCTCCAGGGCGGGCGTGCTATGTGTGATATGTTGCACGTCCACGCTAGCGGCGGGCGTGAACCTGCCGGCGTCCCGCGTGATCGTGCGCGCGCCGCGCGTGGGACGCGACCACATCTCGCTCGCCGCCTACAGGCAGATGGCGGGACGCGCCGGACGCGCCGGCTGCTCGGACTCAGGTAATCACTATACTAGAATTATTCACTTCCTACGTTATTTTCTACTTTCATTATTACAATTAAACGAGGACAGACCAGCACCAACGGACAATCCGGCCGGCACAAACCGACAGTCCGACACCACCGGGCAGTACGGCACCAACAGACAGTCCGGGATCACCAGGGGCAGTCGGACACCTCCGGGCAGTATGGCACCAATAGACGGTCCCACATCACCGGACAGTCTGGGATCATCGGGGACAGTCCGACACCACCGGGCAGTATAGCACCAATGGACGGTCCCACACCACCGGACAGTCCGGGATCACCGGACGCAACGACTGTGCACCCTTTTAGGTCACCAAGATACTAGCCGCGTTTGGGCCGATATTAGATACAAGTGGTAGATATATATTATATTTTACTCATGCAATTATATAAAAAGCATTTTAGAAATAAATATTAACTTTATTGTAAAGTGCTAGATATACACAGAGCTCTACAATTAGACTATAGAGCACACTTGCTGGTACTATATATCACCACTGCTTCTAGGCGAAAGCATAATAATCTGCAACGCGCACGAGTGGCCGCAGTTGCGGTCGGTGCTTGCCGGCGGCATCGCGCCCGCGCGCAGCGTGCTGGCGGTCTCTGTCGACGGACTCATTCTGAGCGCCGTGTCTCTGAAGCTCGCTTGCACGAGGGCCCAGCTGTGGGACTTGATGGGCATTACGCTGCTGGCGATAACGCACACGGGGGAAGACAGGTGAGGAAGTTGGGAAGTAGAAAGTAAAAGTGCGTACCGAATCATGCCAACAGCTCTAAAGAAAAATAACTAACCGCAAAGAAATATTCTTCTTGCCATGTTGGTTCTCTCTGTGTTGTTGGCGTTGATTCGGAACGCACCCTAATATCAACCTTCGCACGTTTACCTACTACGTTTTAGCTTTCTTCACTTTAGTGGCACCTTTTTTGTTTAAGGGTTTTTTTAACGTGATAACGTCTTATAAATCGATGAACGCCAGCTGCACGCAAGAAAAATTGTCACGTTCCGCCTGAGCCGCGCGTGCACAAGAGAGCGCAGAACAAGCGATAGAGAGGCACGATTGGCCTAAGCGTTATCTCGTAAAATTATCGTCCGTAAACCGACTTTACAGACAACCCCTTTTTTGTTTCTAGCTCACCTGTAGATATAAAATCGCTGTGCGACTCTTCTCTCCACTCTCTCTTGCGGTCCGGTGCGTTAGAGATACTGAATGAAGTCGTTTCGAAGAAGAACGACTCTAAGACCAACTCGGAAGACTGCTATGTGTACAAAGACAGCTTATTAGCTGTCAGCAAGCTGGGGCGAGCTTCGATCAAAGGTAGGATTTAATATAAAATAACTGAGTTTACCGCGCGACTGACTGCTATCATATCTTCTGGACATAAAATTAATAAACGGGATTGATCCGTTTGTTTTCTATCCTTAGATATGGAATATTTTCTTTTAATTTTAATAAGATGACACTCAAGAAATATTGTGTAAAAAAACATTATAATAATATTCGGGACACTTTTCACACACGGTCATCTGACCCCAAACTAAGCAAAGCTTGTGATATGGCTGCCAGAGACTGATATACATACATATATAGTTTTTAAATACATACTTAAATAGATATTAACAATTAACAACCAGATATAGAACAAACACAAATGTTCATCACACAAATGTTTGTCCTAGATGGGAATCGAACCCACGCCCCCAAGCTCAGAAGGCAGGTTCACTACCAACTGGACCAACGGGCTATCCAAAATCGCTGCTGTGTGTATCCTATCCAAAAAATTAAGTGCCGTATTTCAAAATGCAATCATTCAATTTAGGTATCAAGATTTTAGGGCATAATACAATAAAATAAAGCTGTAATTGTCAAGAGGAATGTAAAACAACTAAACCATAACATTGAAATCGTTTATTTTATGTCAGTAATTTAACAAAAATCCACTCTCAAACTTTCCCTCGTAGAATTTTACTAAAATTATTTAAAGTGATAAGTTGGTATACCTATTGAGTTTTTCAAAAATTTTAAGACGTTATTTGCAACAAAAATACAGATCTAAATATTACAGAAATTTAATTATCTTTCTATTTTATAGATCTTTCTATTTGATAGAATCAAAACGCAAAAAGTGCAGTTTTCGTTGCTTTTGTAGTAAAAAAATTATGTAAGAGTGCTCATAAAATTGGTTCACAATCTGCGAAAATATGTTCAAATCCTTTGTCGGTTGAAAACTGATAGCCTTTCACGATATTTTTTAGTACATGTTTGGTGTTGTTAGTTGTAGTTTCATGCGATAAAATCAGCATTGCTAATTCTATTTAAGTTTACGACGATGCATGACTTTCTACAGGATCCAGGATTTCTATTATGAAATTTGTTTAAATCTCACAAATTTCGTTGTAGCTATGTTATGTATTCAAAATATATGAATTTTTGCCATTATCTGACTTCATCTACACGCGCGTGGGGTGCATGGGGCGTGGGTGCGTAGCCGTATTGTCATAGTTTTCTATAATTATTTGCTTATTTATTGATAGACGTGCTAGAAGCTGATGTGCCTATATCATAGTGTCGAAATTTAGTATTTGTCTGTTACCATCTTCTCAGATGTTATTCATAAGTCCAGTTTGTTTTTAAACGCATTTATCGATTTTGAAGACACGACATCGTCGGGCAACCTGTTCCAATGTTGCTGAGGATGTGGGTATGCAGTGATGGTGTACGCCATTGTAAGGTCCCGTGAGCTTGTGAGGTCTGCTTTCTCTCGTATTTTTTTTACTTCGTATTATATGACTCATGTCGTAGGTTGTAGAATCCTTTTATTTTAAAAGTTAAGTTGTTACAAATGTTGTGACAATTTTTACCCTGATTTAATTCCCCTTCACCAGGTTGCATGGACTTGTCAACGGCCAAGCAGTTGCTGAAAGACCTTGAAGTAGCGTCTCGTTCCCTCGTTTTGATGGGTAGCTTGCACCTTCTCTACTTGGTTACTCCGCATGACTCTGCTGGTATCAAGCCCGATTATAGACACTATTACTCGCTGGTAAGGTTTAAATTCGTTTGATCGCTATTTACAAATTATTTATGGAGTGCCTCAGGGACGTATGCCTTGGACCTATTATGTTTTTATGTTATACTAAAAGTGAATTACATAAGAGACTTTACTGTCATGTTTAGACAGATTCAATTTTCGATTGGTTTTTCTTCCAGTATTGTAATTTGGATGACGAAGGCGTACAAACTGCTAAGATATTAGGCATCACAGAAATGAATGCTATCAGAATGATGACTGGGAAATCTATCAATGTAAGTAATTTTTTTACTTTTTTTAATGTCATATTTGGCATACAAGCTAACTGGTCGCCTGATGGTAAGCGATCAACGTCGCCTATATCTGTAACATCCAGGGCATCACAGATAACGTTGCCAAGATCTTGTATAGTAACAAATACGATAATGAACTTTTCCAGTAGGACCTACTCGGTGGTGCTACCTTTGAGCACCAGTGTGAAGCCAGTCGCTCGCCGACTTTGTTGCGCGTCGCGTCACAAATGCGTCGCGCTAGGATGCGACGTAATTAGTGTCGTTAGATTTCGACAGACGGCTCACATTTTTCAAGTACCAAACATTTTGGGATGGTATGGTCGAATCACCCTCTCCTGAAATTTAGCTCTGTGAACTATTTTCATATTTTTTTTCAACTTATTGGTTTTTGTTTCTAAGATTCTTAAACTGTGTATTATTTTCCAGAATGTACCTGAGAAAGTGATATGTCGCTTCTATTTAGCGTTAATGTTACACGATTTGTGGAAACAAGTACCGTTTGCAGCAGTTGCGGAAAAGTAAGTACAGATAGTATATCCGAGAAAATTATTTATCATCTGACATTCGTTTGTTCTGACAATGTTTTTAAAGAACGAGGGAGAGACAGCTAATAATTATAATGACGTTACCTCCGGCTCAGTACAATCGTTCATATAACTCTCACCCCACCACTTTACTGGGGCATGAATTTGAGTTGACCGTGACTTTGCTTGACTTGTTTGTCGCTACTGAAGGACTCTGTATCATAGGTCATGTTTTTTTTTTCTATTTTGTACTAGCTGCGCTCCGCGGTTTCACCTGCGTAGTGATGAAAAATGGCGATGATGATGATGAAAGTATGTCACTCTCCGGTCCTTGAACTATACCCATGCAAAAAATCAGATCGATCCGTTGCTCTGTTGCTGCGCGAAAGAGTAACAAACAAACACACTCGCATTTATAATATTACTAGCTGCGCCCCGCGGTTTAATCGTGAAGTGATGAAAAATGGCGATGATGACGATGATGATGATGAAAAGCCTGTGATTGCACTGTTGCTGCGTGAAAGAGGAACAAACTAACACTTTCGCATTTATAATATTAAGTATGATATATTATTATATATATTTTTTTTACACATAGCTACATTCAATGTATACGTTGGCCTGTCTTTGCGGGTAGTGTTTTGATGGGAAGCATCGAGCGCAGCTAGTTAGTCTCCGCAACTTCTATCTGTTAACCTGTGTTGGTGGGTAGGTACTGCATAGCGCGCGGCACGGTACAATCCGTGATGACATCAGCGGCAGCATTCGCTTCATCCGCTCACAAGTTCTGCGAAGAGATGGAACAGCTGTGGGCGTTCCGAGCTCTGTTCGGGGAACTGGCGCCGCGGCTGCAGCACTGCGCCGCGCCGGAGCTGCAGCAGCTGATGGAACTGCCCAACGTTAGGAAGGTACTGACGTCTCTTCTCACCTACTGTGGCGCCACTAATTAACCGAGCGGAACGCCGTCTGTGACGTCAGTCGAGTGGGCGATAGCAACGAGGCTAGCCATCGCATTTACTTGGAAGCAGAGAGGAAATTAGATAGTGCAGGCCGTGTGAACTAATGGTACTTACAGCCGCACTCAGAGACGTTACTTAAACTAAGGAATACTTAAAATTGCTCTGTCAAGTTCTCGTTGACGGAAATTGTCACACATGAAAACGAGACAGAGCAATTTTAAGTATTCCTTAGCTTAAGTAACGTCTCTGAGTGCGGCTGTTTGTGCTTAATGCTGCCACAGACAGGTGGCGGCAGAGCTGGCAGATGTCGCCTCCTCTTCTTCCTAAAATACAATCTTAAAATGTCGTGTAGCGCAATACCGCGGTCTAGGATGGAACATGTGTTTAGAACGCTTTATACCCTGGCCATCGAGATACAATCCCTATTGAGTCACAATCTCTCTGTAAAAACAGTCAAAAAACGTTCGAGCGTCATTGTACATACATTGTATCAATTATATACTTCACAATGCCACACTTACTCCAATTTAGACGTTATGTCGCTTGCATAGTGTTCAACGTTAGTTGTCCGCTATGTCATCGTACCGCTGGCATCGCGAGACGTTGAATCCGGATCGCGGTTACGTTGTAACTAACCAAAAAGTTTGCGCAGTTCGTAGCGTGCGCCGAGTTTTGGTTCGGACTTTTTTTTTGGCACGATTGTTACTCTATATATTGTATTGTATATCGGTGACCCTGAGTCATCAAAATGGAATTATAAGTCTCGTTTGATCACCGCTGAATCAAATCACATTGTTACAATCTGGGTGTGTTCAAGTCGCGAGTAATCCGTTACTTCTAGCCAAGACATCGTAGACCGTACTTACTTATTACTTGTGTAGCGGGCATTTTCCGCAACTATTCATTGCCATTCATTGGCCCCATTTTGCGTCACCCGGCTGCAGCTAATTCAGCCACCCGGTCTCCTCCAGAAAAGCCAGCAGGTCGACCGTAGAACGTATCATCGCCAAACATCAAGCGAGGTGGCGGTCAAGCCCAACATATTATTCAATGGAAAATAATACGTAAAGATGCGTTTAGCAGGATTGTAAGTTTCTTGTTATCCTCCAGGCTCGAGCAGTACAGCTGGTGCGAGCGGGGTACAAGAGGATAGAAGATCTCGTGAAGGCGTCACCAGAAGACCTCGCCAACTCCATAGCGCACCTCTCGAGGAGCGCCGCCGACCATCTCATTAGCGCTGCGAGGGTCAGTACCTTACATTATTACTTGTCCATGTCAATTCAACTGTTCAAAATATATAAAGCTATATATAATGACTATAATATTATTCAATCACCTTCTCTTCTTCTCTATCTCTACATGGTATAAATAAATTAAAGTCGCTTTCCGCGTCTGTCTGTATATCCGCTAACTCCTCCTAAACCACGTAACGGATTTTGATGCGGTTTTCACCATCAGTTAGATACATTTACACGGAACCGCCCCGGCTTCGCACGCAAATTACACCCGTGCGAAGCCGGGCGGGCGGGTCGCTAGTTATATTTATATCATGTTTTTTTAAATGCGTAATGTCACTCTCTCATTTGCTCACTGACTCATCACGAAATCCATTTGATCTACGAAGCTGAAATTTGGCAGACAAGATTTCTTATGGGGGTGCCAGTGCCAAAAACCCAACTTGTTACTTGTGTAGCGGCCATTTTCCGCAACTAGGCCTTTCATTGGCCCATTTTGCGCGTATTGGTGGGGGTGTAGATTTACGCGGGTGGAGTCGCGGGCAACAGTTCGTATACATATCAAAGCGAAATATGCATTCATACAATAGCGCATTTTTCAGTGTTGCGTCCTTGTCAGTCGTCAATGTAGCAATGTTTGAGGTCTGTGTTTAACAGCGGAATGCGTTCGACTGTTGGATCCTATATATAAGCATGAACGTATCCATCCTCGCAAACTTTTTTTTTTTTATAATAGGTAGGCTTGCGCTTGGCCGTCATCTCGCCTGATGTTAAGCGATGATGCGGTCTACGATGGAGCACGCTTGCCTAGAAGAAACTGATTCACTCTCGACTTGAAAACACCCAGATTGTAACTGACTCTGTCTAATATTAAACATTGCAAAAAATATAAAAGTTATTATGTTTTACATTGAGGAGTAAAATTTTCGAATTCAAATTATATATTTCACGGAAGATGAGGTGTTACAATTTCAAAGGGCTTCTTACCCACTCAAAGCTTCATCGGTTTATTGAATAACTAGAAGCGCCTCGCTGTTTCACCAGCTTTAGAATTGTTCTAAATTCTAATTTAATTCTGTCTCAATATCAAATTTTTACCAATTGTAAATTATTTATCAAAATTGTTTTTCATTATGGCATTTACCAAGTTAAGAGCAGCCAACCATGATAACGTACAAACTTTAGATAAATAATGAGGTATGAAAAATCGAGGGACTAATAATAATCATAGATTTTTTTTTGTGTATTTTCAGATGATGCTAATAGAAAAAGTAGAAAATCTTCGAGCGGAAGCCGAGGATGTTATGGAAGAACTTAAAGTGTAGTTTAATAGAATAAACTGCAATATGGCTACGAAACTTACCCTGGCTGTTACACTCGCCAATATACCCCAGGACAGTTTGAGCCGATCACTCACTCACTGACTCAGAGTGAGTGAGTGAATTTAATCGGCCAAGAGACTTGTACAGCCAGCATTATGTATTGGACCAGTGATATTTACAATTATTAGTTGTGAGGATAAGCATAAGTGATAAAGTTGAAAATATTTGTCTACCTCGTATTAAAGTTATCAATTTAATTGTAAGGCAAAAAATTATGCATTGTTACTTGTTTTGAAATAAACCTATAAAATATAGTTTTATTTTATTATGGAAACTGACTTCGTTTTCACACATTTTATTTATATGATGACAGGAATTACTCCTCCTTTCCTACTCCTTTGCGGAAACTATAGTCGGGATAACCGGCTTAATCATACGTGAGCAATTCCTGTGTCTTATAAATAAAACGTTTATAATTTTTTTGCCTGTTGGACGACGCAGTCAAGGCAGGCCCAAGAAACGCTGGCGTGACGATCTTGAATCATTCCGGAGAGGTTGCCAAGAGGAGGCGAAGGACCGGGACTTGTGGAAGGAAATGGGGGACAGCAGTGGGACAGTATAGGTTAAGAAAAACTTTTTTTTTTAAATTTCTTAGTTAAATCACTTACAGAATGATCTTTTTGACTGTGTTTATGAACTACAAAGTAAGTTGGACAGTGGGTTTAATTTGATTTATACCTAAATATTAAGGACTATTTACACCCTACTGCGTGTGCTGGATGCAGTAAGGGAACTACTGAAGTTCATATTTGTATCGCGAAATGCTTGGGAGTCACATGTGGGTGGGTAGTGATGTAAATGCGTGACCTCAGTGGCATAGCTAGGTAACCAAAGGCCCTGGTGCAAAAAAAGAATTGGGGCCCCATCTGAACTGGTTAGGTTTTATCAAGTATACATTTAATAATAGGTACTTTAAAGGTGCAATGCTACTTATTAGATTCATATATGTGCGAGTTATATTCTGAAGGTAGAGAAATTTTCGCAAGTTCTGTTTGCGGTTTACGGAGGCCTTACAACTGCTATTGCGGCATCAAACTAACGTTAAATCCGCTCCGTTGGAAGATCACGCGAACGTGAACCTTAACGCGCCCAGATACGGTTCACGTTCGCGTGATTTTCCAACTGAGCGGATTTAACGTTAGTGCCGCCTTCCGTTAACTCCGTTTAACGTTATTGGTGCCGCAGTAGCAGTTGTCCGTAAGGCCCCTGGTCAGGGTCCGATGGCTCCCTGATGCACGGCACCACCTAGCCCTCCGATAGCTATGCCACGTGGCCTGAGTCGGTGTACTCATAAAATAAATCTATAAAATACACTCAGAATAAAAAGTAAAATGATGTCTCATAAGTTTAATTCACCGCCTCTTATACAAGCAAGGTTTCAACGTCAACACTGGCAGCCTGGACTTCTTTACTGGAGGGTGACTGACCTTTGCAAACTCCATGAAGAAGAACACCTTGTGCTTTTTGTCCAGGTTTTTGAGCTTGAAGCCGAGCTTCATGACTTCTTTTGTAAACGCGTCTACATCGTCGAACCGGCTTTCTACTTCTGCGATCAGTAGGTGGCCACTGCAAAAGAATAGATTCATCTTTTACTCTCTCAACTTTTACAACTACAATCTTACATGCAGATAAACAACGGCCAAATGAAAGTCAACTCGCGCATCGAGGGTTCCGCATCCAAAAAAATGTTTTCTTTCATTCGGTTCGGGATGTTTAGCGCGCGCCCGACTCGCACTTGACCACTGTTTATTATTTGTTGATTTAATTTAGAGTGTGTACTATAATCATGCCATTTTGACGCTTGAACGTATTACCGTTTTTAAACTACAGTAAATTCAAAAATAATATGTTTGTGGTATGGGAACACTTTATTTTTTACTTTGTGATTCTATGACAATACAGCATAGGGTTCCATTGACCCGCTTTGTGTCCGAAACCCTAAAACAAGTGATCAGAATTTATGGTTTTAAAATTTTATTACAGTTGTCCGAACTCTTTTGGTATTATGTCAAATGACCGGTGGACTCATTCTGCTTAATAGGAGAACTTACCCCATCTTGAGCACCCGGTTAGCTTCGACCAAGTACTGCGTGAGCTCTGTTCCCATCAACGCCAGGCAGTACACAGCAGCATCCATGGACTCGGACAGCAGCGGCGTGTGACCCATGTCACATATCTCCACCCCTGGAGCCGTGGACACCAGGTCAAAGGACCGCACTTTGTGGGCGACACGCTTGGACAGGGCTGCTTCACCACACCCCATGTCAACTATCGTGTGGGTTTTCGGCCTGAGGAGGATACATATTCAGAGTTAAATAAAGAAGATGGACTTATCACGGACATTCACTTTAGGGTGGCAGGGGGGGTTAGACAAGTCCCACTTTCTGTTAGCGTTAATGCCTGTGGAAACTTGCTTGAGACATCTCTCAAGCTAATGTCATTGTCAATGTTATTTACATACAATTATATCTTTCTGCAGGCGTTAACGCTAACAGAAAGTGGGTCTTGTCTAACCCCACCAGGGCAGCAAAATGTAAGTGTACAGAACAGACCGCTATAATAAGTGCTCTAATGTTATCTTTACAAGAAACATACATTTTCTGTATCCTTTTAGCAATAACATCCAGCGGGTTTACGGGCCACTTCTTCAGTTGCTGCTGGTAACCTTGATGGTAGGTGTGGAATGCGGCAGGATCGCTCTGGAACAGCTCCTTGGCTTCTGATCCTGATGACGTGTACAGCTTCTCATTTAGAAATCTGAACTGGGCCGCTGCAAAGAAAATTGTACAATTAGGTTTATGAGTTCTTCGTGGTGTTATAACTTACAATGAAAGGGAAATGGTTAAGGTGTAGTGTAAATGATGGGTTTTACTGAGTTAAGGGGTTGGACCCATTAAAATTGTGCTGTTGTTGTGATGAAATCAACACTCTGTCCGAACAACTGACACTGATTGTGTCTAAGCTTCTTAGTCTTGAGCCTTGATGCAAAGCTGCTAGTCTTTCGGTTTTTTTATGAGATACATTTCGGAGAGTGCATTGGATCTGCATGATCTAATTCCCTCCTGCCTATTTTTCTATTGGACTGCCAGAGCGGTCATGAAATTCGAAACCGCTTTATGTTTGATTATCCGAAAACCCGTACAAAGTGCATTGATTCCACTTTGATTGTGCGAACTGCTGGTCTGGTGGGCATTCCACTTTTGTTGAACCTTTTTGTAGGAGTTGGCAGCCTTGTTAAACTATTTCTTCTTTTGTCTAGCATCGACCCAGGCAAGGTACGCCTCATGTTTACAAGCTTCATTGTAACATGAGGCTACATTGAGGCCCAAGCCATAAGCAAGTTTTACCGGACAGTGATACGTTGGAATAAGAAATATAGTGCTCCATGGCCTAACGCAACTCATCCGTCAAAACCTCTGCGCAGGTCAAAGGATCATTGGAAGAAAAGCACATTGACTGCAATACTACGGAAATACTTATTACTTTACCCTTTAGCCTGTCCAGCATTCTTACTCTCAGTTTATTGCCAGTAACAATAATTGAGTTTCTAGAGTTATTTGTTTGTAGCATGGCCATTATTTTTGCTTTCTTCCTGTTAACAGGTTGACTTCTATTTGTTCTCTCACTCCCTGGTGATTTCTCACTGGTGCTATCCTGAACTTGGGATACTTTATTAGGCCTATTAGGTTCCTCATTTTCAGGTTCTACAACTTGTTTATTTATTATATTCTTAATTTTATCTTTTTTATTCTTCTGTGATTTCTTATCTAGTTTTCCATTACAGCTTAAAGAAACTGGTTTTTGTGGTTTTTTAGTTACTTCTCTAAATAATAAGTCCTCCACATCATCTCTTTCAATCGGTTCATAGAACTTTTTCTTCTTGGCGTCAAGTAAAACTTCATCAGCTTTGTCCGTATCAACATTTGATATATCTATTGGGTTGGTGTTGGTTTTATTTTTCTTGTTATTTATAATTTGTCCATTATGCTTTCTTTTCTTGGCTTGGATTTTGTTTTCAGCTACTTTGGACTCCTGTGTAGAAGGCCTTTTAATTTTCTTCTTTGATGTCAGCTTGGTATCATTTTTTGGTAGCTTTTTATTCTAGAATAGAAATTGACAAAGATAATAAATATTTGCACAACTCAAGAGAAAATCGTACACATAAAAAATGCATGCACAATAAGTGTTAAAATAATATCAGTCGCTTTAGGCATACTAACTTAGATAGAGGGCATAAAAATAGTAGCCTTAGCTTAGGTATATTATAATATTAAAAAAATTACAATTCAATAGTCGAAACAATGCCAATAATCAAAATATCGGCAGCAAGCAAGCGGAAAGTAATGATTGTAAAATCAGACAAGGGAACAAGCAATAACTTCACGCCACATAGGTTATTTTAAATAATAGAGGTTACTTATATTAATAGAGAAAACTGTAGGCACAAGATTAATTTGTAAAATTAAGTACCTAGGTATTTATCTAAAACCACTTGATACTGATACTGGTACTTGATTTATAGCTCAGTTTCGGGCTTGAAATACGGAAATATTATGTTTCCAGTACACTTTTAACTCAAAATATTAAGTGAAACATGAGAAATTGATTAATAACTAGAAAAAAAATTAAAGCTCAGTTTTCAACTCACACTTGCATTTTTCCTTAAAATTATATTACTTTTGGGTACATCTTCTTCCCAGTTTGGCACTTTAAACATTTTAAAAGAAAATTATATAACGTTTCCAACCAAAAGTAGTATTTTAATTTGTTTACTTTTTAGGTTAGTTAGACAGTCAGTAGACGTAGGGCAAGGCAGGCAAGGTGGGAGGCGTTCCGAATCATACCAGTTGCGCCTACGACTACGACGCCAACGAGACCGTATTTTTTGGCGCCAACGTAAAAAAAACATGTCTCATTGTATTATTTACTACTACGATAAAGTATAACAAAAAAATATTAAATAGATGAGATAGATATATTTGGTGAGTCGGGTCAAATTTCTGTTCATAGGGTGCAGTCGGTATTTGGACGGGTGACCGCCTGGCCGTGAGGTTGTCTTTTTGCACTTCTTTTTGTATTTTGTGGTGGTACGAACCCGAGTTGGGTTCACGCACTGAGGGCAGTGCGTGAACCCAACTCGCACATAGCAGGTTTATTATTCTTCTTCTTTCTTCTTGGGGGGTTTTCGGCGTCGCACTTTTTGTGCATTTGCTAGTTTCAAGTATTTAAATATTTTCAAGTTAAAATATAAATATATTCAAAGACAAGTCTTATTCACAGTCAGATTCAAGTAAAGTAAGTCACGGTCAAGTCAAACTGCCTGCCGTGCAGAGTAAACTAGCAGAGGCTTTAAAAAAAGCTTCTATGGAGCTTTAGATACAACACGAAAAGACACGTTATGCCTCGTTATATCATTATTCTCACACTTGAGCACGTTCACGAAATAGAAAATACGTATGTTTGAGAAAATAATACAATGATACGGCATGTTTTTTTCATGTTGACGCCAAAACTCTCTTATACGTAGGACGTAGGTATCTAGTAGTATTTAGGTATATACGTACAAGCAATGCTATCAAGCGTCAAACTTGGCATGATTAGAGTACATATTATCTACTCTAAAATATAACAACAAATAATAAATAATAGCCAAGTGCGAGTCGGTGACAAGTTTCTGTTCATTATCAAGTTATAAATGGTACCTAAATTCTTTATTGAATTTTGTGGTGGTTCGAAACACTCAGTGCGCGGGTCTGACTCGCACTGGGCTGGTTTTTTATCATGTTAGAAGAGGAAGTTCTCGAGGTAGTCCCAAAAAAAAAAAAAACATTACTTTTGGCTCATGGTAGTTAGTCTAAAGCAACTCTAATAATACGGATAATTTTGCTCGAGCGCCTACCAATTTCGCTACAATATTACAAACTGTAACTACAATAGTTTCGTTCAGGCGCTTTGTTTGAGTCAAAACAAGGAGGTACCCATTAATGCACAGATGTGTAAATAGGTCGTAATATTGTTATACTACAAATTCTAAAATAAAATTATCGTTTTAAAAACAGACTTCATAAATCACAAAACACAAACATTGTGCCACTGCGCCTTCGTAATGAATGTAATATTTATAATAATTTAATGTTACAAATAATTTATTTACACACGGATTTTGAAGTCTTAGACATACATACAATTGATACAATAAAAATACCCTTACCAAATGTTTTGTCTAAATTCTCGCCATGTAGGTAAGTAGGTACCTACTAGGTATATGGGTACCTAGAGCAATAGAGAAAAATCGTGCAAACTACCGTTAATATTCTGCAAATACCTAAGTAGGTTAATTGTAGGTCTCTCATCGGAAATATCATTTAGTAGTGGTGTGAATGCGGGTTATATAGGTATACGGGACATATCGGTTTACCTGCAGAGTTAAGCCGCATTTTGCGGAATGCACAATAGTCCTTTTTTTAAACGCGACTGATGTGGTGTTTTTATAAAGTTCCAGTACCTACATAATTAGGTAAGAGTTAAAGCCCTAACAGACGTGTGGATTTGGCTGACGGACCGTTGTCCAACCAATGGAAGGGAAAGAGAAAATTTTATCTTTCTTTCACGTTGGTTGGACGGCGGTCCGTCAGCCAAGTCCGTCTCAACTCTTAGCACTTTAGACCCAAGAGCGTTTTAGGAAACACTGAATGACCAGTTGTGGACACCTTTAACCGTGTGTGCGAAGTTATGTGTAGCTAGGTAAGTATGACAAGTGGTTGCCTGAAAGAGATCGCTTTTAGCGATAAGGCAGCCACTTGTGGCATTAGCTCGTAAGTCTTTAACTAAGTACAAGAGCGGTAGCAAGTGCGCTTTACAATCTAGGGCCAGCATGGTTAGGCCCATCCTCTCTCTCGAATCCTGAGGTCTGAGTCCCAGTCAGTGGCAAAGTGATACGCTCTGGTAATATGATGATGATGAGGCAAGTACATATTATAATATATTTTATACTTAATAATTTTAAAACTTTCGTGATTTGAACACATGTTTCAAATGTTTATCGGGACTTATCACGTATTATTTAATTTAGGTAAATAATAGGTACGTGATAAGTCCCGATAAACATTTAAAACATATTTTAAACTTTCCTAATGTTATTAAATACCTAATAATAATTAAATTAATCCCAAAACCAGTTAGATATTTAAATTAACAATCATAGAATAATTATGAACAACTATAGCTGACCAGACAGGCGTAGTCCTGTCTTACCTAGAACTGTCAAACGAACAAAATTAAAATTTTCCAATTTTCTGCGCAATTTTCTTAATTTTTCTTTCCATAAGAACCTTCAACAAAGTATTAGAAAACTTAAAAAAAGACCAATGAAGTCGGTAAAGTCGTTCTCAAGTTATGTACCTATAGAAGATTAATTTACTAGCCGCAAGAAAAGTTGTGCCAATGGGATATAATTTCCAACTTAGCTCTGAACGGTACTGAATTATATTAATCGTTTTATATTATGTTTAATGTCTTTAATTTTTTTATCCTGTATCTAGCCTTTATTTCTAATCATTGCACTCACGACATTTCTCGTAAAAAATCTCAAGATTTACTATTCATGGAAAAATATATTTAGACCGGCCAGATCATAGCGGAATCTATTATTAGCAAGATGCCTATTTACAGTACGACTAACACATCTGTAGAATTCAATGAGAGAGCCACTATCGTGGTTTCTGAACATGACTGATACACATTTGCAGATTTCACCATTTGGCCAACTTTTCATATAAGTTGGTTGGTCTGTGCCGGAGTTTATTTAGAGAGTAAGGGCCAGTTCACACTAGCGACGACAAGTTCATGAGTCAAGTAGGACGCTCGTTGAAGAAATCTTACTACGTGGCATCGGCAGAATTGTGAAGCATCATTTCAACGACGTGATAAGGATGAAATTAATTTAATTTTGATTATTGTATTTTATTTTGACTATTATTAATATAATATTGTTTATCTGTTTTTGCGTGAAAGTGTAATTTCCTTTATTATTGTAATAATTGTAAATTATTTTATTATCGTTTATTTTCTGTGACGTGTACCTTTTATTTGTTACCAATAAAGTACTATGACTATGACTATTACTGAAATACTGAAGTTAAGATAGCGATGTGACGAAAATTAAGAAAGTAGGTACCTATTGAAATAACAACCTTATAATATTAGGTATATAGACACACACACACTCTCACACACACACACAAACACACTGTCGACTCTTTTTGATTTTGAATTATTTTATTAACCTCCGATGCTAAAAGAGGGGTGCTATAAGAGTTGTTCATAATGATGTGTAAAATGACGTCCTTTCGGCTTAGTATACAGTCTATAGTAAAATTATGCGTAACCCTGAATAACAACTGCGGCCTTACCGGAAAATGCGTAACCTATCTACTACTGCTGCCATGTCATCGTTAGTTCAATACTTTTCTTCATGCAAAGCTTTATACGCAACCAAAGCGTCAGCGATGCGCATTTAAACGCAAAACTACGTGATTAACTATATCTCAATGTCAATGTTTTTTATATATCTCAATGTCTACCGTGTTTCTTTTAGTAGGTAAAGTTTAGTGTGACTAAGCCTTAAGTCGAATTTCGCCCTACATAACAGTAGGGGTGAGTCAAGGTCCTACTGCGCATGTGTCAGCCCCATGCATGCGCACCCCAGTAATATTTCTCTCCTACAACTGTCTATTGTTTATCACTTATATTTACACATTTTTAACGCAAAACCTACAAAAATAAACCCTAAAGTGAACAAAGTGATCGTTTCGCGGTCATGGGAGCGAATATCGCTTCCTATCGTCACTTCCCGTGATAACAGCAGACAATACCCTCCAAATCAGAGGCATATATTTTTATTTAATAATTCATAAATTAAGCACGTTGTATAACGACACTGGCAGGTGACTATTAAAATTTATAATATTATTATTACATTTAATTAATCAAATCGTGATAACACTGCTACATTTGTTAGTTTACGCCTAAACTGATAAAGCTTATAATATATTGTGTACTTATATCATAAATTTTAATGAGTAGATTACGTGTTTTAATTTAGTAAATCATATCACGTAGATAGATCTAGTGTGTAGGATTTAAAAGAGAAAATAATTTATTTAGTTTGAAATTGTTATCGAATTTACACAACGACAGAGATTTGCATTGACAAAGTTTAAGTTATTGAAATTAAATACCTAGTTTTAATGGATTTAATCGCGTGTATTTTTTAATTATTCTATTTCCTGACATTTCGAATACTGCAGTGTCGGTGGTGACTGACAGGTAGACTGATGACCATGGACACTGGCGGTGTGGTATCTACAAACGCAAAAATCATTAAAGTAGTTTTGTTTTTTAACTTTCGCGATACGTGATAAGTCCCGATAAACATTTAAAACATCATTAAGTAAATATAAAGTCAATATAAATATTGAATTATTTTTTCAGTGTAAATAAGAACATAACAACGTGTATAATTTGATCAACTTTGATGTCGGATGCGAGGTAGTGTCTACCAAGCATGGGGTATCGGTCTTCGCTCAAACGGCTCTATCCCATGGCGAAACGGAGAGAAAAACTGGTAATTATTATCTACTTACTTTCATATTAGTACTTAAGTACTACCTATAGATATTAAATCCTTTCCATCCTAAGGTTGCCTGGAAGAAATCGCTTATAGGCCGCCAATTGTTACACTACTTCTTAAGAGTTTTTTGTCCTCTGTATCAAATTTAATGTTGCATGTGAACAATAAAGAGTTAATCAATCAATCAATATAGTATAAGGCCTCGTAAAAAAGAATTTGCGCAATTATCGAGTAGACCCGAAGGTTGAAGGTTCCGCGAACATTGACTTACAAAATATAATTATATTTTAATTAATCTGGCAAGTGTCTTTAGAACACAAGCTAAATAGTACTTAACATGCAGTTAAACTGCCCATAGACCGTTGAAGGCCTAAAGACTATTCAAATACCTTAGCCTACTACCAGTTGGCAGCGTACCCAGCATGCTGGTGGTATTACAACACCGAATGGCAATGCTTTTTTGTGTGATTTTGTTAATTATGGTATGGGTCGCGTAGCCCGAAATAAATGATTTTGATTTGAATGCTCATACGTTAAGCCAGAAATACGCCAGCATTTTGTTCACCATGCGCTCTAAAAGATTTTTGAATAAGATGTAAGTTCCTGGTCTTCAAGGGCCTAATGTTTCGACTCCAAACGTCTCTAATTATCTAACTGACGAAGTTAAATATCTTCGGCCATAAACTACACTTTTAAAGGTTCTGTAGCGAAAGGGTGTCAACGCAATTCCGTTTGGGTGTACATCATCTGTATTTTCAACACCTTCTCCCTTAATTTCTGTATCTTCTATTCGCAATACCGACATCTGCATCACTCTCCAGCTTTTGTTACATGTACTGTGAGCTACGGTTGTAGCCCCAAAGAGCCGTCGTAGTCAATGCCAACACAGACCACCACGTCTCCGACTACGAAAGAATGATACAAACTCATGTAGAGATGGTCGGCTTTGACAGACAGATTTGTTTTTTTGTTTGTTTTGAAGATAGCGATCTCGCTAAATTAGAATATGTTTATTCAATTTTATGCTGTTGATTCTCGGGACTTTCCCCGGGAATCTCTCGGCCCAGACGAGGCGCGAAGTAAGCTTGTGAGCCCAGGAAATAATTTTTAATTGGTATATAAAAACGCTTGCAGTGGAGCTCGCGCTGCCAGTGGAGCGTGGTCACGGTGACGGCGGTGGCGTTGGTGGTGTACAACGCGGTGGCCAACCTGTGGCTGCTGCAGCCCGCAGCATGCCCCGTGCCCCTGCCCTCCACCCCCCCGCCCGAGCTGTCCTGCGAGCCCTGCCTGGACACCGCACCCAGCGCGCCCGACGACGACCCTCTCGCGAGGCTCGACCTGCGCCTCGGCCGCTGGGACTCCTCCCGTGCCTTTAAGACCTTTGATTACGCAGCAATAGGAGATCTTTACCCCGAGATTTCGGCCACGAGTCGCGTCTGCCTCGCCACACAGAGTTCCATAGAACGACTGCATGAGCTATTAAGAATAGCAGCTCATTGGTCCGGACCGATGTCCGTGGCTGTCTACGTCGCTGGGGATGAGATGAGGCTCCTACGAGCGTTTGCGACGTGGCTGTTTAGATGTCAGCCTGAAATCTACTCCAGATTAACTCTACACGTTGCCATCCCGGCTGATAGACCGGCTCAGTTCGGGTCGATGCCGAACTGGGCTCGAAATTGTGCCGCAAAGCCATTGCCTCCTGGGGAGAGAAGAGCGGACACGGCGGCGTGGAGAGCGAGGCACCCGTACCCTCAGAATCACTTGAGGAATTTGGCTCGGAAAAATTGTCACACGCCGTATGTGTTTTTGGTGGATGTTGATATTGTGCCGTCGAAAGGCATGGCGGAATCTTTAGATAAGGTATGTAAAACCTAGGGATGTAATATTCTTCCTCTCCATGTAAGAGCTTCGCACTTGCTGGTGGAACAGCTACCATTTCTCCTTGTCGTTTGAGAGTACCTAGTTTGACCTCTTGGTACGCCATGACTTCGCCATATCTATTATTTGGTTAGAGAACCTTCTTTGCGGTTTTCCCTTGCTCTTTTTCTTAATACAATTCCTCTCAAATTAGATCTTGTAAAGTCCTGCAAGTTTAATACTACTTTATCCAACTTCTTTGCTGCACAGCTAGTTCTGCTATACACTTCCAGTACCACATTTCAAACGCTTCAGATATTTTTTATCGTGCATAGGCCCTCGTTTGGCCACCACCTCGCCTGTTGGTAAGCGACTATGTGATCGAAAATGGAACACGTAGATTTAGAAGATATCTGTTAGCTTTGATTTTGAAAAGAACTTGAATTTATCTCTTAGGAAACAAGGAGACCGGCAGGTTGTTCCTTTCTTTGGCTCTCTCTTGGTTTCTTATACGGAATATTTTGAAACGTTATAACTATGATTCTGTTGGTGCAGTTTCTGTCAACGAGCCCGAAGTGCAAGATGTGTGCGTACGTGGTGCCGACGTACGAGCTGGACAGGCGCGTGGCCAACTTCCCTTCTAACAAGTCGGAGCTGGTGCGGCTGTCGCGGAACAAGCTGGCCATACCATTCCACAGAAAAGTGTTTATTTACAATCAGTTTGCGTCTAATTTTTCGAGGCAAGTGAATACTTTAGTTTAATTTAAACAAAACGAATACTGCTCTAACTCACCGGGGCTACACAAAGCGGTGGCAATAAGCCGAAAGGAAGTTGTACTCAGAACAACTTTTATGGGACCAACCTTGAAATCGCATAAAAATATCTGGTGCTTCATAGATTTCGTTGAGTGCGAATGATTTTTTTCATGTAACCGCTGATTTTTTCTTACGTGTTCTGGCTTGGTCCCATAATAAAAGTTGTTCATTATATTTCGTTTAATGACTTTTTTCGGCTTAGTACTTCCGTGTAGCCCTATACACTATATGATAATACAAGATCATATCTGGCATCAAAGAATTTGCTTTGATAGGTAATAGACCATCGATTACCATCAAGCAAGTTGGTGGGCATACATAAACCTATATAATTATAAAATATACAGTAAAAAAGAGAGACATTTATCGCGAAATTTAGTGTAGGGCGTCACCTTAAGTCTACCTGTTCTATTCAGCAATTTCATAGTCTGATAATGAGGAATGCTCGAAGACTACATGAGAGCCGAGTTATACGAGCTGTTTCTCTTATGGTAACCACCACACCAGCTTTTCACCATTCTCAAATTCATTCACAACTTTGATTGTGACTAAAGTATTTTTGTCCAGGTCAAATTGTGACTGATGGAATTCAATTAGTCACCGCCTCTTAGATAATTTTGATGGGATCCCAGGTAGTTAGGTGGATGAGAATACCTCGTTAGACCTGTCAACCTCGTCAACCTGTTTACATGGAAATGTAACTTTTTCACAAGTTCTGACGACATTTCTTGTGTAGATGGGAAGCGAGTGGCGGCAACGAATCTTCGGAAGCGCACATCAGCCACAATGTGACCAACTTCGAGCTCCTGTACGAACCGTTCTACGTGGCTCCGGACACTGTTCCGCCGCACGACGAGCGCTTCCTGGGCTACGGGTTCACCAGGAACACTCAGGTAACAACACAACCTTCCTAAAGGCCACTGTCACATCGTGATCGTGATATAGAGACGTTCATGACGAGGATAGAGGATATAACGGCCGCAAACTGGCAAACCGCATTTGGCGTTAACTGTATGGAGTGGATTAAGCTATTTGAAATGCAAGGCCAGCATATTGAATTATTCGAGCCGGCATTAAAATGGTGTTAGTTTGCATGTTCAGTTTGTCATAGTATCCAGGTAGCCTTTAGTAACTAGATACCATGAGATTAGATACCATTAGAACCACGAGAGTATAAAAAGGAAAACAAATACAAACGAATGCAAAAAAAATATGTAAAAAAAACGACTTTAGGAATATGTTGTGTGGGTAGTTATTTTGTGTATCGCTAACTTCACATCCTTTGTAAATACTGCTTATATGAATCATTATGTGTCTCATACTCGTACGTATACACCATAGTTCCTATTTTTAGGCAAACCGTAAAATAAAATGTAGTATATGAAGGTCCGTTCTTTTTTGACAAGTTTTCGACTCAAACTGCTATGTTATGCTCAAATTCTGAGTAAATAATAACATGGGGTTCTTCAAAAGGGCTGGTAAGGGCTTCAAGGTACGTTGCCGACCTTTAAAGACTATGTGATGCCCCTCGTGTTACAGGTATCCATTATAGGCGACGGTGATCGCTTACCATCAGGCGGACCGTTAGCTTGTTTGCCAAATAGAGCATAATAAAATTAATATGGTCTACGCTACGCCAACGTCAATAATATTTAGTTAAAAATGTAGTTTGATGACTGTATTTATCCTCGGTTCTGTTTGTTCCATGAAATTATTAACTTTGTGCGCTGCGCTGGTTAGTCGCGGGGTCACGCGGCCAAGGTGGCTGAAGTTTTTTGCGTATGACCTTTATTTATAATCCACTCATGACCATTTTCTTAACCTTTAGAATAAACCGGCCAAGTGCGAGTCGGGCTCGCACACTGAGGGTACCGTACCACCACAAAATACAATAATTATCAATTAAAAAAACCGACTTCAAAATTAGTATAATGTGGCATTTCGATTCGGTGAAAGAAATTATAAGGTCACACAAGTAACGAAATTACCAGTTATAACTTGGTAATGAATTTATTTATCACTGACTCGCACTTGGCCGTTATTTATTATTTGTTGTTACATTTTAAAATGAGTACTATAATCATACCAAGTTTGACGCTTGTACGTATTACTGTTTTTACATTAGAGATAGGTAATACAAAAATACGTAAAAATGCGTTTGTTGTATGGGGACTTTTAATTTTTACAGTTTTGACTTTTTTATATTTTAGATTTCGGTATTACGAATTTGGTCATGGAGTTTAGGTGCCTAGTACGGATCTTTTCATGGCTTTCTGTGCTACCTATTTGTGCTACTTATGTATGTGCTTTTAAAATTCCGAAATCTGTAATACTTTGTAGAAGGTTCTTACGGAAAGAAAAATATAGAAAGTTGCCCAGAAAATTGGAAAATTTCAGAAAACTTAATGATGATTTTAACTTCGTGCGTTTGATAGTTCTAAGACAGGACAACGTCTGTCGGTCAGACTGACCCGACTGGTCGGGTGTGATCACATAATATAATTAGAACTCGTTACCAATGTTTACTGCAGCACTTTGATTAGTTGAAAGCTGTATCGCTGGACAGCTGCTCCATAAAGTTATTTCGGTGCGCGTTACACAAATTAACGGCGACCTCGACGTTCCCCCTTGATTCTATTATGCATTTTAATTCGAATCGAGATGAAAGAATTAATTAATTAAATTATAATATTCGTTACTCAAGAGTTGAGGCATTCGTTCAAAGATTAGTTGAAAAGATATTATGTGATAGTCAACTAAAAATTACCCATTTACTTTGCTATAAAAACTGCTAATATTCTGTAAAAATAAAAACGAAACAATTTCAATCAGAGGAGTCAAAACCTCTAGGGTACCTATTCAAATATTTTCAGTTTTAATTCAGCTAGGAAGTTTTTCCATTTATTTGGAAAACTAGTGTGCACAATAAGAATTTCCATCTATCTATACGTAAATATTTAATTACTAGCTGCGCCCGGTGGTTTCACCCGCGTAAATGGTGATGATGATGATGAAAAGTACCCTATGTCACTTTCTGGCTCTTGAACTATATTCAAGCAAGTCGATCCGTTGTTCCATTGCAGCGTGAAAGAGGAACAAAGATCCATACATCTATACATTCATACATACAAACTTTCGCGTTTACAATATTAGTAGGATTTATTTTCCAATTGGTCGGCTTACATATTTACTACAATCTTCGGATAAATTATGTTAATTAGGGTACAAGTTACTCCTCTGCTAAAATTCATCAAAATCCGTTCAGTTTTACGCAGTTTTCAGCAGTTACGAAGTTTAATAGGAACAAACATAATTATATATACACACATACTCTCAAATTTGAAGGAATTCAATGGCGTACGTGAATCCACCAACCCGCAACTGAGCCAGCGTGGTGGATATGGCCCAATCACCCTTTCGGGGGTAGGCTAAAAGTCCAGCAGTGGACTGTTAAAAGGCTGATTATGATGATGATGACGACACTCTCAAAAACTTACGCATTTATAATATTAGTGTGATTTTAACTCTGGTTTAGTTCTAATAGCACTATGTAACCAAATTATGTTCCCAGTTTATTTAGTTTAGGATATAGCTGATCAATATTATTGTAAATGGTGCTAACATCTCGCGGAAGCCGCGGCAATGAATTAGCTCTGACGTCGACGCTCGCGCACGGTGACGTCAACACACGGGAAATTAGGACTCAGACATACTGTTTTTCTTTACATTTGAGTAGGTATCTGTTGTGACCTAGCTTCTTACCTTTTATAGCATTTTTAGTTCACTCTACTCAAGAGGGACTGAAAATTCAATCATCATCATCATTTCAGCCATAGGACGTCCATTGCTGGACATAGGCCTCCCCCATCGGTTTCCCTGCGGTCTCTTTTAGTTCGTCTGTCCATCTTGTGGGTGGACGTCCTACGCTGCGCTTACCGGTCCGTGGTCTCCATTCCAGAACTCTTCGGCCCCATCGAAAATTCAATTCAAGATTGAAATAAGAATGCTCCTAACGGTGGTGGTATTGATAAACTTTCTGCGGTGTATTGAACATAAATTAATGTAATCGTTCCTATTTGTACAATGTGTATGTTATTCTAAGTGGATAGGACAATGTGGATAGGACGTCCTGCACTCAGTAAGTAATGAAAAAAAGCATACCCAGTAAGTTCAGAGATACAGGGTTACGCATTTACCCTGTACTAAACCGAAAGGGGGCCATTGTACTCATTATTATGAACTACTTTTACTATGGGACAAACTCTGAAATCGTAAAAAAAAACCACCTGTTCCATTGAAACTGTCATTGACACTCAACAAATGTATGAAACCAATGGGAATAGCTGATTTTTATTTCGCAATTCCATGGTGCTATAAAGCTGTTCTTAATGATGAGTACAATGACCACCTTTCGGCTTAGTACAGGGTCAATGCGTAACCCTGTATAAGTAATTATAAAGTTGTACTATGATTATTTACGGGATATTTACCGTGGTAAGGTTGTGGAATGAGCTCCCGATATTTCGGCGCGTTACATGCACCATGTTCACGGGAAGAACATATTTGTTCGGGGATAATAATATAACTTTAGTGAACAACCGTGATAGTATAAAACCTGTATAACAATTATGCATTTTTTACCAAGTCACTGCTCATTTTCCTCCGCCCACCATCTCCCACTCTACTGATAAGGGGGGTTAGACAAGATCCATTTTCTGTTAGCGTTAACGCCTGCCGAAAGATGAAATTGTATGAAAATGACATTGACAATGACATTAGGTTGAGAAATGTTATCTCAAGCTAATGTCATTTTCATATAATTTCATCTTTCGGCAGGCGTTAACGCTAACAGAAAATGGATCTTGTCTAACCCCCCTTATCAGTAGAGTGGGAGATGGTGGGCGGAGGAAAATGAGCAGTGACTTGGTAAAAAATGCATAATTACATCCAACAAACATGCTGACGATGCAGACAATGTATGGTGTTGTTATTGAAGTAACACGTGTGTCGAATGGTAGGCAGGGCGCAGTCCGCGGCGTGCTGATAGATTCGTCACGAGCGTTGCCAAATGGTGCATTTTGGCTCCACGCCATCCTGTAGGAACCATGACATGTGTTTATCCTGCTCACAGGCACTCAGTGTTTTTTACTCTCTTATATACCTCTCTGCTGAATTAAGAGCCCCTCGGTCAGAGCTGTTTCACACATTTTCAACATAGATAAATCATTAAGTGGGAAAAACGATCTGACTTTGTTTAGCATTTTTCATAACGATTTCTTATGTGGTCCCGATGATTATTTGAGTCATTTCTGGACACCGTGAGTGAATATTCCGTACAGAGGGAACAATTTGATTTAAAACGATTGGCGGTACTAGTAAAATATAGTAACATAGATTAGATTATAGATTAGATGTCTGCCTGTGACCACGGACACAGTAATGTGTTCGAAACGTTCAGAATTAAAATAATGTGAAATTCACACGATAAAATCCGTTACAAGTTCCGTTTCATTTCAATGTGTATTGATCTATCGTCTATTCCCTTTAGTACAATTATTATCAGTTCCATTGACAGTACTAGTGAGACTTTCACGATAACCTAAGACTATATAATTATTATGGAGACCACGGACCGGTAAGCGCAGCGTAGGACGTCCACTCACAAGATGGACAGACGCCCTGAAAGAGACCTCAGGGAAACGCTGGATGCAGGCAGCTTCCAACCGGCCCTTTCGGAGATCGATGGGGGAGGCCTATGTCCAGCAGTGGACGTCCTACGGCTGAAATTATGATAATGATGTTATAATTATTAAAACATTCTACTTATTCCGCCACTTCTTCATCAAGTCAGAGCTGAAAAAAGTCTTAACTCCCTACACATTCTTTGGGTTCATTTGGTAGAGTGTGTTCTATAGAAGTTGTATACTATGTTGTCAGATGTAATGATTTCTTGCATGTAGGCTTCTGTGAAAAACTTAAATCGCAGTCGTTGCATATCCAATATCCTTTATCTTCCATGCGTTTAATTTATCTGCGAGTTTTTGCAGCTTACACGGGTAAACCGTACCTAGCGGCCAAGCGGCCAACGGACACCCAACAACGTACGGCCAGCGTCGAATCAAACTCATTAATCCGACGTTGTTTCAATAACGCCATCGCTTGCATCTATAAATTTGGCCGCCGGCAATTACGGTCCTGTCCGATACCAGCAAAAAACACCATTATTTATTACAATCACATTCTCGGAGCTGAAAAAGCGAAGCAGCAAAAATGGACGCCTCGCCAAATTACCCTGAAATTCTTCGGGAATTGCAGCGAAAGAATGCAATTTTGTTTTTCAACAGCAAAGGATTTATTTAGATCTATCGGGATAGGACAATTTATTTCTCTACTCTATATAGGTTTATTGAATAGGTGCACTATTAATATAAATAGACCAATTCAGCGCAAATTGAGAAAATTTTCAATACCTACCAAAGCTGTGAAGCTAGTTTCTTTTATTGCGTATTTACTTCGATTTCGTTAACTGAAAAATAAGAAACGTTTGAAACTTTGATATTTATTCGAGAAAAAAATATTGCAATGTCTGAAACAGAAAGTGTCTGAATCGAATTATTTAGGTAATTAGTGTCGCCAATTATCAAAGAAGTTTTTGTGGAATGTTTTTACTTAACGACTAAACTGGGTAAATATAATAATATAACTCTACAGGTGTTGAAACCTAGACTTGACAATATTTGACCTTTAGGTAATTCCAGTTCCAAGCATCGCCGCGCTCTTAGGCCCAAATTTGAGAATAGAGGCGATGTCATGGCGTCCAAGCAACAAGGTAAACAATAGTAAACAAATCAATATGCGAAAACTGCTAAATGGTGTTTAATCCTACTAATATTATAAACGAGAAAGTTTGTATGTATGGATGTTTGTTCCTCTTTCACGCAAAAACTACCGAATGGATTTTAATGAAAGTTTACAATAATATAGCTTATACATTAGAATAACACATAGGCTATAACGGGCAAGGCCGAAGGCCGAGCTCTACGCGTACGAAGTAGCGGGTTTCAGCTAGTTATTCAATGTATCAGTAATCTAGTTAGTTTGATAGCCCGTTGGTCTAGTTGGTAGTGAACCTGCCTTCTGAGCTTGGGGGCGTGGGTTCGATTCCCACCTAGGACAAACATTTATGTGATGAACATTTGTGTTTGTTCTATATCTGGTTGTTAATATCTATTTAAGTATGTATTTAAAACTATATAATTATTATGTATATCAGTCTCTGGCAGTCTCTGTATCACAAGCTTTGCTTAGTTCGGGGTCAGATGACCGTGTGTGCAAATATGTCCCGTTTTTTTTTTCTAATTTATATATCACTGTATGTTTTCCAAATAAAATAAAGTCAAAAATAGGAAAAATAAAACGGGTATAAATATACATTGAAACAGTAGGTAATTAATGATAATCAAGTTAAAGATTCAGCGGTGTACCGGGTTAATTTGACTTTTCTTTGGCCGCTTATACGTACGCCACAACGACTTGACTATTCAGTGCGCGTTGACCCTTAGAGCCCATACAAAATCTGACTCTTCTGGTATTCTGTAGATACGGAATTTCACGTATCAGCTTATCATGTTCCTACTGCTGGGACACATGCCTTCTCTCAGAGAGAGAGAGAAAGGATGGGTTGAACAAATAAAATTGCATATGGGTATCATTCGTTTTCAATACAACGACTGCCCCGAATGTTTCAATGTTTCCAAACACTGTCGTAGTATCCAATACTTATTGCTGTAATTATTGCTCCTGTCACGACGCTAACAATAGTTCGGAATACAATGTTGTATTGAATCATAAAATATTGGGTTATCGGCACGGACAATGAACCAGTCGACGGTAAAAATTATACAACAAAAAATGGGGACAGTTTTTGTGATAAGCAGAACGAGCTCGAACTAATAGATTTACAGAAAAAAAACGTAATTACGTCAGGCTTCAATGGAACAAACCCCTAACATGCATAAGTTTTGCCTGAGTATACCTAATTACTTTATAAGTAAGTACGTAGGTGCCCTTGTGCTATAAATATAGTCGCCCCAAAACTTAAACAACCAAGTTATGCTGAACGCACTCTGCGTTCGCTAACTAGTCCGGTCAAGCTGTAGAGGCCAAAAGGCTGTCAATAGTCAACAGCACAAGTCAATAAAAAAAATAAAAAAACAAGGTAAACATATCAATATGCGAAAACTGCTAAATGGTGTTTAATTATTCAATGTATCTAGTTAGTTTGATAGCCCGTCGGTCTAGTTGGTAGGGAACCTGCCTTCTGAGCTTGGGGGCGTGGGTTCGATTCCCACCTTGGACAAACATTTATGTGATGAACATTTGTGTTTGTTCTATCTCTGGTAGTTAATATCTATTTAAGTATGTATTTTAAAACTATATATGTACGTATATCAGACTCTGGCAGCCATATCACAAGCTTTGCTTAGTTTGGGGTCAGATGACCGTGTGTGCAAAAATGTCCCGAATATTTATTTATTACAAAAACTTTGAATAAACTGTTGACAATAAACTCAAAAGGTTCAATAATAATAATATTGATATGATTTTAAAACTACCGAGGTAATGATTTATTAGGTTTTCGCGACAACTAAATATTATTTTGCTGTTTCGCGATTACTAAACATTGCTAAAACACATTTGTTTATTTTAATTATTATTAGTTAATGTATTTTTTCAATTATCTTACAAAGCCTCTTTACAGCTGCAAAATTATTGACCAGGCCATTTTACAGCCGATAATGTGTACCTATATTGTATAATTGTATCATATTAATTTTTTAATTGTGATTTAAATCTTGTAAATGACGTCGTCAAGTGTATATTAGTTATACCTAAGACTCGAAATAAATGAATTGAATTAAGTTCAATTGAGTTGTTTTTTTTTTTAACGGAGCATTTTACTTGATAGGATGGTTGACAAGTAAGTACCGTCTGCTTGCAATCATGACATCAAATTAATAAAATCAAGAACTACAAGACCTCTTGACATTGTGAGCGACAATGCGTACATAAGGAATTTTTTGATTAAAATCGTTAGCGGTATTAGCAAAAAAAAAGGTAGGTTCAATTTCTTTGGGTATTTGTTACAAATTTTTTGAAATTTCTATTACCCGTCAGTTAGTCTACTTTTTTTTTATTGTTTACTAAATTCATGTTACAATATTTGCTAAACTAATGTCGTACCAAAAAACCACAGCTGGTTTGTTCTGGTACCAACTCAACATTCACTCTGCGCTGCTGATAAAAACAATAATACGCACACCAACAATCTCATACTTATGTAGTATCACGCTGACAAAACAAAATTGGCGTTAAGAATTTGTTAAAAATTTACTTGTAACCACGGCCACTGCATAGTGTTCGAAATTTAAACCACACACAATTTCTGTAGTAATTTATGGCATTGAGCAGGCTCGAGATATAGTAGCAGTACCGGTGTAAGGGTAGGGCGAGGTTGGGCAACCGCGCAGCGCAGGGCGCCCCTATAGCCATATTATAACTCATACAGCAAAACAATACAATATTTATGAATGTTTGGGTACAAAAAACATTCTTATTTCAATATTCTATTTTGGCTTTGCGTTGTGCGACGAGTAAAAATAGTTTTAAAAAACAATGATCACAAATGACTTTTTCCCGGAAAGTACATTTACATAGAAGGTCTTCCTTATCCCAGAAGAACAAATAAAGGCTGGGTAATAAAATGTTAGTTAGACAAGTCGGCCAGATATCGGCGGCATCCCTCGGGATCGAGTTACGTTCAGGAATATACGGCGCGTGTGTATTTTCATATCAGCGCTATTTCTGTGACCGCCGCCTTTCCGCTCCGTACATAATATTTAGAAATGGTTACAATACTAGGAAAAGTAAGTTCAAAATGTCGCTATTTCCAAAATAGCTAGCATTTATACAACAACTTATAATCATTCCCATTCCCATTTGGTGAGCCAATACCTCTAACATAGTGGGTGCAAAGTGATAAAAAAAGTAAATGATTTATCTTAGGTCTTTAACGGTCTATGGTCAACCTAATTCCTGTTTTTTTGTAAGGTAATTTATAATGTAATTTTTAAGATAATAAATAAATTAAAAAAAGAAAGATGCACGTCTAGTGCATAGCTGAATAAATGAATGATAATAATAAATAATAAATGTTTATTGTTTAAACCGAGATTGATATAAATAATCATAATGTTCTTGATCAAATTTAAGACCTGTGTGTTGTGACTAATGTAATTAAACAAAACTTGGCGCCGGCTTGATGCGAGTTATAGCATAGACAAGTACTAACGTTTGTCTATAGTTATAGGTAATTATTACAAACCTGGCAGATGCTCTATTTGCATTTCATCATCATTATAATCAGCCTTTTAACAGTCCACTGCTGGACTTTTAGCCTACCCCCGAAATGGCGATTGGGCCATATCCACCACGCTGACCCAGTGCGGGTTGGTGGATTCACATACGCCATTGAATTTCTTCTCCGTACGTATGCAGGTTTCCTCACGATGTTATTTGCATTTAGTTTGACAAAATACCTATAATTCAAATAAAAAATCGAAAAGGTACACGCCACTACCAAGTGCTTTTAATGAAAGAAGTCCCCCAGACGCGGCGCTGTCATCGCGTACCAATCACTATCAGTATCATTTCTCGAGCACCACTTTTATACAGACAGACAGACAGATGCGGAAAGCGACTTTAATTTTATACTATGAAGAGAAGAAGTGTGAAGTGTGATCATCAACACCACAGCATGTATTTAACCACCATATTGATCTCAACTCTTTATCGGACACATGTTTAAAACATTTATCGGGCCTTATCACGCATTCAAACATATAGCATACACACATTTGTGTGAACAATGTAAACGTACCTATGTGTGCTATCATTTAAAACATGGTGTTCAAATCGCGAAACTATATAAAAGTTACTTGTTTTATCGGACACACCAGAATTTTAAAGGATTATTGAATTTTTACATACACTTTCCACGCCATTAACTTACGAAATAGTGCCACAAGTGTTGATATACAAGACAAACTGAAACCAACCGCTCAACATTTGAACGTTCCGCTGGGATACCCTCCAGTATCCCAAGAATCTGAGAGAGCTATGCAGCGCACAGCGACTCGGTATATTTAGCGCGAGGCGGGACGCTCGCTCTAAATATAACGCAAGAATAGCGCTGTGGATGCCAACCTGCAGATTAGAACATAATAGATTATTAACTTCAAATAGTCAGTCTTCAAAGAACAGAATAGATGGCCAATGGGGCCGAAAGGTTCTCGAATGGAGACCACGGACCGGTGGATGCAGCATAGGACGTCCACCCACAAGTTGGACAGACGACGTAAAATAGACCGCAGGGAATTGCTGAATCAAATGCTGCCCGCTTCTAACTGGGCCTTTTGAAAATCGATGGGTGAGGCCTATGTCTAGCAGTGGACTTCCTATGGCTGAAAATATGAACTTCAAATAGTCAATAAAATAGTTAAAAATAATAATAGGCTTGCCTTTGACCGCCACCGCCTCATGTAAAGTGATGATGCAGTCTACGATGAAGCACACTTGCCTAGAAACCGATTCACTCGCGACTGGAATCACTTAGCTACATATTAGTAATAATAAAAAAATCCGTTGCGAGCCTGTAAAATGCAGTTTCACCTAAGCTATCCATAGTTTTCCAGTATTTTCCTGCACTAGAGCAAAGATAAAAAACTGCCGTGATTGTAATGTTAGTAACTCTACTCGAGCGAAAATATTGTATGAATTGGTTGTTCCTTTGTCAGATATTTTGCTGTCGTTCGTGTGCTTACTTTTACTAATTTCATAGTGTTTTTTCTGTTTCTTCAATAAGTTCTCACATTTTAAGTTTTGTCTCTATATTTCCCTACTCTGCGACCAAACGGTGTGTATTTCGCTTGCAAATCCTAATGAATGCTTTTGTTATTGAAATGTTTAGTATCGTTGTTGACATTTAAAATGAACTAACATTTTATGAAAGATGATGTATTTTATTGTTATTTTGACCTATGAAAAGTTATTATTTATCTTGACCTATGATACCTTACATTACTTTTTAACAGACTTCGGGATCTTCTCAATTTATCCAATTATTAACTAAAATACTTTTTTTTTTATCATTAGCCAGAAGACGTCCACTACTGAACGACAGCCTGCCATCTGCATCCTTTGGATGGATGATTGGATTTGATTCGAGCACTTATTTGAATTCGGTTTTTATATTGATAATTATCTAAGTATTAAATTATTATTAATTAGCTGCGCCTCGCGGTTTTTCGCGTGGATTACTCTTTTTTTTTTTTTTTTTTTAACGCTGATAAGTCTGCGTTTGACCACCAACTCGCCTGTTGGTAACTCCTTATGTCATCAGCTATCTGCAAGTGAAAGTCCCGTTACAATCGGTTCAACCGTTTTGGAGTCCATAGGAAACATAGTTTACATACATATACACACACATCGCCTTTTATATATAAAAATACTAGCTGTGCCCCGCGGTTTCACCCGCGTAGTGATGAAAACTGGTGATTATGATAATGATAAAGTAGTCAGCTCAAGCCTATGTCACTCTCCAGCCCTTGAACTATACCCGTGCAAAAAATCTGGTCGATCCGTTGCTCTGTTGCTGCGTGAAATAGGAACAAACAAACCAACAAACTTTTCGCATTTATAATATTAGTATGAAGTATGATTATTGACCATCATCATTGTCAACAGCTATATAAGAGATCCACTGCTGAACATAGGCCTCACCCATTGACGTTAGCGTTTGACAGCCCACCTCGAAATAAAAAAAAATATAGGTACTACATAATTTTACCTAGTCTCGCCAGATTTGTTCATCTATCTATACTAATATTATAAATAGGAAAGATTTGATTGTATGTTTGTTTGTTTGCATTGAATAGGCTCTGAAACTACTAAACCGATTTGAAAACTTTTTCACTGTTGGGAAGCTACACTATCCCCGGTTGACATAGGTTATAATCTATACCCGTGCGAAGCTGGGGCGGACCGCTATTAATATTATAAACAGGAAAGATTTGTTTGTTTGTTTGTTTGCGTTGAATAGGCTCCGAAACTACTGCACCGATTTGAAAAATTCTTTCACTGTTGGGAAGCATACTATCCCCGGGTGATATAGGCTATAATCTATACCCGTGCGAAGCTGGGGCACACCGCTAGAGCAAATCGACGCCACTATCTCTATAAATATAAACCATTCAATTGGCCATTGTGTGCTTTTACCCACTGAACATAAATAGTAGGCAGTTATCGAGTTCACTCGTTATCAGGCGTGAAAATTAATCGTTCACTTACAGACACCTGACTCGATCTATTATATTGCCGATAAGTCGATTTATTGTAATCGATTTATTTACAGTATTGGTAGTAATCACTGCATAATTTAACAGGGTTCCTTAACATAATATTTAACTTTTAACAGCAACACGGCCAATCTAAATGCTATTTATTAAATTTGGTAATATATATTTTAAGCTTGACTTTTTTGTTAGTACGTCACATTTTTTACTGCGTTGCTTTGAAATAATTAAAGATTAGGTACTTATGGCAGTTTTATAAATGTGACTTATTAAGAGAAAAATTAAAAGAATTAAGTACACGTTCTTTTAAAGGCCGTCGTAAATATAAATTTCTAAAAACATCGTCTCACGGGTGCCTATTATGTCAAAAAATAAAAATGTCGATTAATTTAATTTCACTTCTCTGCAACCTTCATAAAACCCCAAAAATTCGGCACGAAAATATAATAAACATGAATTTCATTGCGTCCAGAAGCACGCCAATAAAATAATTTTACTACCTGTCCAAATTGTTTGTGGCTTCGTCCGGTCAAATTATTTATTTTATACCCGGCTACGTAGCGCAACCTTTATCCCAGAGAAGTCTTACAATTATGAGCAGGAAGGATATCAATTAATTGTTACTCTGCCTAAATTGACTTAAGTATATTGAATGGTTTCCAAATGAAGCAAAAATAAATTTCTTTCATCTTTTATTCTATAGATAGGTACTTCTATCTTATTATCTTTGTAATTTTGGGCGAATTTTTACCTGTAATAAGTGACATTGTGAATAAATACTTTTCTACCAGCAGACGATTTTAGATCACTCTACAATCGGCCGCTGGTAGGAATCTTGCTCTTTAAGGTTCAATTTTTCTTGTTGTCATTTTGGAAATGTTCCAACTAAAGTTCCCACAGTAAACAATATTTAAATAAATTGGGACACTAATACTAATACAGATCCTACTGTTTTAAATGACAGTAAACATTCCGTTAATAATCATTTAACTACAGTTAGATACATATAAATACTACACAGATATTATACAACGTGCCATCTAAATAACGCAAATTCCTTACGCTTTTCCATACAAAAAGTTCATCGCTGTCAAATGTATGGAACAGTTGATCACGATTTCAGAGTTGGTCCTATTTAAAAGTTGTTTACAATAAGGAGTACAGAAGTTTTGCGTTATTTTGATGGTACGTTGTATAGAACTTTTTTTTGTGCACACCAGAAATTGATTAGGTATAGAGACCATTCAGACTAGTATCACAAGTGGCGTTTTTTTCGCTGAAATCGATCTAGTCCAAGTTAACTTATGATAGAAAGAGCGTATAAGCATCTAAAGGGTCATTAATAAAGACTCGAGTAACAACAAGCTCTAAACCAGCTTCAGTCACCGAATAAATAATAATTACCTACAGTTTGCTATCAAAGGTACCCTAATGAAAAGGTCGCGACCGTGGAGGTTGTCCGTGCGAAATCGTCGTATTGGGCAACACGAGCGAGGACATCTGAGCCGCAGACTGGCCCGCTGCTGGTAGACGGCCGTAGACGTCGGTGGACCGAGCTGGTTGTCAATAGTCTCAGAGTACCCCACAGGGTTTGATTCGCGATGTGGTGGCACGCACTGGCGCTGTGCTGTCTACTGGCAACGGTAGGTGAGTACCTATCTTTTGTTTTGTTTGTATGTATGTGAGCTTAGTATATCCAAAGAGAAGTGCTAATAAGACCGTTGAAACTTAATTAATGACTAGTTCACGGGTTAGTAGTTAACTATTTGAAGACACTTCGTTGGGGAAATAGCATAGTTTATTGAAGAAACTGTGCATTAGTTCAAGAAAATAAGGTGTCACTTGTGAATGCAAAAAATATAATTTTAAAGTGTCTTTCGGTAAGTCCTTTGAAGCGTAATTAATTACTCGTTCAAAGGTTAGTAGTTAGCTAATTGAAGACACTAGGGAAATAGCATAATTTACTGAAGGAACTGTTCATTAGTTGTATAATTTGTGGGTACTTCAGCCTTATATCTACTTGACTTACATTTTGTAGATCTCCAAGAGACTGACACTTGTTGCTCCGAGGAGGTCGAACCTGACCAGAATGAGCTGCAAGATCTGGAGAATCAACAGCTGGACCTGCAGGAGGCTTGTCCTGAGCTGAGTGGCCAGATCATCGGCGGCCGGCCGAGCTCCGTGAACAGACATCCGTACCAGGTGTCGATGGTGCTGAATGGGAACTCGTTCTGCGGAGGGTTCATCATCAGTAGAGACTACGTGGCTACGGCAGCGCATTGTGTGCAGAAGTAAGTGAAACGTTAATTTTGTAAAACTGTTTTGTGCCACTTTGTTTCATGATCTAATTACCGGTTTTGTATGATGGTTATGGGAAAAATTTTGTTCGAAGGGGAAAATAGTAATTTCTCAGTGTTGTTAATAAATCGGTCATGAGGAAATTGGAGAAAAGTCAGGCACAACTGGTGTAGCATTCTTATAGAGTAGGCAGTTGGTTCCCTGATAAAGCACGTAGATGAGAGTATAACTATCAATATAGCTATAATTGACACAGTCGTGTGTTTTTTTGTTATGACCGTTACAAGGAGAAGTAGAGATGCATTTTTGATGATTAAAATACATTTTTATAAATAAAAACCGACTTTACGCAAGGTCGGTAAACGGGGCTCATCCTCTAATTTCCACCATTAGATGTGGAATATTTTCTTTATATTTGTAAATGCTTCGAGATAATGCCTTTAAATTAAATAAAAATATAATTAAAATACTAAGTTCACTATCGTCTAAGATGTCGCGTACAATAAAAATACAGTCTTATTGAGAACCTTCTTTTCTGAAGTTATATGATTATTTACGGGATATTTACCGTGGTATGAGCTCCCGATATATACAACCGTGATAGTTTAAAATAGTGTTCTTCTTTTCTGAATAATCTCGTTGTGCATTTCAATACTTTTTTTAGTTACTTACTTATATAAATTCACGTGGTCGAATCCGTTTGTAATCGATAGGTGATCGAGAAAAAAATACGATAAAAATAATCCGCCATAAAATATTAACGACCGAGAGAAAAGCTATAGTTTTTCATTTTCTGCATCTAAAGGACACTTCCAATAAAGATATAGATTTTATTACTAAACACGTATCACCCTTTTATTACGAGTGTTGAGATAAAAAGGCGGAGTTATCCCAGTTTTCAGGGGCGCGGCCCGAGGACCTCGTAATGCTGCTTAACTTTACGGCTGTAGTGGCGGTAAAACCGAAGGAAAACTTACATTTTATGTTAGTTTTATGCCTTCCGTAGTTATCCTCGGGTCTCGGTAAAAACCGTGCTTGTTTGTTGATTTTGGAGAATGGCTTTAGAATTGAAGGAGTTACAATGCTGTTGGAGATTTGTTGGGTCTTGTCATCGATTTGAGACTTTTATCGTTTTTTTCGTGTCTTTGGCCTCCTTAAAATAATAAACATACTTTGTAGGTTTTGGCTAACATCTTGATAAAAAATTGGTGTAATTGGGAAGTTGGTGCATGTACATTGTACACGTAGGTATACGCTACAACCAATAGAAATTACTCGATGCCTTCTCGTTCCCCTTCGGGTCACCATAGAGACGCTTGTGGTTCAGTGTCACGGCATTTTTTTTCTATATTCTTTACTTAAAGTGCTTTTTCTCAAAGTGAAAATGTCTCACTGACATATACTTGTAATTACAATACATAAGGTTTATCTGTCCGTCTGTCTGTCCGTCTGTCTGTCCGTCTGTCTGTCCGTCTGTCAAGACCCTTTTTCTCAAGAACGCGTAAAGGTAGCAAGTTGAAATTTATACTAAATACTTGGGTCTAAGGTTTCTTTCGGTTGTAAAAAAATAAAAGTTGTAAGTCAAAGCAATCAAAAGATATGAACGTTTATGTCGTATATTTTGCGATTTCACAGGGGAACCAAAACCTATAGGGTACTTCCCGTTGACCTAGAATCATGAAATTTGGCAAGAGGCAAGGCCTCATAGTACATATATAGGAATAAATCCGAAAGCTATAAATTTGAAGTTATATCATTTAAAAATAATTATATATCGTATAATAAGTTTTTTATTGAAAAAGTACATTATCAGTTATCTCGTATCAAGGTTTCCTGAAAATGACGATCAAACTAAAGCGAAAACGATTAAAATACTTTAGTTACCTACTAGTTCGTGAAAACATAAAGTCTGTATGTTTACGACTAATGAAAAAAGCTATTTATAAAACTTTCATCGACTTGTAGGAATGTGTGGTATCATCGTATAAAAATATCCTTCATAAATAATGAACATGTTTCATTTTATGTCGAAAACCGTAAATATCTAGTGTAGGCGACGCAAACGACACAACGGAACTGATCCACTAACAGCTAAACTGTACACCGACACGCAGATTATGGGGGTACAGATTCATTTACTTCAGAGTTTCGACAAAACTAGCTGCCACCGCCTGAAAGTTCATCCACACATAAAATCACACACACAGTGGAAATCGCACACTATGCGATTCACACGACCTTTCTTGCCTCACACCTGCAAAATGTGGAATGAGCTACCTAACGTTTCCGAGAAGCTACAAAATGGGGTTCTTCAAAAGGCGAGATAATAGATTTGTAATGCCTCTGATGTTACAAGTATCCACAATCAACGGTGACTGCTTACCATCAGGCAACCCGTCTGCTTGTTTGCCACATATGGCAATAAAAAAACAACTATTAAAGACATAAAATACATAAATATTATATTTTATATTGTGTTAGTAATGTCTATACCATATCCCTTTAACTTTAATGTGTTTGTGTGCAAAGTAACGCCTAATTCAATCAACTAAATGTGTTTGATCAACTTATAAAATATATTGAGTTAATGTTAAAAACAGATTCATTAGACATTTACTTTCAGAGTTTCAGCATCAAAACTATTAAAGACACGAAAATTTATAATTGCAATGTCAAGCACAAAAAACGCTTAACGGCCTCATATACCAAATTTGACGGTTTTAAATCAATTTTATTCAGTTAAATTACAATATCTGAGCTGGAAAAAAATACATGTCACAGATACATCTGTGTTTGAGTTTATGATATGGTTCAAAACACGATAGAATAAACTTTCCTCGATCAAAAAAAAAAACTGAAACAAAGTCGAGTTAGTTTATTTTTTTCGTTTTATGCTCTAATGAAAGCTCGTAACAACCTGGAAATTGCATGTACTGAAAGGCAATTTTTTTCAATTTTTTTTTTATTTAGATAGATTTTTGATAGTGAATAGTTTAGTTTTTTAGTGGAATTAAAAGCGTAAAAAGGTCGCGAGAATTTGCGCGCGCCGTTCGTTTTTGTCGATGCACTCCCCCCGCGGGCGTTCTGATTCTTGCGTGGCAAAATACATCGTCGCTATAACTTGGCGGGGGCTGAGGGAGCGTTTTGTTGCCTACGCGACTCGGATAACCGGCCGTTAAAAAGTACAATAAAATTACCCAAAAAAAATAAAATAATAATAATAAATAATAATTTTAATAAATAATAAATAAATAAGAAAACAACCTGCGTAATTTTATCCCCATTTTCTCGAAGAAAAATCAAACTTTGTTCGTATCTTATAACTAGTTTTTAGTTTCCGTAGCCCGACAAGAAACCTTTATAAATTCGTTCTGTCCGTCCGTCTGTTTGTCTGTTCGTTCGTCCTAATTTTCTTTTCTATTTTTTAATCAAATTCCAAGGTTTGTGCTAGGTACTAACTAACCTTTTTCGGATTTAACATGTTTTGTTGTTTTCGCCACCTCTGCGGAGTTATATCTGTAGGTAGATTTGGTTTTCTTACTTTGTAACTACTATAGCTATTTTTGGAAGAGTTAATTATTGGTTTGCGTGGTGCGGTTGCGGACTCCGTTGTTTCCATTCTTCGGACAATGTTAATTACAGACATTACGACGTTCAATGCTGAGCTATTTTTGTTTATTTATTTAAGGCAAAAATAATATTGTAAGATTGTCAGTGATATAAGGGCCAGAATATGGCATATCGGTTGCAGCGATCTCGGTCGCTCATTTGATGTTTTTTTAAGATATAAAATGACTGTTAACTTTTGAAAAATGTGCTTCGGTCATTTTAATTTGGATTAAATATTTTTTATAATGACCTATAAACGGACTTAAAGTTTATAAGTATGTATATGCCTATAAAGCTTATATAATACTCAAACATATAAAAAAAAAAAAAAAATTAGGACTAAATATTAAGCAAGCATAAATACAGTTACATCTAAGCGACAAAACTGGCAAGACCACAGTAGTTACATATAGCTCGGGACTTTGGCGCCAACGTGGAAAAAACATGTCGGCTCGATGGATTATTTTCCTAAACTTGTGTATTTTCGAGTGTTAATGTGTACTAAATGGTGAATTATTATTCATTAAATGCTCGTCGTGCTCGAGTGTGAGCAAGTTATATAACGAGGTGAAGTGCGTCTTTTCGTGTTATTTCCAAAACTCCATAGGAGCCTCTTGTAAAGTCTCCACCACTTTACAGAGGCATGAGTTTGACTTGACCGTGACTTACTTAGCTTGACTCTCACTGTGACTATGACTTGTTTGACGCTATTAAGACTATGCAAACTGTTTAAAATTACGACTAAAGGACATTGAATCCACGGTCATGAAAATTTTAACAAAAAAAATACATATAGCTCGTATATGCAATACTCGGCGATAAGCAGAGCCTAATCAAGTCACGAAAACACGTAAAAATATTTCGTAAGGAAATGTTCAGTATTCCACAACGTTTCCCACACTTTTCCATTATGCATGCGTGTAATGACGGTCAAACATGATAACACAGAGAGGGTCGGGCCGTTTCGTCGCAGGAATATCTACTTGTACTCGTGTACACTGTACAGTACAGAGGCCAATGACAATATAACCACTTGACCCGGGGGCGGATCCAGGATTTCATTCGGGGGGGGGGGGGGGGGGGATTCTGGATTTCATTTTGGGGGGGCCATCTGACAAGGTTCGAAGGAATCAAATCGAAAATGTATGGAATCGCTAGGTGTTTTGGGGGAGGCATGGCCCCCATGTCCCCCCCCTGGATCCGGCAATGCACTTGACTGCTCATCCTTTACCCCACATGAGGCAAAGGTTCTAACATGTCAACCTAAACTATTTCGAGCGGGGCGAATCCTAGGTGCGTATTGAATGACTTTTGATTCTCCAATCACAAGCGTCGAGTCGCGTCGAGTCTCCAATCACAATCTGCCCCCCGCGACCGACGTGGCATCATTTAGCAAAAGGGAATTTTGACAACATGCGCGATCTAGTGGTTATATCATCTTTGACAGAGGCTTATCGCTAGTAAAGGTTTCAACGTTCAGTAAAGTACAAATACAAATACAAAAAATACAAAATATTTAATTTTCCAGTACACTTCCTTAACCTAATTTACAAGAATATGTGCAATAGTTAATGTAAAACAAATTGAAAAAATACATTAAGGTAGACAGGAACAAGGCAAGCTAATGAAGGTTTACGGTACTTGTAGTCCCTGCACTAGGCGAGACGCCTGTGTCGCAGGGCCCACATTCTAGCGTTTACTTAGCATCAGTGCGGTGCAGTATCAATGCATTTTATTTACCGTTTGGTTTTGAAATTAAATACATATACTAAATTTAAATTAATGAGATTTGGAAAAAAAAATAAAGTAATAATTTGATTGATGCCTGAGTGTATGATGACATGATGTGTGTGCGCGTGCGTGAGCGTGCGCGCGTGTGTGTGTGTGTGTGCGTGTGCGTGAGCGTGTTGTGTTTTATGTGTGTGCGTGAGCGTGTTTGTTATGATGCTGATAATTCCAGCGGTGTAGTCAAACATTTCCTTGACTGTGAGATATAACCGACCCCAGATTAACTGATAATTTCCAGTAAAAGGTATGGAATATTCGTCTAGGTGCGGGTAAACAGGGTATCCTAGACTAAATAGCAGCTAACATCAGATCGTCAGCCCCTTTCAACAGTATAAAATAACCCTCTACATAGGCAAATACATATCGGGAGTTGTAGTGTCCTGGACAAATAACCCTAGGATCCGTAAATTCTTCTAGTCTCTCTCTTTCTCTCTACCAAAAGATTGTTTGACAACGAACCGCAAACTACATAATTATTATATTGAACCTCGAAAAATAATCTTAAAAATATTATATTATGTAGACAATTATGTAAATGACTGTGTGTAAAACTCAGTATGTCTCTTAGATCAGGGAAACAAGGGAGATATGGTTTACTACAATTATCGTTCGTGTGCAAAGGTCATAATTCATAATTTGATTTGATTTGTTTTTTTTTGTTTCATAAATTTTGTTCATCATACCGCTACTGTGAGTTCGGCTCACTTACAAATTTTTCACGCACACTAAACTTGCAGCGACTCCAATGAACTGAATAATAGACCACGTGCTGGAAAACGGTGGCAAGATCATCTGCTGGGCAAGCTCGACTAAAGACAAATCTGATTTATGCCAGATGCGTTCGTTCCCACCACGCTAATTCATCATAATATTATCTCCCTTTTTCTGATCTGAGTTGTATCTAGACAAAAACTTGCTTTTTACTTCTGTATACACAATTGGAAATATAGAGCAGTAGATTTCTCTCTTTTCAAGCACGCAAAGTTAAGGCGGTCTTTCAGACAAAAAAGGCTTCACAGAAAATTTTTTTGAGACAATATATTCATTTTAAAGCAGGA
The DNA here is from genome assembly GCA_914767915.1 of Agriopis aurantiaria. Lineage (NCBI taxonomy): Eukaryota > Metazoa > Arthropoda > Insecta > Lepidoptera > Geometridae > Agriopis > Agriopis aurantiaria. The sequence continues at coordinate 18,611,214 of OU611987.1, forward strand.
AAAAAAAAATGTGGTAATCTTGATCATATTTCTGAGTGTACCATTAGTTCCAAAACACGTTTCCGATAAATTTTCTCGATAGAAAAAAATCATGAAATAACCTCTAACCTTGAAATTTACCTAAACGCATACAATGTTATCTCGACTATTAATGAACAAATCTTTACAACATTTACAAGAATGATGTTAAATATTGTAAAAAATAACATCATTAATTTTATTTATTGATTAAAATTCAAGTTTTCTATCTATTAATTAATTTAATCATAAATTGGCTCGAATGTGTCGAACGAAACGTCGTGCCGCCGCGGCGCCTTTTCACTTCTCTTTTATTTTTACGCGATGTGACAGAGACCGCTGAGGCGCGCTGCTAGACGGACGTGTGTCGCTTTGTTCCGCTAACCGCTCCAAAATATAATCTCAACTTTATGACACAAAAACACCTTGACGTAAGTTGTAAAGTAAGTACCTACCTTATCTGCAATGTTTTCTTGCATTATAAGTACTAAAAAGGCAGGCGAATGAATATTACATTTTGTAACGATTTGTTTGTATATATTAGTTTACGAAGGATAATTTCACCACAATCGTCATAGTCCAGTTGGCCGAATGGTTTGACGCAATGGATAAGTTCTCTGCGACTCTGTGAGTAAGCTCCGGGTTCAAATCTCATAGTCACCAATAATTTTAATTTTTGTAATTTTTCTTATGTTTTTAAATAATTCGTCATGTTCGTGCGTGCGTGCGTGGATGTGTGTGTGTTTGTGTTTGTATGCATGTGTGTAATGTTCTTTACTCGAAAATGGTAGGGCCGTTATTGACGGGATTTTCACTGTCAGATAGCTGATTCTATGAGGAAAAAAAAAATTGGCATCTTTTTATCATCATCATCATCACCATTTTTTCATTACTTCGCAGGTGAACCCGCAGAGCACAGTTAGTCTACTTTTTTAGGGTCCCGTACCTCAAAAGGATAAAACGGAACCCTTATAAGATCACTTCGTTGTCCGTCTGTCTGTCCGTCTGCCAATACCCTTTTTCTCAAGAACGCGTAAAGGTATCAAGTTGAAATTTATACTAAATACTTGGGCCTACGGTTTCTTTCGGCTGTAAAAAATAAAAGTTGTAAGTCAAAGCAATCAAAAGATATGAACGTTTATGTCGTATATTTTGCGATTTCACAAGGGAATCTAAACCTATAGGGTACTTCCCGTTGACCTAGAATCATGAAATTTGGCAAGAGGCAAGGTCTCATAGCACATATATAGGAATAAATCCGAAAGTTATAAATTTGAAGTTATATCATTTAAAAATAATTATTTTGCTATTACAAACTTACATTTTGTAGTTGGAATGTATGGAATAACCTTATTGTCAACTACAAACCTAAGTTTGTATTTCAATATTTTGACTTCAGTTAGTTTTTCTTTTTGGTCTCGTCCTCTGAGGGTTCCGTCTAACGGAACCCTCAGAGCTATAGAGTTATAGTTTTACGGAACCCTAAAAAAGGTGTTACATTCTTCTTTGAACGTTCAGGGATTCATTACATAGTGACACGGTTTCGGTGTAGTTGCATTCCGGACCTAGTCTTCACGGTTTGCGCGGGGCAGGAGGGTGGAGTGACATCAGTGGAGCGGCATAATAATAATTACTTCCAAGTATCGGTGGTCGATGTACCACAAAAAAAGAGTCTCGAGCATTTGCAGAGGTCACACAAAGTGGACAGTCAGCGACGTTATCATACAAAATAGCTTTCCGTCCAGTTTAATTAGACATTCCAGTTGATACCTTGAGAAGTACGTAATTTACGCGTAAAATTTACAAATTGGTCTCACCCTTACTTCCTTTGGTCAGGCTTCAAGTAAGTACTTAGTACTAAACAGGCAGGCGAATGAAAATTACATTTTGTGACGATTTCTTTGTACATTTATATTATTTTATAGATTAGAAGCATAATTTCACCGCTTGCGTCATAGTTCAATTAGAAGAGTGGTTGACGCAGTGGATTAGTTCCTGTGACTCAGTAGGCTCCGGGTTCAATTCTCACATCTCCATTTTCTTTTTGCTAACTTTATAATATTTTTGAAATATTTCGTCGTGTGCGTATGTCTGTAATGTTCTTTATAGACTCGAAAACTGCAGGACCGATTTTGATGGGATTTTCACTGTAAGATAGCTGATGTTGAAAAAAATTCGAGCAACTTTTCATCATCATCATCATCACAATTTTTCATTACTACGCAGGTGAATGCGCGGGGTGCAGTCTACTATAATGGTTAGGAAGTCCTAAACAACTTGGGATGGACAGACAGAGACGGATGGGCAGAACGAACTTATATGGGTTCCTTGTAATTCTACGGAACCCTAAAAAGGTGTTAGTCTTCTTTGAGTATATCTTTCTTCTATATACATATAAAAAGCGATGTATGTATGTTCCCTATGAAGGCTGATGATGATGATGATGATATTACGTATAAACTCCAAAATGGCTGAACTGATTTTGATGGGATTTCCACTCTCAGATAGCTGATGTTATAACGAGAGGAAAAAATGCTGCTTTTCATCATCATCGTCATCATCAGCACCAATTTTTAGTTTAGTTTAGTTTGAGCTAGTTTGGTAAGTCGTGATGTTACTTTCTCCAGAAACGGATTAACTGACCTGATCGAGGACTTCGGAGTCTGCTACGGAACTGCTAGACGGATAGAGCTAGAAGTGTCGAGTTTGGGCTCGTTTTATTAGTCGTGATGAGATCTTCTTCCACGAATATTTTGACTGACCTGATCGAGGATTTCGGAGCCAGCTAGTGGAACTGCTAGACGGATAGAGCTAGAAGTGTCGAGTTTGGGCTTGTTTCATTAGTCGTGATGAGATCTTCTTCCAGAAATATTTTGACTGACCTGATCGAGGATTTCGGAGCCAGCTACTGGAACTGCTAGACGGATAGAGATAGAATGGTCAAGTTTGGGCTCGTTTTATTAGTCGTGATGAGATCTTCTTCCACGAATATTTTGACTGACCTGATCGAGGATTTCGGAGCCAGCTAGTGGAACTGCTAGACGGATAGAGCTAGAAGTGTCGAGTTTGGGCTTGTTTCATTAGTCGTGATGAGATCTTCTTCCAGAAATATTTTGACTGACCTGATCGAGGATTTCGGAGCCAGCTAGTGGAACTGCTAGACGGATAGAGCTAGAAGTGTCGAGTTTGGGCTCGTTTTATTAGTCGTGATGAGATCTTCTTCCACGAATATTTTGACTGACCTGATCGAGGATTTCGGAGCCAGCTAGTGGAACTGCTAGACGGATAGAGCTAGAAGTGTCGAGTTTGGGCTTGTTTCATTAGTCGTGATGAGATCTTCTTCCACGAATATTTTGACTGACCTGATCGAGGATTTCGGAGCCAGCTAGTGGAACTGCTAGACGGATAGAGCTAGAAGTGTCGAGTTTGGGCTTGTTTCATTAGTCGTGATGAGATCTTCTTCCAGAAATATTTTGACTGACCTGATCGAGGATTTCGGAGACTGCTACTGGAACTGCTAGACGGAAAGAGATAGGAGCGTCGAGTTTGGGATTGTTTCATTAGTTGTGATGAGATCTTCTTCCAGGAATATTTTGACTGACCTGATCGAGGATTTCGGAGACCGCTACTGGAACTGCTAGACGGAAAGAGATAGAAGTGTCGAGTTTGGACTCGTTTCATTAGTCGTGATGAGATCTTCTTCTAGGAATATTTTGACTGACCTGATCTAGGACTTCGGAGACTGCTACTGGAACTGCTAGACGGAAAGAGATAGAAGTGTCGAGTTTGGACTCGTTTCATTAGTCGTGATGAGATCTTCGTCCAGGAATATTTTGACTGACCTGATAGAGGATTTCGGAGACCGCTACTGGAACTGCTAGACGGATAGAGCTAGAAGTGTCAAGTTTGGGCTCGTTTCATTAGTTATGATGAGATCTTCTTCTAAGAATATTTTGACTGACCTGATCTAGGACTTCGGAGACTGCTACTGGAACTGCTAGACGGATAGAGATAGAATGGTCAAGTTTGGGCTCGTTTTATTAGTCGTGATGAGATCTTCTTCCACGAATATTTTGACTGACCTGATCGAGGATTTCGGAGCCAGCTAGTGGAACTGCTAGACGGATAGAGCTAGAAGTGTCGAGTTTGGGCTTGTTTCATTAGTCGTGATGAGATCTTCTTCCAGAAATATTTTGACTGACCTGATCGAGGATTTCGGAGCCTGCTAGTGGAACTGCTAGACGGATAGAGCTAGAAGTGTCGAGTTTGGGCTTGTTTCATTAGTCGTGATGAGATCTTCTTCCAGAAATATTTTGACTGACCTGATCGAGGATTTCGGAGACTGCTACTGGAACTGCTAGACGGAAAGAGATAGGAGCGTCGAGTTTGGGATCGTTTCAGTAGTTGTGATGAGATCTTCTTCCAGGAATATTTTGACTGACCTGATCGAGGATTTCGGAGACCGCTACTGAAACTGCTAGACGGAAAGAGATAGAAGTGTTGAGTTTGGACTCGTTTCATTAGTCGTGATGAGGTTTTCTTCTGGGAATATTTTGACTGACCTGATCGAGGACTTTGGAGACTGCTACTGGAACTGCTAGACGAATAGAGCTAGAAGTGTCAAGTTTGGGCTTCTTTCATTAGTCGTGATGAGATCTTCTTCCAGAAATATTTTGACTGACCTGATAGAGGATTTCGGAGACTGCTAGTGGATCTGCTAGACGGATAGAACTAGAAGTGTCGAGTTTGGGCTCCTCGATCAGGTCAGTCAAAATATTCCTGGAAGAAGATCTCATCACGACTAATGAAACGAGCCCAAACTCGACACTTCTGTCTCTACGTCTAGCAGTTCCAGTAGCAGTCCCCGAAATCCTCGATCAGGTCAGTCAAAATATTCCTGGAAGAAAACCTCATCACGACTAATGAAACGAGCCCAAACTCGACACTTCTATCTCTTTCCGTCTAGCAGTTTCAGTAGCAGGCTCCGAAATCCTCGATCAACTCAGTCAAAATATTCCTAGAAGAAGATCTCATCACGACTAATGAAACGAGCCCAAACTCGACCATTCTATATCTATCCGTCTAGCAGTTCCAGTAGCAGTCTCTGAAGTCCTCGATCAGGTCAGTCAAAATATTCCTGGAAGAAGATCTCATCATGACTAATGAAACGAGCCCAAACTCGACACTTCTATCTCTTTCCGTCTAGCAGTTCCAGTAGCGGTCTCCGAAATCCTCGATCAGGTCAGTCAAAATATTCCTGGAAGAAGATCTCATCAAAACTAATGAAACGATCCCAAACTCGATGCTCCTATCTCTTTCCGTCTAGCAGTTCCAGTAGCAGTCTCCAAAGTCCTAGATCAGGTCAGTCAAAATATTCCTAGAAGAAGATCTCATCACGACTAATGAAACGAGTCCAAACTCGACACTTCTATCTCTTTCCGTCTAGCAGTTTCAGTAGCGGTCTCCGAAATCCTCGATCAGGTCAGTCAAAATATTCCTGGAAGAAGATCTCATCACATTTAATGAAACGATCCCAAACTCGACGCTCCTATCTCTATCCGTCTAGCAGTTCCAGTAGCAGTCCCCGAAATCCTCGATCAGGTCAGTCAAAATATTCCTAGAAGAAGATCTCATCACGACTAATGAAACGAGCCCAAACTCGACCATTCTATCTCTATCCGTCTAGCAGTTCCAGTAGCAGTCTCTGAAGTCCTCGATCAGGTCAGTCAAAATATTCCTGGAAGAAGATCTCATCATGACTAATGAAACGAGCCCAAACTCGACACTTCTAGCTCTTTCCGTCTAGCAGTTCCAGTAGTAGTCTCCGAAGTCCTCGATCAGGTCAGCCAAAATATTCCTGGAAGAAGATCTCATCACGACTAATGAAACGAGCCCAAACTCGACCATTCTATATCTATCCGTCTAGCAGTTCCAGTAGCAGTCCCCGAAATCCTCGATCAGGTTAGTCAAAATATTCCTGGAAGAAGATCTCATCACGACTAATGAAACGAGCCCAAACTCGACCATTCTATCTCTATCCGTCTAGCAGTTCCAGTAGCAGTCCCCGAAATCCTCGATCAGGTCAGTCAAAATATTCCTAGAAGAAGATCTCATCACGACTAATGAAACGAGCCCAAACTCGACACTTCTAGCTCTTTCCGTCTAGCAGTTCCAGTAGTAGTCTCCGAAGTCCTCGATCAGGTCAGTCAAAACATTCCCGGAGAAAGATCTCATGATGACTAATGAAACCAGCCCAAACACGACACATCAGGCCTTCCCCGTCTAGCAGTTCCAGCAGCAGTCTCCGAATTCCACCATCAGCTCAGTCAAATCATTCCTTGACTAACAATTCTCACTAAGACTAAAAAAACGAGCCCAACCTTGACTTATCTCGCTTTCCCTATTTAGCAGTTTTAGCAGTCTCCGAACTCTACCATCAAGTTAGTAGAATCATACCAGGAGTAAGAATAAACTATAATATAATAGGTAAAATATTTGGTGCAAAAAAGAAACATAAAATATTGAAACGTACGACGAAAGTAAATTTTAATAAATAAAACTAGCAAGTTGGTTTGATTGAATTATGGTTTGTTTGTTCTCCGTCGTCCCGTCGCTGTGTGCGTCTGGGCCGTGCGCGTGTAGTAGTACGACTTTTATACCTACGCATTATTCAAAGGGAGGGTCCCTTTGCATAATGCGTAATGTTATGATAAAAAATTTAGTCCAAAAATATCTACATAGTACTAGATTTGAACCGGGCATTCGTGGTTTACCAGCGCGGTGCCAGACCACTAGGCCAACAGAGCTTTGCTGTGGACCGACGAAATTACTTGTCTTTAGCTGTGTATAGGTGAAGGTCGTCACGTTTCTGCGAGATTCACGCGGTGCGCCCCGCTGTAGTCGGCCGCCACTGCCTCTGCTTCACCCCCTCAAAAACATAAAAGTCAGCTAGTCACGGCGCCTTAAAGCTAGTCAAAAGTGATTTCATTAAACTGTTGAGTGTTTCATGTCCTCGTAAGATTAGTCCAAGCATTGTAGTGGTCGTGACCGTTTTAACCCTGACTCGCTGAAAACAGCTGCTTTTTCTGACAATGAATATTTTATGCGTCGCTATTACATTACTAGGGTTTCATAGCCGGGCTCTAATAAAGAATAGATAAAAGTGTAGGCAGTTCTGACGTTATAGAGGCTGCGGGGTCCGAGTACCAGACAAGGATTATAGTGTAATATCATGCGACAACAACTGAAGAGGTTCTGAGAAAATTGGATTTATACAAGTCTCAAGTACAAGTTGCAAGTGCCTACTACGCATCGTCTGCAACGGTGTGCTTAGTGCGCGTGGCAGTGAAAGTGCTTAGTAGCACTTCGCACTGGTCCTTGCGCAAGTGAAGTTTCGTTTCCTCGCGCTGCTCGCGTGACACCCACTGCGCATCATTCGTCTCGTTCGAACACTTGTGCGAATAAGTACCTAGTACCTACACGCACGCGAGTTGTGCGTGTCACTGCGCGAGTGGCTACTTTACGTTTGAACGCCTACTTGTACTTGTTACTTGTATTTGCAAGCTACTTCGCATCGTCTGCCAGCACCTTTATACCACATTCATTGATTAATAAAAAAAAAGATGCTTTGTGAGGCTTGGTGAAGCATCAAAATTCTCTTACATAGAGCTTTCTTATAAATTTTATTATTTCATAATCCGACTTTTCCGTTACTTTTGTAACAATTTAAAAAGTGCCCACTAAAGGATGATTTATGCTAGACCGTGGCGGGCACGAGTAGTGACCCGTACGAGGCGTGCACGAGGCACGGATTTACACTTCACGAACATTTTATATGAAGGTGTACGTGCCGGGACACGGTCGAGCTTCGTCCGGGAAACACGAACTGCAACATATAAAATGTTCCTCCGCCGCGAGTTCCTCGTCCACGGCTCGTACGGGTCACGGCTCGTGCCCGCCACGGTCTAGCATAAAGTTTCCTTTAGTGGGCACTTATATGTTTTAAATTGCATCTTTAGGGTATATACAAGATCTTTGTTAAATTGTTACAAAAGTAACTAATAAGATTAGTAGAAACTATGTAAGAGAGTTTTGATGCTTCACCAAGCCTCACAATAATCAGTTATCAAATTTATTTAAAAAAGTTAATTACCGACTAGAAATGCGAGTAATAAATAATTGGTCAAGAACGTGTCGACACACGCATATGGTAGTGTTCCGTAACCAAAGCCATAATATATAATTGTAGACACATCCATAGTTTAGAAGTTGTTAGTAGCTAAAAAGAAAGATTAGAACGAATAAATCTCGATAATTATACTTTTATGGAATAGTAAAAAAGAGAACTACTAACCTTAGAATAATATTCTAAGAGAGAAACATTTTGCAACCGTAAAAATATTTTGTGTAGATGTAGAGAGTTACTTCAATTTCTACTTTCTCTAGAATAATGTTTCAGGTTTTGCAAACTACATATCAAACAAATCGACCAACTTATCCATAGAGCTGAGTGAAGGAGTTACCGTCATTATGTTCTGATCAAAACTGACAACGTGACACGCGGGGCCTGCTGCTGAATTATTAGTCCCATCATTTGGCTTATCCTACAGATAACGGTCGTTCAGTAGAACATGTCGTTGTAAATAATACGTGTTACTTGTAGCGTGTCACCATCCGCCATCCGGCTCCGCGTGGGAAGCACGCGGCGCGACTCGGGCGGGCGCATCGTGCGCGTGTCCAACGTCACCGTGCACCCGCAGTACGGACAGCCACGCTTCGACAACGACATCGCCGTGCTGAGGCTGGCCCAGCAGCTGCCGCTCAGTGCCAACATCCGGCCCATACGGCTGCCTGCAGCCGGCCAGGGTGTACCGCTCGTGAGGCTCACTGTCACGGGCTGGGGGCTCACTGCTGTGAGTACAATCATGAAGTAACGTTATTGCCGTTACCTGTTTTGTACCATCAAGACATCATAATCAGCCTTTTAACAGTCCACTGCTGGACTTTTAGCCTACCCCCGAAATGGTAATTGGGTCATATCCACCACGCTGTCCCAGTGCGGGTTGGTGGATTCACATACGCCATTGCATTCCTTCTCCGTACGTATGCAGGTTTCCTCACGATGTTTTCCTTCTCCAAAAAGCCAGTGGTATGAAAATCCGTACATAAGCTCCAAAGAGCTCATTGGTACGGGCCCGGGGTTTGAACCCGCGACCTCACGCGGGCTCATTCAAGTCTAGCGGTCTCCTGAATGGCCTACCATGGCTTATGGCGTACCCTCAAGTATGCGATCGTAATGCTGATGGTAAGCTCTCAGGTTTCTTGCTGAGGTTTGAAGCTCTACTAATTTACCTACTACCAAGCAGAAAAAGTGGAGCGAGATAGGCCTAACGAGAGCATCTTGACTTTCACTCTCGGCTTATCTAGGGGTGTCTTGGCGCGAGTGTACATACAGTATAACTGGATATCCAGAAAACGCTGGTGTAGTCTTGACTTATCCCAGGAACCCTCCTGGGTAGCTTCCCGTATAGAATATGCAGGAAAGAGCAGGATCATATTTGAGAAAGACTATAGGCGAGGCATTCGTCTAGACATGAGACAGGGCAAACAATTCTAAAACCAATATACAGTGAATAGTATGTAGTGACCTCAATGTTATTCGAAATATTGTGCTCGATGCTGACGCTTTACTTATAATAGAAATATTGATTTGGACAGCCTCGCGGGCGGCGCATCCCCCGCATCATGATGGAGGCCCAGGTGCCCGTGGTGCCGCACTGGCTCTGCCAGCTCTCCTATGGAGACTCGCTCACCAACAACATGTTCTGCGGAGGACACTTCTTGATTGGAGGAGTGTCTTCTTGTCAGGTGAGAAGACCAAGAGTAGAAGAAGCTTAATTACCTCCATCTTTTTACCTGACTGTAGAAGAACGGTAATATTTTTCGGGCGTGTGTTTGTTTGTATTCTTTTTAAATCATCATCATCATCATCAGCCGGAAGACGTCCACTGCTGAGCATAGGCCTCCCCCTTTAACCTCCACAGACAACAGCCTACCTTTTGCATCCACTGGATGCCAGTGACTCTCACAATGTCGTCGGTCCATCTAGTGGGAGGCCTACCTACGCTGCGTCTTCCGGTTCGTGGTCTCCACTCAAGAACTTTTCTTCCCAATCGGTTATCGGTTCTTCGAGCGATGTGGCCTAGCTGAACATTGCCACTTCAACTTGCAAATTTTAACAGCTATGTCACTGACTCTAGTTCTTTGGCGAATATCCACGTTTCGGATTTCATCGCGCAAAAAACTCCGAGCATAGCTCTCTCCATTGCCCGCTGTGTGACTCTGAGTTTTTCCAAAAGGCCAACAGTTAAGGACTACGTCTCAGTACCATATATCTTGTTTTTAAATATTTCTTTATAACCTTGTATAGCCCAAACGACTTGACCGATTTTGTTATGTAAGTAGCTAACAGACGAGGTGGACTTGGTTGACAGACCACCGTCCAACTGAGAGAAAGAGAAAATTTTCTCTTTCTCTCCCGTTGGTCAGACGGCGGTCCGGCGTATCAAACCCACACGTCTGTTAGGACTTTTAGATTCGTCTTTATATTCAGAAGTGTCAAAAGCTATTTATCTTTTCTTTTAATATTCAATGTGACCTTAATCCAACCTAGAATAGTTTTAAAAACGGGTCAACACCTTTATTTTAAGTTTAAATACTCGTTTATATTATAATGTTTAGTATTACAAACGAGTATGTAATTATGCGAAGTAGTCCTTCTAAACAATTATTTTCTTTTTTTTTCAGTCAGTTTGACTATAATGGTTATGTTTATTTTTCCAGGGTGATTCAGGAGGCCCGGCAGTATTTCGAGGCACCGCTTTCGGAGTGGTCTCCTTCGCCAGAGGATGTGCCCTTCCTCTGTCTCCGACCGTCTTCACTAATCTGGCCTCGCTCAGAGGCTGGATCACACAAAACACCGGAGTTTGACATAGAAATATAGACTCTATTTCTTAAAGACTAAAGTTGATATATAGTTGTATCGCTCGACAGTAGTGAAGTGATATAAATACCCATGTGTACATGACTCGTTAGTTAATTTATTTTTGTTACGTTTTTAAATAAAATTTTCCGTAATAAACTTGTTTTTGAATTCTTTGGACGGTGGCGTACGAGTATGGAAGATTAGTCAGAAGTTAGTGACTGATTCATTTGTAATCGTTCATCGCTATAATGTTAATTGTTTTATTTTCAGAGAGCATCAGAACTGATCAATTGTTTCTCTAACAGTGTTTTATTTTGTAGGTATACGAAATGTTCCTGATCGGGTACCAGTTCAAGGTGCTGTCTCCGATCTTCACCATCCACTGGGGTCTCCAAGCTCGTCGGAACCGCCCCCTCTGGCGCGAGAAACAAAACGAAAAGAACCGAAAACACTTCGAAACTTTCAAACGAGAACTGTTCGCTAGGTATAGGAAAGACCCTTTACACCTTCTGAGAAGACCTCAGCAGCAGAAGAAGACCTAGGCCTCGCAAGGCCGCGCGATGTGTGTTGCCGGCCTAGTACTTTGTTTCGCTACGTTGGCAGCGGTGCTTTGACACCGGTGTCTTTGAACAGAAACTGTTTTGAACAAAATTAGGTAAATACCCCTGAATGTGATAGTGTGTGTAGCTTCAAATGTGATAGTGTGTCTGTATGATAAGTCTCTATGTGATAGTGTGGATACAGAATATCTATATGTGCGTGTGTAGTGAATGTTTGCACACTAAGAAGGTGTTATATCATTAATGCTACATATCTAATTGAATTGCATTTGCTTTTAAGAAACGTGTAAGTTTGTATGTGCCAGCCCATGGGCGTGGCCAGTTATAAATTAAAGTTGGGGCAAAAAATAAATCTAGGGTACGTACCAAAAATGTATATAATTAAACAATAATCATACAAACACTATATCCTAACGTTGAAACTTTCTTTTAAAACTAGCTCATGCTGGCTAAATCATGACAAAAATACATTTTAAATAAATTTTTCACTACTAGAACTCTTGTTCATGACAACAAGCCGGCTTTCTGTCGTTGTTGACCGTAACTAAGCTTAGTGTTATTATACAACAACACATTCATGCTTTAGGCTCTATGAATACAAATAATACGAATGGAAGAAAGGAAAACCATCCTATTGATAAAAAGGAAAGTAAATAATTATGCTAATATTATGATAATAATTATGGTAGCGCAGTAAATTTGAAAAAAAAAAAAAAAAACAGTAACCCCAGATGTCAATCCACTGGCCAGCCAGGGTGGTGCAAACGCTCCACCCTGCCCCAACGTGCCTACTCCCATGAACCATCCTCAAGCCCAAGTACAGCATCCATCACCGATGGCTTTATAGTGTCAAATAATCTGTGCTCATGAACTTTTTTATTTACATTTAAAACATGTAAGTCTTAGAATAACTAGTTATTCTAAGATGAAAGTATTCGAAAATACAGCAACCTTTTAACTAGTCAATTGGTTTTGCATAATAGGCTATCGGACAGATGTTATGATTTGTTACATATAACAGGATTAGTGAAAAAATATTACTAAATAGCTAAATACAAAACGTATACTGCAGTAATTATATCAATCGCCTGATTCAGTGAGATGAGTTTTTACAGAAGATTTTAGGGCGTTTAAAGTTTTTAGTCGGATTAGGAAGGGGTGCTTTTTCCTTTTCCAGCAAAGTGAGTGTCAGTATTAGAAGGGACATGTACATTGTACAATTGTACATTCGTCAAAGGTGTCAGTATGGAGTTTGTACGACATCAACAATAACACAAGTGACGACATTTGTAAGTATAGTGCGCTCTCCATCTAGCAAGACATTGAAATGCTTATACCTAATAAAATTATCGTCCTTAATTTTGAACCCTTAGAATAACTACTCAGAGAAGGTAAGTTTCCAAACAACGCCTTCTCAAAACGTAAGCTACAAATTCGCTTTGTAGCTTACGTTTCGATTGGTATTTTAAAAATTAATGGATTACCTGTGAAATGTCACACCATAACTGCTTTTCTGATTTTTCTGATTTGTTGTGGTACGATTTCACCGCGCAAATATAGTACAATTTTATTTTTTTTTTTTTTTTTTGAATGGCTTAAATTTTGCGAATATACTTGGTTTCTTTGTGTAGTTATTCTAAGTTTGAACCATAATAATTTTGTTTTCGGTGATCGACTCTACTTTTTTATGGTCAACTTTTTATTAGGGCCATAAAATCATCAGTTGGGTAGCCTATAGAGTTGTACCAATAAGCTAGCATACTATTAAGTATCAATTTTGCCTAAAAGCTAACACTGCCATTGAGCTAGCAACAATATCATTGAATGTATAAATTCGACTAGTTATCAACATACCTAGCTACTACCATAACCTAACTACTGGTTTTGTACAGCAACCCTGTAACTTGTGAGCCTCGTCTCTAAAATTACTTTAGCTAAAGGCTAAAAGGTCGCCAACGTACCAGTGATGCCTTTGGCGTTACAGGTATCTTATAGTGCTAACAGACGCTCGAACTCGGCTGACCTCAACCGCCGTCATCTCGGTCATCTCGGCCAATGGGAGAGAAAGAGAGGGAAATATGACATTCTCACTCTTTCTCTCCCGTTGGTTGGACGGCGGTCCGTCAGCCGCGTTCGAGCGTCTGTTAGCACTATTAGAGACAGCTCTTTCCGTCCGCAGTTCTCTCCCTTGCGCATTAATTGAAACTGACTGACTGGATAAAAAACTGAGTATGAATTGCGAAAAGTCGGGGCAGCAGCTGAAAGACCGTGGCTGAAGATGTTCACGCGCCTATCAGGCATTCATACATTCATATGTTCAGGCATTTTGTGCTGGTGATGACTGAGTAGGAAGTATATTATTTCGTACTCAGTCGTTATTAGTGCAATAGTTCCGAAGGTGAAGGAAACACTTATTTTGTCTCTATTTTTTTTTATCTTACATAAATTTTAAATTTTCTTTGTACTATATCAGCAAAATTAAATGGATTTGCAGTTGTCCTAAATAAAAAAAAGAATATTTTGAATTAGCAAAAAAGACAAAATTTGCTGATATTCACACAGACAAAAAAAAAAAATATAAAAAAAAAATGTTAAGCGAATAAAAAATAAATTAACTTGGTTTGTGATGTTATGATAGGGCAGCCAAACATGGTTTTGTCACTTGTTGGGAATAGGGTATTTGGGTACTTCTTCGAAATTTCATTCTTCGACTGATTCATCTGGCCAAAATTTTGTTTCACTTTCAGCTATGTCAAACATGTTCATATGTAAAAAAGTTAACTAAAGAACATAGATATCAATGAGGGACTTGTTTTTATAAAGTAGTTTTCAAGATATCTACGTTCAAATATTTTGTGCTCAGATGAATCAGAATGTATTACAGATGAATCAGAATCTGAACTAAAAATGAAAAACTTTATGTCGTTTGGCTCTGTATTGAGGAAAGAATCATATTCACACACATAAAATAATTTGTATTTATGACAACAATTATCAGTGATCTTAGCACGGAAAAAATCTGATGATCAACAATAATTCATGTAAAACATTTTATTGATTTTATTATTCTCGAAGGGACGTCAGCATTGAATGATACATCAGTTTCATTTTCTGTTAGGTTCAAATCAATTCCAAGTGTCCTTTGTTGTCTTATAGTGGATCTTGTTATACGTTGAGAAAATGGTGAAGATTGAGTTAATACCTGTGATGAGCTGGGAATTTCTGGAAACCTTGGTATAATCGAAACTTCTGGAGATGATGGTAATTCCAAATCTAAAGGATCATTTACTTCGGTATCGTCTGCTGGATCACATTCTTCAATTATTTCCTCTTCTGAAGGAATATCACGTTCTTTTAATTTCTTTTTAGCATACCTTCTTCAAGAACTTTCTCTACTTTTCTTCCTAGCTGTTTTTTTGTTGTTTGGGTGTCAAATTCTGAACTGAAACTATTTTACCTTCTCTTTTTCTTTTCAAATATGTTTCTTTCATTTTTAATTTCCACAAAGCATACTTGTCTGTATCTTTTCTTATGTTTTGCATTCTTTTGCGTTCTGCGAGTCTCTTTTTCTCCTTCTTTTTATCGTGACTTTCTGGCATTTTTGTGAACTGCAATATTAAAATAACAGAAATTAGAGATAGCTTTTTTAACAAGGAAGATTATTGTCAAATGTGCCACTTAATTATGAGTGATAACAATTTTATTTCATTATTGTTAGTAATAAAAACACTGGTATGATTGTTAATTCTAAATAACAATTATTAATTCTTAACTAAGACACATGTCAAAAAAGTTTAATAATTATGTAGAATACTTCTGTGATATTTGAATTATTTAAACGGTTATACCGTAGTAAATATAATAAATAAGACAAGAACTACTGATTTGTACACGGTAAAAAATTGGACAAGGAGAATTACGCAACAAAAGCGTTCCTTTCGTGCTGGAGAGGAGAAAAACGAAGTTGTTTTATGATTCAAATGGTGTTTTGACCATATAAATCAGGCACAGATGAATCAGGGTTTTCCCTTCACACATGCATAACTCATCATACATACTGACGTCAGTATTGTCATTTTTGTACTTGAATCTATAACCCAAAAGCATTACACGAAATACAAATTGAAGTTGTAAAACAATAAAATAAATTTTATAAGGTAGACATTGTAATCAAAATGCCACCTGAACAAAGCACATATGAATCAGATATTTACCCTTGTAACTCCGGGATCCAAGCGAACCAGCCGCACGTCCACCTTCTGGCTCGTCCGTTACACGAATGGCTTCCCCTCGCGCGGGAAGTCAGACTCTCATTGTTATTACCCGACCAAGCACGGTCAAGCGCAGCTTACGCCACATTAATCAGTATTATGTGCCGGACACTTCTTATTTGCCTATTTATAAACAAACTAAGGTAGGTATAACTAATAAAATATTTTTTTATAAGAGGGCAATTCACATCCTTTTGACATAATTATAATTCGTAATGATTTATCAAAAGGAAAATGCGATATCGACCATTTTCTTCCGCAAAATGGCAAGCGGACGCGTTATATGAATCAGAAGAACAAACTTCAAAGATTTTTAATTTATACTTAGACTGCAATTATTTCAAAAATATCACTTGTCCCAATTAGAGTTAAAGCTAAACTGTATTAAAAAAAAATTACACGCCGTTTTGTTAGTTAGTTTCAGAAATAAACCCATAGAAGTCCAAAATTTTGTCTTTGAAGAAGTACCCATTTGACTACTTTTGGGAAACTATTGCACATTATTGCCTGATATAATTTAATGTATACTGCATTTATATTTTCGGGATATCAGTCATATTTGCGATATAAATCGATGTTAAAGTTTGAATAAAAAAATATCGCGCCAAAACGCAGACCTGCGTCATAGCTCCGGTCGAGCGACGATTGACGTCACACAAAACAAAACAGCTGCAGCCAGGCAGCAAAAGTTTGATAATCACTAATTTTCTAATAGAAGTAATGGTTTATAAATGTTGTGTAGTGCCACAATGTACAAATACTTCCATAAAACACCGGAAAAACTATTCGTTTCTGTTCCAATGGACCCCAAAACTCGCAAAAAGTGGTTGGAACTAAGTAGCTCGTAGAGAACCCAAAAGTATTGGAGCTAATTCAAGTGTTTCTATGTGCGAAGATCATTTTGAGGTACATATTTGAGTCTATATATTTCTATTATAATTTGTGTTTTTATTGCATTACTATTTTATGTACTGTTACTTTCTTTTTAAACATTGTAAAGACATAACCTAACAAAATAGTGATATCCACCTACTACAAAATACTTTTTGTACAACTTGATTGAATGTTTTGCTTGGAGAACAATTAAAAATTAATACTTACATTGTAGTTTTTACGTTTTGAGTTCTGCAGCGTAGAAACAATGACGTAGATTATTATTGAAGAAATATGCAACCATAAATACATTAATTTTGGGTAAGTTACTGCTGTCTGCTTGCACAAAATGTTTCTCCATTCTTCTCACATTTAACCTCCGGACTGTTTTTAGTGAAAATTTCTGGATAAATCGCTCTCAAAATAGCTTTACAACATTAAATTATCAATACACAATCTGTTTATTTATTTATGTGTGACGTCACTATGGATGAAGCCAATCACAGACCGTTTTCGATCACGTGATCAAATGTCGAAAAGAAACTTATTTTATTCGCGTTTTTTACAAAAAATAAGCATATTTTTATAAAAAAAACCGGACAAGTACGAGTAGGACTCGTGCTCTGAGGGTTCCGTTAGACGGAACCCTCAGAGCGCGAGACCAAAAAAAAAACTAACTGAAGTTAAAATATTGAAAGACAAATAGTTTTTTTTTACTGGGCAAGTGCCTTTAATAACTAAACAAAATACAAGCTAAAACTAACACTACAAATACAGTTAGACTGTCCATATACCGTTGAAGGTCTAAAGACAATCCAAATGCTCAAGCCCACTACCAGTTGGCAGCGTACCCAACATGCTGGCGGCATTACCACGTTGAATGGCAATGCTAATGCGTTGAGCCAGAAACACGCCAGCATTTTGGTCACGCGTCGCATTAACCAGGCGCTCTGAAAGATTTTTGAAAATGAGGTGAGCTCCCGGTCCCCAAGGGCCCAATGTCTCGACCCCAAACGCCTCAAATATGTAACCACTGCCGAGGTTAGCATATTTGCGACGCTTGTGCTGCTCTGCCGAATTAGCAGCCGCGCCAGCCCTACCCTGTGTCTCAGGAAGATGTGACGGCGCCAAAGTACCGACACAAGTTGCGTCCCATACAAGGGGCCGCCCCAACCTCCAGGGCACAAGTGTCATACCGTCAGGCCTCTTTCCATCGTCACGCGCAAGACCACTCGGTTTGAGCACAGCTGCGACATTGGCGGTGGAAAGTGCCCTGCGTATGATGTCGTTCAGGCTAGCGTGTCGGCCAATACGACCAGCGCTTCTCGAGCACGAGAGACCATGGTGACCGAGCTGGTCAACAGCAGTACCACACTGACAGCGATGGGCCTCACAGCACCTTGCACCCAAGCGTAAGCTGACAGCTAGATGAAATGCGGTTGGATCTAAAAGGCTACCTGTGTTAAAAAAGGGCATGGCTTGCAACCAAAGTCCCGATTCCCAAACAGAGACAGCAAGAATACGAGCGCGATCTGCAATACTAGGACACGTATCTAGTAGCGATTTCCATGCTAGTTCGCAGATCGGCCGATCCCACAGTCTCTGGGAAGACAACTTTGAAGTTTGTAGTTGACAATAAGGTTCTTCCATACATCCCAACTACAAAATGTAAGTTTGTAATAGCAAAATAATTATTTTTAAATACCTTCAAATTTATAACTTTCGGATTTATTCCTATATATGTACTATGAGACCTTGCCTCTTGCCAAATTTCATGATTCTAGGTCAACGGGAAGTACCCTATAGGTTTTGATTCCCCTGTGAAATCGCAAAATATACGACATAAAGGAACCCGAAGAGCGCGAGACCAAAAAAAAAACTAACTGAAGTTAAAATATTGAAAGACAAACTTAAGTTTGTAGTTGACAATAAGGTTCTTCCATACATTCCAACTACAAAATGTAAGTTTGTAATAGCAAAATAATCATTATTAAATGATATACCTTCATATTTATAACTTTCGGATTTATTCCTATATATGTGCTATGAGACCTTGCCTTTTGCCAAATTTCATGATTCTAGGTCAACGGGAAGTACCCTATAGGTTTTGGTTCCCCTGTGAAATCGCAAAATATGCGACATAAACGTTCATATCTTTTGATTGCGTTGACTTACAACTTTTATTTTTTTACAGCCGAAAGAAACCGTAGACCCAAGTATTTAGTATAAATTTCAACTTGCTACCTTTACGCGTTCTTGAGAAAAAGGGTCTTGACAGACGGACATACAGACAGACAGACAGACGGACAACGAAGTGATCCTATAAGGGTTCCGTTTTTTCCTTTTGAGGTACGGAACCCTAAAAATCAATGAAATATGCTTTTTCATTATGTCATGTTTATGGATGATGTCAATTGGCATAATATTTTCAATACAGTCAAACACCCTATTCACATTCAGTGATTTTATATCTTCAATAATGTAAAAATGTGCGAGCAAGAAAGCTGCAGATGGAAAGGAAGGAAGGACGGTGATCGTATACCATCAGGTGGTCCATTAGATTGTTTGCCACCTCTGGCATACAACCAGAGTTACTACTACTTAATATAGCATTTAAAAAAAAACGGTTGATTGAAATTATGCAAGATACACGTAGGATTGATAACCGATGGGGGAGAAAGGTTCTGGAGTGGAGACCACGAACCGGAAGATGCAGCGTAGGTAGCCTCCCACTAGATGGACCGACGACATTGTGAGAGTCGCTGGCATCCAGTGTATGCAGATGGCAGGTTGTCGTCACAAAATTGTACTATTTTGTGCTGTCGTTCAGTGTGGAGGTTAACGGGGGAGGCCTATGTTCAGCAGTGGACGTCTTCTGGCCGATGATGATGATGACGTAGTACCTATCAATAAAGATTTGGTAATATCTAAGACAGTTATGTAAGTACCTATAATGTATGGAGCACAACACGTTAAAATGCACAATCTATGATAATATTGTAGCTATATAATTTTGTATTAAGAATCCTTTGTACAGTCAACTGCAAGAGCTTAAACTGTGTTTTTAATTATATTTAATTAATTGATTATTTATCACCCACATACCTATACAATTCTATACGCTAGAATAGAGAAAGGACTTCAGTCATGCCAACATTGAGTGTTTTTACAAGCTTGCAATGTTTTAATCTATCACGGTTGTTCACTAAAGTTATATGGTTATATGATTGAGTCTTCCCGTGACCATAAATGAAATATTGTGAGCTCATTCCACAACCTTACCACGGTAAATATCCCGTAAATAATGTCATAACTTTGCAATGTTTGTTAGTTTGTTTTGGTCAATACCTACAAGCTGAATTTGCTGTAATTTAGCATACACCTTTAGTTCTAGAGACAATAAAACATGCAATACCCAATATTGTAAAGTTTTCAAATTAGCCGCCAAAATTTAAACAAAAGCATTTAGATAATGTTTCAAAGGCATAATTATTTTTAATTAAAGCTTTTTTTAAATACATCCTTTAACTGTTTTAGCTCTACCTGCGGTCTAAACGGCTAGTTGTCGAGTCGCCCACGATGTCGCTGACTGTACTAACCTCATTAAATATTAATTAGTGAGAATAGAGCTTAATATAATTATAATATACGTATCTTTATATACAATCTGACATTATAAAGCATCTTTTGTATAAATTGTAAGCTTTTTGTATAATACTCAAGTATTGTTAAGTTAAACGGGTTATTTGAAATCACAGATTTTTATTATTTTATTTAGTGATATAAGTAGGTAAAATGGTGTGATTTATGTCAGAGACTATCACTTTTATGCTCCTAGTTATACAGGGTTATAAGAAAAGGGTGTGCTAAGCCGAAAGGAGGTCATTGTACTCGTAATAAATAATTATGAACAACTTTTACCATGGGATCAACCCTGAAATCGCGAAAAAATTGCAGCTGTTCCATAAAAACCGGTCATTGACATGTGACAAAATGTATGGAACAGCAAAAAATATATATTCGCGGTTTTAGGTTTGGTCACAGAGTAAACATTATGCATAATGATGAGTATAACGAATGCCTTTCGGCTGAGCATAATCTTTCCTTAAAACCCTGTATACTAAAGAAACTCTAATAGCAGTACGTACTATGCTATTTTTGTAATTTTAGTAAACATATTAAAAAAAATGTATCACATTTTTATTTAGATACACAAGTCATTATCTATCTGAAATTCAGCAAGACGCTTAGATTTTATTTAAAAAGGAATCCTAAACAAAAAAATACAGTTGAAATAAAGACGTTCTATAAGCTATTCAAGTGAAGTTTTCCTTCTTTTGAAAAATAATCAGGATCCAGGTCCCATCGAATGTTCCATTAATTTCCATTCCAGTTCCATCGTCACTAGGTCTGACTAATTATGTCTATCCAAATGTAAAAAGCAAAAGCAACAACTGCTAAAATGTTGCATGAAAACAATTCCTCTTAATATTTTACAGTAGCTTAATAATATTAATATTGGATGAAGCTACAAATTTGAAACTGAATTTGCATTTTAAAAACTGGTCAAGAGCGTCTCGATACACGCATATGGTAGAGTTCCGTAGCCAAAGCCATAATTATAATTGTGGTCGCAATCATGGTTCAGAAATTGAATGGTATATAATTTGGTATGCAGGCAGCCTATATCATGAGAGCTTATACACATTAGCTACTTTTTATATAGAAAAAAAAATGGTTCCTTAGCATTGTTCCTGTAGGAAAGCAGGTGAAGTCACGGCGTACTCCTAGATTTAAATAATTTTTGGCATCATCGCGCGGCAGCGGCCGGCTACGCGCCATGAGAAGAATATTAAGGCAATTCTTGAGTCATCATAAATTACTAGTTTAAGGCAAATTCATATTTAGGTGCGACGACGAGCGAAGCGAGGAGGAGTGTTAGGTTACTGGTGCACCACGATGCGCTAGCCGAGCGAGTGAAGCGAGCGTGCCGCGGCAGCGGCCGGCGACGCGCTATGAGAAGAATATTAAGGCAATTCTTGAGTCATCATAAATTACTAGTTTAAGGCAAAGTCATATTTAGGTGCGACGACGAGCGAAGCGAGGAGGAGTGTTAGGTTACTGGTGCACCACGATGCGCTAGCCGAGCGAGCGAAGCGAGCGTGCCGCGGCAGCGGCCGGCGACGCGCTATGAGAAGAATATTAAGGCAATTCTTGAGTCATCATAAATTACTAGTTTAAGGCAAAGTCATATTTAGGTGCGACGACGAGCGAAGCGAGGAGGAGTGTTAGGTTACTGGTGCACCCCAATGCGCAAGCCAAGCGAGCGAAGCGAGCGTGCCGCGGCAGCGGCCCGCAACACGCCAGATATATATTTATGTTTGAAATACAGTTAAATAATAATTATTGAATCTCAGAAGACGGATTCGATGTTTAGTTTCGTATGTTTTTTGAAATTCAATCAAAACAGGTATGAGTAGTGAGCTATATATCAAATGATAATTATTTCATTTGCGAAGTATATCATCATCATCATCATCATTTCAGCCGTAGGACGTCCACTGCTGGACATAGGCCTCCCCCATCGATCTCCAAAAGGGCCGGTTGGAAGCGGCCTGCATCCAGCGTTTCCCTGCGGTCTCTTTTAGGTCGTCTGTCCATCTTGTGGGTGGACGTCCTACGCTGCGCTTACCAGTCCGTGGTCTCCATTCCAGAACCTTTCGGCCCCATCGGCCATCTGTTCTGCGTGATATGCTTAATATTCTGCTGTGCGAAGTATATCAAATTATTGTTATAGTTTTTGAATGGTTTTATTTTGTAATTATGTTTTTTTAAATTTCGATCAAACGTTTAGTGTATGCATAATAATGTATCATATAGAAAATGAATGTTATATCTAAAGTTTGTATTTCATATGTAAATATGCGAGTATATTTATTTATTCGATCATGTATTACTTACCCAATATGTTAATGTTACGGAAGAATAATTAAAAAATAATAAAAAAGTCTAAAAGTAAAAACGAGATGGGGATCCCCATACAACAAACGTATTTTTTAAACGTATTTTTGTTATCTCTAATGTAAAAACGGTAATACGTACAACCGTAAAACTTGGCATGATTATAGTACACATTCTAAATTATAACAAAACATAATAAATAATGGTCAACTGCGAGTCGGTGATAAGTTTCTATTAATTACCAAGTTATAACTGGTAATTTCGTTATTGAATTCTGTGGTGGTACGGAACCCTCAGTGCGCGAGGCCGACTCGTACTTAGCCAGTTTTTTATTACTCGTTGACATTCAGCGGTCTGAGTTTTTTGTGGAACAGACTCTGTAGGCTTTCAGTATTTCATTGTCGAGTATATTGGTCTATAAAGTATCCATAATTAGCAATGTTAGTGTTCCTACGCATTGATAAGACTTTTAGTAAACTGTGGAACACGTGTGTGGATGGAGCACCTTGTGGCACTGTGCCCACATGCAGTAATACTGCGGGCAAGTTAGCAAGTTCTACCCGAGGAATTACGGTTTTTAGGGGTCTACAGTACAACAAAGAACCCTTATAGGATCGTTGTGTCCATCCGTGGGAAAGTCACAAAGCGTCACAACTTCTATGTTTATGAACCAAACGTATGGATGTTTATTTGGAATTGACATGCCTCTGTTCAATGACCAGGAGGTTTTCAGAACTCTATCTTAATGACTCGGAATGTTCTTGACAAAAGTGAAGTGACAAGAGAAATGGAAGCCACTCCACCGACAGAGCGGAGCTAAGAATGCGAAAGAAGTCTATTGAAGCCACAGATATACACAAGCTGTGATTGAAGCCATTATACAGGTTATGTTATGTAAGAACCATTATGTACAGCTAAAAACTTGTAAAGTACATTAATTGATTTATTTTTTATTTATCAATTTACATTGCCGCATTATGCATCAAGTTAATTTTCGAATAAAATGAATACCCTATTTATAGCGTGTTGCAAACACAAAATGCACTAATATACAGATCATACCCTGTTTATTGGGTGTTGCAAACGCAAAATGCACTACCATACAGATCATGCCCTGTTTATTGGGTGTTGCAAACACAAAATGCACTACCATACAGATCATACCCTGTTTATTGGGTGTTGCAAACGCAAAATGCACTACCATACAGATCATGCCCTGTTTATTGGGTGTTGGAAACACAAAATGCACTACCATACAGATCATACCCTGTTTATTGGGTGTTGCAAATGCAAAATGCTCTACCATACAAATCATGCCCTGTTTATTGGGTGTTGCAAACACAAAATGCACTACCATACAGATCATACCCTGTTTATTGGGTGTTGCAAACACAAAATGCACTACCATACAGATCATACCCTGTTTATTGGGTGTTGCAAACACAAAATGCACTACCATAGGTACATATCATTTGTTGTGTTAAGTTGGGTCTACAACTGTCTCGTTTTTTTTTTTTTGCATTATAAATCAATCTTTCGCATCACTACTATATCCCCATATTATGATACCATACTCTAGCCAGGAATGGGCGTACGCGTAGTAGGCGCTTTTAGCTGCTCGCAGATTTGTGTTTGCTTTTAAAACTGATAGCGCGTATCCAAACTGTGACCGTTTATTTTTGGTGTTTTTAACATGACTCTGCAAGTTAAGATATAGTCCATGGTAATGTCCAAGAATGTAGCGTTATGTGGTGCGTTTATATTAATGGAGTTTGTAAAACTGGTGAGATTTAAAAGCTTTTTTTTGTATGGATGGAACAGGATTAATTTTGTTTTGTTAGTGTTTAATTCCAAATTGTGCGAGGTTATCCAAGTTTTTACCCTTAAAAAAAGGATATATTACTTTAGTTAGTGCGTAAGTGTCAGATGTAGGTACATTTGTAATGATGTGTCATTAGCAAATAATTACACATGGGGAGTCTAGTATTTTTGGTAAATCGTTAATGTATATTCATTATTTCAGCCATAGCAACTTCGGTGATGCTTGGATGTCATACAATATAGTGATCCAAGTAACCGAATATTCCAGTTATTTTGATTTAAATCTTGTTTGTTTTATGGTATTGTTTTTAGCATAGTAGTCAATTTCCACTAACTGTTTCGTATTGAACAAAATAAGACCTTAGCCAATTGTAAGGTTTCCATCTTATTCCTATTATGTGAAAATTTTAGAGTTCCGTACCTCAAAAAGATAAAACGGAACCCTTATAAGATCACTTTGTAGTCCGTCTGTCCGTCCGTCTGTCTGTCTCTCTGTCTGTCCGTCCGTCCGTTTGTAAAATAAAAGTACTTGGAATCCTCACGTCACCCTCAAGTGGTGTTTTGGCATATAAAAAGCATCACTTGAGGGTGACGCCAGAATTCGAGTGCCCTTTATTACGTCTATGAATATGAGGATAATGTAATCCTATGGAGTATTATTTATATTTTTTTATATTTGCTGTGTAAAGTTATAGTAGGTATTTTGCGAGAGTGGTAGAGGAGTTTTTACGGAATCCGTATTGTTCTTTTAGGGTTCTGTACCCAAAGGGTAAAAACGGGACCCTATTACTAAGCATACGATGTCTGTCCGTCCGTCTGTCTGTCCTACCTTTAAACGGCTGTATCTTTCGAACCGTAATATATAGCCAGTTGTAATTTTCACAGAATATGTAAAAGTTACGGCGGATTACCTACAAATAATAAAAAAAATTAAAAAAAACTCAAGGGCGGCCCCATACAAGTAACTTATTTTTTTAACGTATTTTTGTATTAGCTCTAATGTAAAAACGGTAATACGTACAAGCGTCAAACTTGGCATGATTATGGTACACACTAAACTACAACAACAAATAAATATATAATGGCCAAGTGCGAGTCGGTGATAAGTTTCTGTTCATTACCGTTTTTACCCTTTGGGTAAGGAACCCTTAAAATATACATTTGGTTTGATAACGAATACGCGGATGCGCGTAGATAACGAATTTTGGGTCAGGTCGAGGACGCACCAAAACACACAATCCAACAACTATAGGGGAACACTCAATTCAGCTACACAATCGCCAAGCAGTAGTATGCAAACATTATTGTGTTCACTGAGTTAGTATGTACTACGTAGTGTATACTACGTAGTTGTATTTGTATTAAAGGAAGATGTTTACTAAAGTAAATACAGGGCACAAAGAGATTTAACATCCAATATGTCGAGAAACAGGGCGATGAGCGGAGTGCTTTGCCGCTTCTGGGTGGCAATGTTCTGGGTGTGCGTGACGCTCACCACCAGGCTAGTGACCAGCTCATCTCATCATTCAGTTTCATTAAAAGAACGCAAGGCTTAGCTTGTAATGGTAAGCATGTTATTCTGGAGGTGTTCGAGATTGAGAACCACATGTTCAATTATTTGTACAGCTTGTTCCACGTACTGGCGTTACTACAAATATTAGACTTAAAATTAAAAATAATGTTATTTAGGATTATAATTGTATTTAAATTATTTGGATTATTCGATACTGACACTCATTATTACCAGTTTTAATGAGAGTAATTTTTGTGCAACAAAAAATAACCTTCCAGTTGATAAAAACAAGTACGAGTATCTCTTCAATTTTTATTCGTTGTCTATATCAAACAAAAGAAAGCCCTCCATACAAGAGATAAGTACGATACTATCTAGTGGTAATTATTACTAACATAATGGTTATTCGGTAATTGTGAGCCTTCAGAGCCAGGTGATGTCGCGCAGACCGACGGTCGTTAGTTCGGTTTCGGAAACAAAATATCAAAATGGCACCGGTAAATATTTTTATTTATTATGTAAGTATTTTAGAAAGATGTGACAACGATCTAAGTTCACCTACAAATTGAAATATAATATAGACAAATTAAAATTTAATGCTGTTCGTTGGTTAGCGCATCGCTAGAGAATGGCTGGGCCGATTTGGCTTACTTCTCTTAAAAAACGTTTGTAATTTTCAGGATAAGGTTTTTGAGGGGGGAAAAATAGACAAGTTTTACATGAACTCAAGACCATAACACGAACAAAATTATTGGAATTTGGACAGGACAACGTCTGTCGGGTCAGCTAGTCTATCTATATATATAAAAATCAATTGCTGTTCGTTAGTCTCGCTAAAACTCGAGAACGGCTGGGCCGATTTGGCTGATTTTGGTCTTGAATTATTCGTGGAGGTCTAGGGAAGGTTTAAACGGTGAGTAAACGGCTGGACCGATTTAGATGAAATTTTGTGTTTTGGAGTGGGTCGCGGTAGCGAGGCCGAAGGCCGAGCTCTACGCGTACGAAGTCGCGGGCAACAGCTAGTTTGTAATAAAAATAATAATTCAATTTTGTTATATACCTAAATAAAATGAATCTACATTTCTAGTTCATAAATAGGTATCTACTCTTAATTAATTATAATATGTATCCGTCTACCATTGAGATAAGCGTTATCCTGTTACCGTCGCTTTCAACCATTAAAATGATTTGATAGGAACTCCAATTTGAGTCAGTTGTATTGGACGGAAAGTGTAGTTTGTGACTGATCAGCTGAAAGCGAACTTTTATGAGAATTGGATTCTGGTTTCATCCATAATTATGTTTCCACAGTGGACCTGGCGAGGACGTTACCAATGGAGCGTGCTGTTGGCAATCGTGGTGGTTCTAGCGATCTACAACGCAGCAGGCAACGTGTGGCTGCTGCGACAACTCTTCTACCTCCATCGACATCCCTCGACCCTTCGATCCTTCCTCATTCCCTGCTTCGAAACTTCGTCCAGCGCGCCCGATGACGACCCTCTCGCGAGACTCGACCTGCGCCTCGGCCACTGGGACTCCTCCCGCGCCTTTAAGACCTTCAACTACGTGGCGGTAGGAGACCTTTACTCTGAGATCTCGACTGCTCGTCGCGTCTGCTTGGCTACACAGAGTTCAATTGAAAGTCTGCAAGAGGTTTTAAAGATAGCAGCACACTGGACTGGACCGATATCTATAGCCGTTTTCGCCGACGGAGACAAAATGCAGCTCGTACAGGCGTTTACAACGTGGCTGTTCAGATGTCATCCTGGAATCTATTCAAGAATGGCTTTACACGTCGCTACCTCATTGGATAGGCCAGCGGTTCTTGGAACTATGCCACATTGGGCTCGAAACTGCAGCGCACAGCCCTTGCCTCCCGAGGATATAAGATTAGAAACTGATGAATGGAAAGCGAGCCATCCGTTTCCTCAAAATCTATTAAGAAATTTGGCTCGGAAAAATTGTCACTCACCGTATGTGTACATGGTGGATGTAGATATTGTGCCATCGAGAGGTATGGCGGAATCCTTAGACCAGGTATGTAACTTAGAATCTGTCCAAAGATAAATGTGTTATGTATGTGTTAAGATACGTGAAAGATGCCTTGTTTATTTCAGTTTCTATCGTCGAGTCAGAAGTGCAAAATGTGCGCGTACGTGATACCAACCTACGAGCTGGACTGGAGCGTGTCTAACTTCCCCTCGAACAAGTCAGAGCTGCTGCAGCTGGCCAGACAGAACCTGGCCGTTCCATTCCACAAAAAAGTATTTAAATATAACCAGTTATCTTCAAATTTGTCCAAGTAAGTGTTGTTTGAATACGTCTGCGTGTAGGGTTGTGGGTAGGTGTAGGGTTCTGCAAGCAATGTTGGTTTTTGTATATAAATATTTTTTGCGCTCAACATTTCTCATGGGTTTAAAGGTGGGAAGCTAGCCGCGGAATCGAAAGCAACGAGACGCACGTCAGCCACGATGTAACCGAGTTCAAGCTTCTGTACGAACCGTTCTACGTGGCTCCGGACACTGTTCCGCCGCACGACGAGCGCTTCCTGGGCTACGGGTTCACCAGGAACTCTCAGGTACACTGCATAAACCTAACTAATATTACGAGGGCAACACTGAACATTTTGATAAACTGAAGAGAAAAAAACTAGTCACCACTTTCCAGCAACAGTACCAGACCAGTAAATATTATATAAAAAATATAACTATAAAATATCCAAACAGAACAGAACAAAACAGAACAGAATATACCTAAATAATTTACTTACATATTTAAAAACAAAAAAAATTATATTGAATGTCATTTGCTGGGAATGTTCTTTAGTTAAAATTTTAAATTGTTTCATTAATGACTTAAAATTTTATGAAAATTTAAACATGGCTGCGACTCGATCCAGTACGAAAGACGGTTGGTAGGTAGAATATAGACCAAATATAAAGGTTGGTATGGTAGTGAATGGAAAATAAAACACAATCTTTGCACAATAATTTTCTGGATTCCGATATAAATGGCGTGCCTTAGGAATTACTTTTGTCCAGCAGTGCACTAAAGTAGACTGATGGTGAAACGAAATAACTTGTTTAGCATGTTAGGTACCTACCTATTTCCTCCAAGTGTACCTCCATAGCAGCTGTAACACAGGTTTTCCTAGAACAGCTGCTTACGAGACACCTACAGAAAGGTACTTATACTCATAATGAATTGTATTTTAGTCTTGTTAAAAATGTTAAGTTCATCATCATCATCATTTCAGCCGTAGGACGTCCACTGCTGGACATAGGCCTCCCCCATCGATCTCCAAAAGGGCCGGTTGGAAGCGGCCGGCATCCAGCACATATCACACATACACATACATACATATACATATCACGCAGAACAGATGGCGGATGGGGCCGAAAGGTTCTGGAATGGAGACCACGGACCGGTAAAATGTTTGGTTAATATTGTAAAATTATAAATAGGTATTGGTAAATAAATGAATTGAATTGAATTGTGTCACGTGTTGGCATCTTTCTTGCTTCTTTCCTACTTTCAAGAGTTTTCAAACTTATTCTTTCGTTATTCTGGGCATAAGTCTACCCCATGTCATTCCAAGTCCTCGATTATGCAGCATCGATAACTTGCTGGTTTCTTAGAATAGTTGCCGTTCATACATACGGGATGTTTTTAGGGTTCCGTACCTCAAAAGGAAAAAATGGAACCCTTATAGGATCACTTCGTTGTCCGTCTGTCTGTCCGTCTGTCAAGACCCTTTTTATCAAGAACGCGTAAAGGTATCAAGTTGAAATTTATATTAAATATACTTGGGTCTACGGTTTCTTTCGGCTGTAAAAAAATAAAAGTTCTAAGTCAACGCAATCAAAAGATATGAACGTTTATGTCGCATATTTTGCGATTTCACAGGGGAATCAAAACCTATAGGGTACTTCCCGTTGACCTAGAATCATGAAATTTGGCAAAAGGCAAGGTCTCATAGCTCATATATAGTAATAAATCTGAAAGTTACAAATTTGAAGTTATATCATTTAAAAATAATTATTTTGCTGTTACAAACTTACATTTTGTAGTTGGAATGTATAGAAGAACCTTATAGTCAACTACAAAGTTAAGTTTGTCTTTCAATATTTCAACTTTAGGTTTTTTTTTGGACTCGCGCTCTGAGGTTTCTGTCCAACGGAACCCTCAGAGCACGAGTCCTACTCGTACTTGTCCGGTTTTTTTAAATATAATTATTATAATAGTCTTGATTGCGTTTGTCCGCCAACTCGCTTGATGATGATGCGGTCTACGATGGAGTACGCTTGCCTTGCCTTGCCTTGCACGCATTCATACGTAACCAAAGTACCCCCAGTACTTACTTTATGAAGTTAATTTTCTTTCAGGTATACGAAATGTTCCTACTTGGGTACCAGTTCAAGGTGCTCTCTCCGATCTTCACAATCCACTGGGGGCTTCAATCGGCGAAACGGTCACGATGGCGTATGAGACAAGTCTTTAGAAACTCAAAGAAGTTCAATATTTTTAAGAAGGAACTTTACGCTAAGTATGGGAAGGATCCTCTTAAGTTGTTCAGCAAGTAGCCTGATCGGCTTAACACCACAAAGTAGCAAATCTAGTGTGTGCGAGTGTGGAGTCTTGAGAGTCTGCGAGTTTATGTAGAACAAAAAAAAATTAAACAAATTATGTAATAGTTAAACAAAAAATTATGAATACAAAATTTATTTATTAGGTCAACTTATTTTACCTCATTACTCATTTTACTACGGGTTTTAGAATTACAAATTGTACACTTGAAATAAACATACATAAAGTATTATTTATTGGATGATAAGCTAGCGCTTAAATGGCAAAATTGCCCCAACAACCAAAGGGGCCGTGCCAAAAAAAAAAGCTAGCGCTTAGCCGTTACATTGCTATGATGCGGTCTCCGATGGATCACGCTTGCCTAGAAGACACTAGATTGTAACTATCAGCTTGCTATCATGGGAACACCTATTCAGGCAGCGCATTCCATAGTCTAGCGGTTTGCACAATATAGGTGAAATCAAAGCACTTCGTACGGATTTTCCACCTAAGATGTTTTTGCAATTTCAGTATTAATATTGCAAGACAGATGCTCATAGATATTATTTACAGTAATTGTATCGGCATAGCAATAAATATTCAACGATTATTTTATACATTTAGCCTTCTATGTATATCTCTATCTATACTATAATAATATTATAAAGAGGAAAGATTTGATTGTTTGTTTGTTTGTTTGCATTGAATAGGCTTCGAAACTAAAGAACCGATTTGAAAAAAAAAAAATCACTGTTGGGAAGCTACACTATCCCCGGGTAACAAAGGCTATATTATATTTAAAAAAAAATAGGGATCCTTACTAAACCACCAATAATGTAACCGAAGGTGTAAAAAAATAAGATTTACAATTTTGACTTTGCGTGTTTGACAGTTCTAAGACAGGACAACGTCTGTCTGTCTGCTATATAAATAGTTTTTTTATATTATAGCCACAAGAAAATTGGGATTTCAAAATTGGGCAATGGTAGTTCACTCAAAAAATCACAGTCCTTCGTCTCACGAGGTTGTGTTGTCTGACTTCTGTGAGATGTGCTCGTGCACCCAGTTCCAGATCTTCTCCTGCGAGAGCCTGGTGTACACCCCGGGGAAGTTCCCGCGAGCGCAGCCGAGTCCCCAGGATACCACGCCGATCAGGACTCCGTCGTGGACTATTGGCCCGCCACTGTCTCCCTGTGATGGGAAGAAAGGAATATACCAATTTCGTTTGGTTGTCACAACAACTTGTGACCTTGTGACTCTTCACGGCGTCTCTGATCTATCAGAACGCATTCATGCATCATGCTATACCTACTACAAAAATTAGTAGTTTTGTTAACTGTAATTAAGAGTATTATGTTGGATTAAATGCATATTTAGATTAGATTAGATTATATTTAGATTAGATAGCCCGTTGGTCCAGTTGGTAGTGAACCTGCCTTCAGCGCTTGGGTGGATTCGATTCCCATCTAGGACAAACATTTGTGTTTGTTCTATATCGGGTTGTTAATATCTGTTTAAGTATGTATTTAAAACTATATATGTATGTATATCAGTCTCTGGCAGCCATATCACAAGCCTTGCTTAGTTTGGGGTCAGATAACCATGTGTGAAAAAATGTCCCGAATATTTATTTTATTATTATTTATCATTTTATTTATTCATTGAGCGATAGATAAAATGAAGATACATTCTTGGGGCTATCTATATGCGTAGGTAATGAACCACCAATCGATTTGCTACCACTCGGGAGCAATTGGCAACAGTTCCATACTCATTAACAGTTCAGGCATTAATGGCACATAAGATTGCAAAATTTTCGCAAATCATCATCATAATCAGCCTTTTAACAGTCCACTGCTGGACTTTTAGCCTACCCCCGAAAGGGTGATTGGGCCATATCCACCACGCTGGCCCAGTGCGGGTTGGCGGATTCAAATACGCCATTGAATTTCTTCTCCGTAGGTATGCAGGTTTCCTCACGATGTTTTCCTTCACCGAAAAGCCAGTGGTATGAAAATAAACTCCAAAGAGCTCATTGGTACGGGCTTGGGGTTTGAACCCTCCATCTTACGATTTCAAGTCTAGCGGTCTCCTAAATAGGCTACCACGGCTTTTAGAGGCAGAGTTTTTATGCTTCAAGATTTAATTATGTCCCTGACATGTTGGTTAACGGCAACATGTCAGAGCGAATGTAAAAAGCTGATTACCTGACAAGCATCAGGCGAGGAATGAGTAAAAGATCCAGCGCAGAACATGGACGCTGGGTCGATGGCCTTTCTGTCAAGGCCAGACCGCTTGCACAGCTTCATTGCAATAGTTTTTATGGTCGAAGACTGAAGGTATACGGCACTGGGACCACCTTCCTGTGAATGATAACATTTTACAATCGTGCTCAAATGACTTTAAAATACTTTGACAACCTGGAAATAACTCAACAGAGAGGATTAATAAAATCAATAAAAATGTATTAATATGGGGGATGGAAAAGATTATGGTAGATTGTAGAACTTCTCTGATCAGATTTCAAATTAACTCCATATCTTTTTATCTTCCAACAAAGATAATCAATTGATACAAGATCTTGTCTCGCCTGATTAGCAACTTATGCAGAATAAGAGCACACCTTCAGCTTTCCCCACCCTGAGACGATGGCAGCCTCGTTGGCCGGCAGCCTGGTCTTCTTGCCCACGATCCTGATCGGCAGGACCTTGGCAGAGAACCGCAGCGGACTGTACAGCCTGACCAGTCCGACATCGTTCACCTTCAACAGAAGACACATATTTTGAAATATCACTTGTTGCATGAACATTTTAAGTCTGTATGCAGATGAGAGAAAAAAATAAAAAGTAAAAGGAGAGATGTCACTTCATAATGTTCATTGATGAAGTAAGAATAACAATTCAAGTGAATACCACATAACTTTGATTCTTGAGGGCTTTTTACGACCGTGAAATTATGGTTGCGGTAGAGAACATAGCCAGTACATAATCTACGAAATTTGAAATTTTCAAAATCAAAAATTTAAATTCAAAGTTATTTATTTCACGGAACATGCGGTGTTACAGTTTTAGTAATTGTGACAGTGTGTTAAGGTAATGTGGTGATGGTGAGGTGATGTGGTGTTCAAATCAAATCATTCATCATCATTGATCAAATTCCCACGTTCTACCGTAACAACCTGTAACTGTTGCATAAAATATAATTTATTTGAATACCGTTTGACTAACGCATCCTTGACTTAACATTAGTACACGCTCATAGTGCTCAAGTAAAAGTAGAATTAGTAGAATAGTATTTTCTTGCACAAAATTATCAGCATCTGCATTGTTGCTCATCCTACTGCTGGATGCTTTTTTTTATTTTTTTTGTGGCAAAAGTTATAATCACATATTTGCCAGCAACAAGTATGGCTTAAGAGAGAAAATAGAAGACGGAATTTAGAACCTGTTAGCTGAAACAAAGAAAATACACTATAAAATACAGAGGTGCTGCTGGATGTAATCTAAAGCTTATCCTTGGCTTTCTCATCTGCCGCGGTTCTGTCTTGACATGTCTGACACGTTACACTATTACAGGTTTATGCTAGTAGCACGTGGGCAAGTCTGAGACAGGTACCTTTGTTTTGCTTGCGTACCGAGGGTGCACGAAGCTCTCCTTGACGTCGTACATCTCTCCTCCGTGCGTCTTCCACGAGGAGCCCAGCCGGACGCTCAGGTCACTAGCTCTGGCTCTGTACATATTATATCGAGGTAAATCTATTAAGCGTCATGTTCTAAGAGGACACGAGTAAATGATAGCCAAAATGCAAATACAAAGTTTTGCGCTGGGCTCTATTGATATTCGGTATTGTTTTGACTCAATCCAAATAACATAACTCTATATGAGATATACAGGAGATGAACAAATCATCAATTTCCGTAAAGCAACTACTTATAAACTCTGTCTGATAGCTGCAATAACATTGAAAAAAGGCTGACAAAAACCCACGAATTCTGACTTGCGGTAGGTTTTTGAACGTAAGACTGTAGCAGGTACCCGATATTAATATTAGTGAAATAATAAAAGAAAATTTTAAATTAATCAATAAATACACACACACACACATCCATACATACCATACATACATGCACACATTCAAACACATGCGCACACATCCCCCACACTCGCCCACACATACACACATGAATACACCCTTCCATTTTCTAACATCACACCCTCACCCATCTCGTAATGAATATGAACCATTGATTTACTATGTTAACCATTGCTTTTTATTTATTTATTTTAATTTTTACACCCATTTATATGAACTAAACATATTAAACTTAACGTAATAAAGTTAATTCAATGAGGTTCCCACGACACGGGCCTAGAGACTAGTGTGGGGCCACTGCATATTCGAAACCTGATCTTTTATGTGAATATGAATAAGGTGTTTATACAGTGTATAAATTGTGAATTCGCTATAATTTTTTAATATGTTAAAAAAAATAAAAATTGCTTGGAGCAAATAAAAGTTTGCAACCCGCGTTGAAAGTCGACTTACATCTTACATCTTATCCAATCAATTAACAAGTCCGTGTTCAATAAAGCTACCTAAACTAGAAAGCGAGACAAATCTAAAAGCAAGACACGTAGTTCCCACAATGCATTAGGTACAATTAGCTTACGTTTGTGTGCAGTTGCAGTGCAACGACAAAAGGCAGTTGCGGAACACCTGCCTCGAGGCACTGACCTTCGATAATTGAAACGTGCGCGCCTGATTTGTAATTAACCTCAGAGTCTGGTTGCGAAACTATCTAAGTACTTATAATTTATTTGAAAAGAAAGACAAAATTACATAAATAAATCAAGAAGGTTATATACATAGCTCTAAACACATATTGTAAAGAGAATGGTATAAACCAGTAACTTTTCTCGCTCCTTTTTTACTGCGGTAATATTGTCTCTTTTTCGAAAGCAATATTTCTCCCAATACCTGAGTGAACATCCCCGAGAGCTATTTCGCACCTCCCGTCGTCGACAGAACTACATTCTAATACACCGATACCGGGTCGAAACAAGGCTCCCACGGTATCGTTTCCGAGCGCCTATAAATTTCTCGAAGCAATCGTAACTCCCTGAAGACCTAGTGGCTCGCTTCGTTGTAACGAACGCCGGTGTTTTGTCGGCCCGAAGGCGATCCCTGCTTTGCATCGGAAAAAATACACCCCACCCGAGAATAAATTGAAATTGTCGAAAGGAACGCAATTCGCGAAGGGAGGGCCGTAAAAAGAGAACGGCGTGTATGGACGGAGTCGGAATTTATTCGGCGCGTATTCGCCGCGCCGTGAGGGTGGTCTCGTTTGTGCCGATGGAGGAATAGTTCGACGACAAAGTGCGGATATCGAACGAGTTACACGGACCGACTCTTAAGTGGCGCCGTTTTAGGTGGCTTATGGCCGTCATGGGAGATTTGATTGAAGATGGACGACCGCGATGCCAAACGATGTGTGAGGAATAAAATACTGCAACTCGTTACTATTAAATGCCTCTCGAGAACGATACTAGTAATCATCATCATCCACAGCCTTCCTTATTCCACTGCTGGGTATACCTATATAGGCCTCTCTCTTGCTATGCCATCTGCCTCAGTTCTGTGCTAAGCGAGTCCAGGGGCCTCACATCTACCTGTATAAGCGATTCTGTTTAGTTGATTGCAAAAAGTTGCGCGACCGCCAACCGTATTTCACGTTCGCGTGATTTCGCATCGCTGTTTCGAGCCCGCGGCCGTAAGGCCCCAGGTTCGATGGAGACAAATATGTATTGTCGACGCATCTTGTAGCTGGACGACCAATGTTCCGCTTACCTTGATAATAATACATCCCTGTAAAAAACTCACTGCTTTACTTCGAGGCACCAGTTTAAGTAATTTATGTTTTGAAGATTTTAAAGGCTTCAAAGTAGAAAACTATGCGACTATCACTTACCTGATGGTAAGCGATGGAACAATGTACTGCATAAAACCAAATGTTTCCTAGAATGGAACGGCAACTAACCTCAAGAACGGCAACTAACCTCAAGAACAGTAACTAACCTGAAGAACGGTAGCTAACCTCAAGAACAGTAACTAACCTGAAGAACGGTAGCTAACCTCAAGAACAGTAACTAACCTGAAGAACGGTAGCTAACCTCAAGAACAGTAACTAACCTGAAGAACGGTAGCTAACCTCAAGAACAGTAACTAACCTGAAGAACGGTAGCTAACCTCAAGAACAGTAACTAACCTGAAGAACGGTAGCAAACCTCAAGAACAGTAACTAACCTGAAGAACGGTAGCTAACCTCAAGAACAGTAACTAACCTGAAGAACGGTAGCTAACCTCAAGAACAGTAACTAACCTGAAGAACGGTAGCTAACCTCAAGAACAGTAACTAACCTGAAGAACGGTAGCTATAACCTCAAGAACAGTAACTAACCTCAAGAGACAGTGCGCGGCGGTGAGCCCCCACAGGTCCGTGACCACTGAGCCGCCGCAGATGGGGTACGTCTTCTCCCTGAGGGACAGCTGCCACGGCACCGCAGATATTGTCGTGTTCTGTCCCGACACTATCCTCCTCGTCGAACCTGCACAGTAACTCTCCACTCACTTCAATGTCACTTGTTTCACGGAGAAAAGTCTGAACTTCTATATTTGCTAGTGGCATTTGTTTGTTGCCATAGATACGGTACACTCACTATGGGCCTCATAAGCAAGCTCAAACTCGCACAACGAGCTATGGAGAAGTTTATGCTTGGGGCTTCTCTACGAGATCGAATCAGAAAAGAGGAGATCCGTAAACGAACGAAAGTTACCTACGTAGCCCACCGGATTAGCAAGTTGAAGTGGCAGTGGGCAGGGCACATAGCGACGAACAGATGGCCGATGGGGCGGAAAGGTTCTCGAATGGAGACCACGGATCAGTAAGCGCAGCGTAGGACGTCTACCCACAAGATGGACAGACGACCTAAAAGAGACAGCAGGAAAACACTGGATGCAGGCTGCATCCAACCGGCCTTTTTGGAGATCGATGCCTATGTCCAGTAGTAGATGTCCTATGGCTAAAATGATGATGATGATGATGAAAGGTCTTTTATAAGAAAATTGTGCGCCTCTCCATTGCATTTTTTTATAATGCGTTATATAAATAGTAGGTATATAACAAAATATATAATATAGTAGGTATATAGTAGTGCGCGGAATTTTTGTTAAGATGATTTAGACAACGTAAGTATTTAGACGATGATTTCTGTCAAGACTTTTTTCTTCTTTATTTATGAACTACTTGAGGATATAATTTATAATAACAGTTTTTTACCTCTACGGTGGCTTGTCTCGTTCTCTGAAAGTAAAAACAAGTTAGGTATAGTATTTATAAAAATAACAACAAAAAAATAAAGTCGCGTTACAAATAAATTTACGTGCCAACCGATGAAACATAAATCAATCAAAATGTGAAAGTACTCACTGAGTAATGAATCCAGTAAGCATTGGTACAACTTCTTGTATTTCTCTTGAACGTCTGTTTGGTTCAGGAAGGCCAACACATCTCCTTTGTGCATTTCCGCTTGTCCCGCCAGGCGTGTGTAGTCTATTTCCTTTCCTATTACTCCTTCCTTACCGCTTAACGTTTCATTTGTCACATCACACAAAACACGCACTATCGGTATCAGCAGGTATAGAAATATCATTTTAAAATCACAGTAAAGTAAGGCTGTACTCGTTTAAGTCAAGCCAAGAGGCTTGGCATACAATTGTACTCCGGACCGAAACATGAAAACTGTATGAAAATTTTAGAAATTAGTGTACTTTAAAATGGTAACAAGAAGACTTGAAAAAAGTATCTGTACCGCAAGTTTCGGTCTCGGTCTGTGAGGTGTTGCACACGTACCTAGATCTAACGAAAGATTTACGATACGAGTAGGTATACGATTTACTTATGTAGGTAGTTATGTAACGTTGAAAAGGAACGTGTGCATTTTATTGTGATTACTCAAAGTTAGTTAGACGAAAATCATAAAAAGCAAATGGCCGTGAAATCGACGACAAGCTCCACAGTGCACAGTTTAATTCTAGAACCCGAGTCCTTAAAACAATAAGCGCCTGCGAAGTTTGTGAGCGCGGAAGGCGGCCGACGGTAGTGCTATTGTGTTCACGCCAGGCGCTAACAGTTTTCCTTGATAATAACCATTTTATTATCCGGGATTACCCCTCACGGTGCGAACAATGGACAATGCCCTTTTTAACCCTCCAAGGACACCTCGGGCTGTTATTATCTGCGAAATATAAAAGTCCATTACGCGCACGTAAAGTTCTCGCGGTGGGCACGAGCGTAAACTTCCGGCAGCTTCTTCGGGATATTTAAAACTTAGAAAATGGCGTGTTAAACTCGAATTAGCGAGCGCTCGAGGCGGCGTTAAAAGACAGCTGATTTCTTGAAAAAAATATTGAAACGTGCTCTCTTTTCCCGCCATGAAAAAAGTTTGCGAAATGTGTCAACTTTAAGCTGCCGCCGAGTTAATGGTTCATTGTGTGAGCTGTAGATGAGGCATCTTTAGTTGTTAAAATGGCAGTTGTAGAGTGCGTCGTGGCCCTGTTTTGTTGTGTAAATAGGGTCAAAGGAAACTCTGTAAGTGGCGCGGGTCGGAGTGGAGGGCCGCGCCGCGTCCGGAAGGTGAGCGAGGTCCGTTTTCTGTACTTACTTACTATATATCTACTGTACAGTGTACAAGCGGAGTTTACTTCAGAGACAAACTTGCCACTCACTGCAGAAAAGTGGCCGCTCTCTTGCTCATACAAACACTATAGATGGGGCGCGACATAGCAGCGAGAAAAATACGTGAAGCGACGTTGGTAATTGTGGAAATAAAATAAAGTAGAGTTTCAGACTAAATCATGAGAAGACCAGTATTTGTTTTTAACATTTTGATGAAGAAATTCCGTCACAATTATTCAGTTGGTATGTAGGTAAGATTCATAGCAGCTGTCTCTATTCTAATCCTCTACCTAACAATGAAGACTAAGGGTGGGTTGCACCATCTTACTTTAGTTTTAACACACATCGACATTTCATTTAAAGTACCGGCTAGCCAAATTTTTTTTTGCACCTCCTGCAACTGTTAATTGATGCCATAACTTTAACTGTTAATCATAACTGCCCACGCTTCGCCAGCTATGCATCTCCTATAAAGTCTCATTTGACTTGCAACCCTGGTATCTTTAACTATGCTAGTGAATACGCTGGTGCAACGCATTTCGTAGTAACTGCTACAGTCAGCGTTACTGTTTCTGTCTCTGTCATAAAACTTAGTGTAGCGTTAGCAGTTAGATTAGTCATGCGATACTAGATTATTATTTACTAGCTGCACCTCGCTGTTTCGTCCGTATCCTATGTCACTCTCTGGCCACACTGACTGGTGAGAGACAGCGCGAGACCGGGACCGATCGTCGACACCTACCGTCCGTGCGTTGTCTACCTTTGAGGACACTCTTCGCTTGAAGCAAGCTGCTCTTTGCTGCGCTTTGCTGCGTGAAAGAGGAAAAAACAAACGAACAAACAAACACACTTTCACTTAATTCAATTCAATTAAAAATTGATTCACTCTGTAGACATAATATTGCATGTTCTTAGAGCCGGTCAGCTTTTATCAATGACGATATAAATATTATTTTTGGCTTTTCTTTAGCTTTTACAATACAAAATACTTCTCTAGGCGAATGTCAACATCACAATCGTTCATAAACTAATTAACTATCTTAGGTAACATGCCCACATTACTATTATAATATTAGTATGATTTCAGTATATAAGCAGGTAAAGAAGTCAGGGTGTATCCAACATCAGTTCGCGGCAAACGGATCAACAATTCAGCTTGTTAGACGGTAATTAGATACATCGCCCCGAGTCTTCAGCCCGCCCGACCATCCGCCCGCCTCGCGAGAGCTAACTTGCTAGAGGAACTTTAGGCGGATTGCTGAGAGGGCCACACTGCCGGAAAACGTTCTTTCATCATGTTATCGAAAGTATTTCATATGTGTGTTTGCTCCCAGTTAATTCCCTTGAATAACACATATGGTCTTATCATCATAATTTCAGCCATAGAACGTCCACTGCTGGACATAGGCCTCCGGACCATCGGTCTCCAAAAGGGCCGGTTGGAAGCGGCCTGCATCCAGCGTTTTCCTGGGGATTTTTTAGGTCGTCGGTCCAGCTTGTGGGTGGACGTCCTATATACTTTGCAATTACCGGTCCGTGGTCACCATAGGGTATTTGACTACTTTTGGGAAACTATTGCACATTATTGTCTGATATAAAATAATGTATACTGCATTTATATTTTCTGGATATCAGTCGTATTTGCGATATAAATCGATGTTAAAGTTTGAATAAAAAAAGATCGCGCCAAAACGCAGACCTGTGTCATAGCTCCGATCACGTGACTAATTGACGTCACACAAAACAAAACAACTGCAGCCAGGCTGCAAAAGTTTGATGATTAATTAATTTCTAATAGAAGTAATGGTTTATAAATATTGTGTAGTGCCAAAATGTACAAATACTTCCATAAAGACACCCGAAAAAATATTTGTTCCTGTTCCAATGGACCCAAAACTCCCCATAACTCGAAAAAAGTGGTTGGAATCAATCTAAGGTTGGAACTAAGTAGCTCGTAGAGAACCCAAAAGTATTGGAGCTAATTCAAGTGTTTCTATGTGCGAAGATCATTTTGAGGTACATATTTGAGTCTATATATTTCTATTATAATTTGTGTTTTTATTGCATTACTATTTTATGTACTGTTACTTTCTTTTTAAACATTGTAAAGCTCGACATAACCTAACAAAATAGTTATATCCACTTACTACAACATACTTTTTGTACAACTTGATTGAATGTTTTGCTTGGAGAACAATTAAAAATTAATACTGACATTGTAGTTTTTACGTTTTGAGTTCTGCAGCGTAGAAACAATGACGTGGATTATTATTAAAGAAATATGCAACCATAAAAACATTAATTTTGGGTAAGTTACTGCTGTCTGCTTGCACAAAATGTTTCTCCATTCTTCTCACATTTAACCTCCGGACTGTTTTTGGTGAAAATTTCTGGATAAATCGCTCTCAAAATAGCTTTACAACATTAAATTCGCAAATATCAATACATAATCTGTTTGTTTAGATTTGTGTGACGTCACTAGGGATGAAGCCAGTTACAGACCGTTTTCGATCACGTGATCAAATGTCGAAAATACAGTTATTTTAATCGCGTTTTTTACAAAAAATAAGCATATTTTAATCAAAAAATCAATGAAATATGCTTTTTCATTATGTCATGTTTATGGATGGCGTCAATTGGCATAATATTTTTAATACAGTCAAGTACCCTATTCGAGAACCTTTCGGCCCCATCGGCAATCCGTTCTGTGTGCTATGTGCCCTGCCTACTGCCACTTCAATTCGCAAATCCGGTGGGCTATATCGTTCACTTTCGTTCGTCTACGGATCTCCTCATTTCTGATTCGATCTCGTAGAGAAACCCCGAGAATAGCCCTCTCCATAGCTCGTTGTGCTACTTTGAGCCCTCTGAAGTATGACCTACCGACAAATGTATTAGTTATCTATGCCAAGTATTAATTTATATTAGTAACATCCTTGTTCATCTGTAAGCCAGCGTTACCCTACTCGTAGTGAAGCCAAGTTCACAGCGGAGAAGTTTGTGTGTTTTAAAAGCGGCTGAATTAACAATTTACCGCGGCCGCGATGCAGATGAGCTTCCTGGGGTGGTGCAGTACAGCTCGCAGCTGCAGTTGTTGCGATGCAGCTCACAACTAGTAGGCGTTGCAGTTGGTAGCTACAGATCATACCTTCAGTTGTTACAATAACAGCGTAAGTAAATAGAAAGGCGAGTGAATATCATCATCAGCCTATTATGTTCCCACTGATGAGACACAGGC
Organism: Agriopis aurantiaria; assembly: GCA_914767915.1. Lineage (NCBI taxonomy): Eukaryota > Metazoa > Arthropoda > Insecta > Lepidoptera > Geometridae > Agriopis > Agriopis aurantiaria. The sequence goes on from OU611987.1 coordinate 18,653,754, forward strand.
CGTATTCAACGTGTGATGATGATGACGGCAGGTAGCCATAGGAACTACTGAACGCAATAAGATACCCATTAAAATAATATGTTAAGGTGGTGCGTTTCACATATGGCGGGAAATTCAAATTTTAAACAGTTTTCTTGTTTTTGTAGCTAGGCTGTGTAATTATTTTAAAATGGCAGTGTTTGCGCAAACCGTTGGTTGTTCTTTACATTATCATATTGTACAGCTATTTAACAGTAACGCTCCATATTACATACATTTGTCAATAAACCGTTTGAAATAGCAAAAATTAGTTTACTGACAAATGTAAGTAATAATGTGCATTAGAGATAAATACACTTACATTACTTAGCTTTACATGATTTTGTAAAGAATAATAATCAATTTGCGCAAACATTATGATCGTTTACAATAATTACCCGGCCTAGCTACAAGGACAAGAAACTGTTTGAAATTTGAATTTCCCGTCATAGGTGAAACGTACCACCTTAAATGGACATTTCATAAATTAAATTTGATATGATAAGCTCAAAGCTTGTTTATAAATTATTTTTACTACACATTTTCTCAAAAAGTGCACTTACGAAGCCTGTATACATCGTTCGAAAGTTAAACATTACGGATCATACAACGGAGCGTGCGGTAATGAATTTTACCGCACGCTCAGATGTATAGCACCGTGCGTTTACTTTACGGATTTTTTTTAATTTCCATCATAATTACATAAGAATTCCACAAAAGAGTTTCATATTACGAGAATAAATAAGCTGAATGATCAAACCTCCTTGGAAGCGCTTTTGCTCAATACGTTTGTCTCAGTTTAATACTAAAGAGAAAATGAGACGAAAGATGTAGTTCTAGTTTTCACCACGTGATAGTGGCGCTATTTGCTTGTTCGCGCCATTTTCTTATTATATTATAGAAACTATTGTTGTGACTGATATTAAGTTATAAACAAAATAATAAAATTCTTTCATTTGTAGCCTTTTTTTCTCGCAAATGTGTTGTAAAACGTTGTATGGCACACGTGCGGATTGGTTTTTACAAACTCGTGACTATGGTAAACCGCACTTGTATCATAAATAACTATTCTAATAACTTATTACTGAACGGCGTAACCAATATTGATGAAATTTGGCAAATATACAAGATAGACAAATGGAAGAAGTCGCTGGCATCCAGTGGCAGTGGATGCAAAAAGCAGGCTGTCGTTCAGTGTGGAGGTTAAAGGGGGATGCCTATGTTCAGCAGTGGATGTCTTCTGGCTGATGATGATGATGACAAGATGGACAAAGAATAAATTTCATTTCAGGAAACTTATAAGTTCTCGGTTAATCCACGAGGCGTACCAAGTTTTCTGTAACGCGAGATCTTATCCGTTTGGAGTCTTAGTTCAATGATATTTTAAAATCTGGTTTCCTTCTATAATTATGGCTTCATTTTTCAGACAAGTTTCCAATGAGATAAATTTCCAAGAGATTTATTTCGGAGAGATAAAACTTTTTATGGAATAATAGAAGAATAATAATAACATATCCAGAGAATTGACTGCCATAATAAATTCAAATAAATCGGTCAAGTGCGAGTTGGGCTCGCGCACTGATGGTTCCGTATTACCACAAAATTACCAGTTATAACTTAATGAACAGAAATTTTTCACCGACTCGCACTTGTCCATTATATATTGTTTGTTGTTATACCATAGAGTGTATACTATAATCGTGCCAAGTTTGTCGCTTGCACTTATTACGATTTTTGCTAACACAAAAATACGTTAAAAAACACGCTTGTTGTATGGGGATCCCCTTTCTTTTTAACTTTTTGACGTTTTTTAGTATATTATTATTTACGAGATATTTACCGTGGTAAGGTTGTGGAATGAGCTCCCGATATTTCGCCACGGTAAATATCCCGTAAATAATCATATAACTTTAGTGAACAACCGTGATAGTTTAAAACAGTGTTTTTTAGTATGTTTTCATTACATATTCTGTGAAAATTTCAACTGGCTATCTACTATGGTTCGAAAGATATAGCCGTTAATAGGTAGGACAGACGAACAGACGGACAGACGGACAGACAGACAGACATCGTAGGCTTAGTAATAGGGTCCCGTTTTTACCCATTGGGTACGGAACCCTAAAAACGATCCAAATACATGCTCAAATCTAGTATAGTTGGCAGAGTACCCAGCATGCTGGCATTACCGAGCTGAATAGAAATGCTTATTATGTAAGTTAGCTTTAAAATTATGTCAGCAAAAAATTGTTACTTTTTAATAACGTAATTTCACGAACTTTTAGTTTCCTTTGTGATCGTGAGCCTTCAGCGAGTTGGCTCTCGAGACATGCTAGTTAGCGCCCGAGGTGCTTCAGTGTTCATCTTCGGTGTGCTTCTATACCTAGGTCACCTCGGTGCTTAGGGCGCCTATAAACAGCTCGGGTCAAGATGAAACCTTTCTAGTATATGACAAAACAAAGTAAAGCAAGTTAACAAAAATAGTTGTTAAGTTTTTGTTCTAAAATACATAAGTACACACATACCTATATTAAGGAAATCAGGTCTGTAGGCAAATCAGAAAATATTAGCAGGTAGACTTAGAATGACTACACAAAGAAACCAAGTACATTCGCAAAATGTAAGCCATTCAAATGGTGTCATATATGGCTCCATAAAAAATATAAAATTTTTACTATGACAATTTGCGCGGTGAAATCGTACCACAACAAATCAGAAAAGCAGCATAAGAGTCATGGTGTGACATTTCACAGGTAATCCATTAATTTTCTTGGTTAAATCGTTTAAAATACCAATCGAAACGTAAGCTACAAAGCGAATTTGTAGCTTACGTTTTGAGAAGGCGTTGTTTGGAAACCTACCTTCTCTGAGTAGTTATTCTAAGCAGGTTGAGTAATATTATACCTACTGAAATAGTCAAAAGTAACTTATCTAATAAATATGTCATCACATTTTGTAACTAATTACAAAAAGTGATTAGTATCCTTCGACCAAACGAAGTGAGCTCCGGCGCTCACTTCGTTTCAGTCTGTCTCTAGCCGTAGGAAGTGCAACACTATTGTTACATGTTAACGAAACATCTGACAAAATTATGCCTTCGTGTGCTTTCCCGAAGTGTAAATACACAACAAAAAACCGATATCTAAATTTTGTAACAAATGTACTATATATGGTTACAATTAGGTGTTGAAGTATATGTCCGACGGTTTTGACTCGTTTTTACTGAGCAAGTTCAATGGTTATGGTCCGTCAATAAATTTTTTTGGTCGAAGTTAGTATCTACAAACAAATTGGCCAAAAAAATAATTAAAAAAGAAACGCTTTACTTTTTAGTCAAAATTTAGAAGGCACTTCACTTATTATTCGTTGTATCGGCTTCCGGCGTAGTTTACGAGGCCGAATATCGGTTTTCTGAAGGAGAATGGACGTAAAAAATGAAGATATCCGTGATCATTACGGTTTCCGGTGATTATCGGCTGGGAGGGTCGGAAAAACTGCCGAGAACGGATAATACTTAAAGGTTTCTGAGAAATGAACTGTTCTCGCAAAAAAATGCCCCGCAGTTGTTTCGGAAATAGGACTAATTTTACCACAAAGACTGCGTTAGAAATGGAGAACGGAAATAACGATAATAATTAATAGAAAACTCATATCATTTAAATTAATAGCTAAGATGACACAAACAATTTAATACCACTCAAACATAACAAATACCGTGAACAAGCTTCATGTTAATGTCAATGCGTTGCTCAACAATGACTTGACATTGGTTATAGTGTATAATATGTCCGACGGTTTTGACTCTTTTTTACTAAGCAAGTTCAATGGTTATGGCCCGTCCATTCATTTTATTTTGGTCGAAGGTTAAGAGTAAAAAAATTGTGACTTAGTGGAACCACATCGATAAAATAGGTAGGTATACAAAATTAAACAATAGTTTTTGTAATCATAATAATTAAATGACAAAATATGTTGGATTAAATATTTATTTTATATGCAGTGTAATATCTTGTCTTCCTAAAAGAAACACTTTGTAAAGAAACAGATGAATGCATCACATCACTTTTGCATAACGTGTGTGTTGTATCGATGTTCGGAATAATTACACTTTCTTACATAAAATAGTATTTTATATCATTACTTTTTTTATGTTGGTGGAACTGTATTTTAGTCGATCGGTCAATCCAAGATACAAAATCAGAAATAATACAATATTATTAAATCGTACACCAAATACGTAATAATAAGTAGACACACTTTTATATTCCAACATAAATACCATCTGCACACCAAATATAATTAATTATGTACTCCATAATTGTACATTTATTACAAAAAACAACAGCCGACTTCACGAAAAATTTCATAAACGAAGTAAATCCCCAAATTTTGTGTTTAAATTTAAATGGTAAAATATAAAAATGTATTACATATGCTAAATGTAGTAATGATTTATTCACACATTTATTTATCTTCTTAAATTTTTTTTTTACAATATCTATACAAAAACAAAATATTATAAAAAAACTTAAATCTAGAGTGCCGCCGGCAGCGAGGCAGGGCCCAAGCTACCGGTGGTTAGGGCTGCAGAGTGAGGAACCTCCTGACAATACGTGCCGTGTCCAGGATTACCGCCTTCTGCATCTGACCCTTGACCCAACCATCTAGCGAGAGCCTCTTAAGATGTTGGTCGAGGCTCTTCGCTATAAGGCCGTTCACCGATACGACTATCGGGATAATGATCGTCGAGTCAACATCCCACATGGCGGTAACCTCGTGAGCCAAGTCAAGGTACTTGCTGAGTTTGTCCTTCTCAGCCTTCACGAGGTTGTCGTCATGTGGGATGGTGATATCGACGAGCACTTCCCGGCGCTGGGATCGGTCGACCAACACGATATCAGGCTTATTGGCGACAATAGTCCTGTCCGTGATGATAGAGCGGTCCCAATAGAGCAAAGCACGACCATTTTCAAGAACTGGCGCTGGTGCGTACTTATAGTACGGCACCTCAGACTCGACAAGGCCGTATCGAAGGGCAAGTTGCTGGTGGATGATCCTGGCCACCTGGTTGTGCCTGTGCAAGTACTCGCCGTTAGCAAGATGCGAACAACCGGAAATTATATGTCGGAGAGACTCTCCAGGACGGTGGCATGCCCGACAGATGTCGACCGTACCGTCCTGTAATGATTTATTATTATTATTGTTACAAATTGATATCGGCTTTATAATTAAAATGGCTATGACTATGGGACCACCCCTAAGACATACATACTATTTAATAAATAATGATAATTTTATAATTGGTTCCCTGGAGAAGATATCGCGTAACATAATTTAAAAAATAATAATAATAGGTTGCCTTTGACCACCATCTCACCTGGTGTTAAGCGATGATGCGGTCTACGGTGGAGCACGCTTGCCTAGAAGAAACCGATTCACTCGTGATTTGAAAACACCCAGATTGTATAACCTTTACTACTTTTTTTGAAGTCAGTTGATAAAGAAAATGTCTGGCAAGAGTATAATGGTTCAAATAAAAAACTCTACTAATAGGTTCAGGTGAGAGCGAAGCTGAACGGAGCTCCTGATGTCCAGCTTTAGTCTGCAATCATTTTATTCAAATTGGCGTCCACATTTTGATGCGAATTAAATGTTTCTGATGTACAATAAAATATTTCCCATTATTATTGTCAATCCTTTATCGAGAAGCGGTATCTATTTATAAGTAGGCAAGGGATGGCAATAAAATCAATTTCCCGAAGAGTCTGCTTATTCGAGGGTTGATGATGACCGCGGGTGGCGCCATCTTTATTCAATCGTGGCCACCTTTCAGATCGGCTCCCGTGCGTGACTTGAATGCTGAGGAGATCGAGGTAGAGTTACCATACGTGCACTCACGGCCTTTCATTACTGAGGATAAAAGAAAGGGTAAAACATATTTCCCTAACATGTTATTTAAACTGTTCATAATTTTAACAACCCACTCCTTAAAACCTTGACCGTTGTTAGAGAAATCGATGATGAGTTGTTGTCTCCTCTGATTGTCTTTTACGTACGTAAAATATTTCAATGTGTCATCATAATCATCATCGAATACAGATACACAGAGGTTGTGTTTTAAGAATATACCGCAGAAAAACGCTGGATGCGCCGCTTCCAACCGGCCCTTTTGGAGATCGATGGGGGAGGCCTATGTCCAGCACTGGACGTCCTATGGCTGAAATGATGATGATGATGATGATGAAATGCAAAACTTACGTAAATATTTACGCAATTATTTTTTCAATATCAATGCAATGTTTTAGTATAGTATTGTAAAAGCCTTGGCGACAACTGAGTATTTATAAACTTACGTATACTGTTTCACCCCATATTTACAAGTTTGTCCATAAATGGTTCTATTGCTGGACGTTGCAGCAATAGAACCATCGTTGGTGAAATGTGTATTAAAAACAAATACAATTGTATATTTTAATCTTGAATACAGTCGTTTTCGAGTTAGAAGGACTAACACACAGATGGCGCTGTTGAAACCCACGTTGTAGGGTGTGGTGTAAGTTCGAATTCTCTTATTGAATCTGTAGCTTTCAATAGAGGAAAGGAAACTATAGCACAGTGGAGACAAGCTTTAGTGCTCGCCTGGTTCAATCACCATCGTCGACACAACAATCTGTTGTTAGAAATCTGACAGTGTGTTATAGCCTCAAATTAGAGCCTTTATTTTATTTAGTAATAGGCTTGCGTGTGACCGCCAACTCACCTGATGTTAAGCGATGATGCGGTCTACGGCGGAGCACGCTTGCCTAGAAGAAACCGATGTGAATAGGTTTCTTCTAGGTAAGCGTGTTCCACCCACCGTGCCGGGCCGTGTTTGAAAACACCCAGATGGTAACTATCGGGGAACACCCATTCAGGCAGCGCATTCAATTAAGTGCTACCATTTTCGACCATTTAGACAAAAGCAACCGGTCCGCGCTGGTTCGTGAACGCTGTGAGCCAGTCGTAAACCGGTGGCCGTGTAGCTCTATGGAAAAAGCCTTTGTCCAGCAGACACTCTTTATTTCAGGCCCTATTTTCACCAGGGTATTTATAAAATTTTCTTTAGCGCCAACAATATAATTTTAGAGTTGTGCAACATTTTAAGGCGGTAGCTCTGTTAGTTTAATTTGTTTCTTGAATTTATAAAGGAAGAAAAAAATATGTCACTAAGATCCTGTCACAAAATGTAAGCACGATTCAGTTATGGCAGTTAAGCGCTAGAATTCCTATTCCACCTATTTCCAGGTCACCCTAGTTGCGAATTAGGTCATCCAAACTTGGTCTGGTTGCGAGCCGCGCCAAGTATTAGTTAGGAGCTGGCAGGTTTATGCTGCCCACATGTGGAGTTGTTCTTTAAACGTGCATTTCTTTATCTGACCACGGTTTGTTGGCGTGCTTTCGTTTCGATGAACACTTTTATTTGCTTACTTTTAACCTCATATCAAACAAACAAGGGAGATATGGTCCCATAAAAATCATTACCTTTGGCTAAGTAGTTTTTGAACCAGCTCTAATAAGAATAATATTGTTCGATTGTTCTGTTGATTGGGAGAATAGCCATTTAAACCACTTCCTGTTATCCTACGGATTTTTAGTTTTACATGTTGGTTCAGTTCCGATGACAATGCATTTTTATGGTAAGCATGACCTGAATCGACGTCCAGGATTAGCTCCAGGTAAAGGAACTCTTCAACGGTCAACAGCACACATAATTATTGTGTACGCATTTTATTATGATAGCCGGTTTTAAGTTTTACCATGAAATGGATGCTGCCCTCGGGGTTGGCACTTGAATAGGGAACTCTTCAATGGTTAGCAGCACAGACATGAAATCTGTGCTGCTAACCATTGAATAGGAATCTGTGCTGCTAACCATTGAAGAGTTCCCTATTCAATGGTTAGCAGCACAGATTTCATGTCTGTGCTGCTAACCATTGAAGAGTTCCCTATTCAATGGTTAGCAGCACAGATTTCATGTCTGTGCTGCTAACCATTGAAGAGTTCCCTATTCAATGGTTAGCAGCACAGATTTCATGTCTGTGCTGCTAACCATTGAAGAGTTCCCTATTCAATGGTTAGCAGCACAGATTTCATGTCTGTGCTGCTAACCATTGAAGAGTTCCCTATTCAATGGTTAGCAGCACAGATTTCATGTCTGTGCTGCTAACCATTGAAGAGTTCCCTATTCAAGTGCCAACCCCGAGGGCAGCATCCATTTCATGGTAAAACTTAAAACCGGCTATCATAATAAAATGCGTACACAATAATTATGTGATGTTGTATAAACGCATTATATTAGGTTGTTTTTTTTACTTATTATGTCTTGTAATTTTCCCATATAAAATTCCCACTACGCTGCTTTTTGTTTAAATATTCGGGACATTTTTGGACACACGGTCATCTGACCCCAAACTAAGCAAAGCTTGTGATATGGCTGCCAGAGACTGATATAAATACATATATAGCTTTAAATACATACTTAAATAGATATTAACACCCAGATATAGAACAAACACAAATGTTCATCGCATAAATGTTTGTCCTAGATGGGAATCGAACCCACGCCCCCAAGCTCAGAAGGTAGGTTCACTACCAACTGGACCAACGGGCTATCCGGTTTAAGATATCTACTGGTCCATTTAAGGTAATAGTAATATGTGTATATGTTATCTAGCTATAGCTATGTTATCGGATAATTATCAAACGAGCTGCCGACTCACTTTGTGCTTTCATATCATAATTACGAGTTCCATCATCTCCCTTTGAAGTATCGTAATTAAAGTCATTAAAGAAAATGTGAATTTTCGAATAATTATCAAAGGTTAGAATAATTTACATGCATATTGCATACGGTAGTCTTTGTGTAAAGTCCTTTGAATTGTATTTCAAAGGTAATTAAGATTATATAAGCTGAATTAATAAAATATTTTATATGAGAATGCTAACTTACAGTTAACTTAGTGTTTTTTAGTTTTAGTTTGAATTTAATTGATACTTAAAGCATTCTTGCAAAATATTATACGAAACTAGAAAACTGCGACATTTTCTGTAAATAAAAACTAAAGATGTACAACAGACTGATTCGTATTTTCAGTAAGTTAATTTGCTCGAAACAGAATCGTCCTACAAGTTGTAACGTCGAAACCAGATTACTTATTCAGGAAGATCCAGAAAGATACACTTAACTCGATGAGTCTAAACCTTAAGACAACTTTAACGAACTTGCCTGAACCAATACTGAAGCAATCTGTGGAACAAACTTCACTCCAATCTCTATTTCAGAATAAGTTAAAGCGTGCGGTACGAAGTCTACTATCTTTCTTGATACATGTACAGTTAATTTTTACAGACTTATGTTTTCTATCCCATCTCGGTTTAAACTTCCTGGTTTCGCACGTCTTCATGCGTCTTCTATCTCGCTCAAGCATTTCAATGTTTTTGAAGATAAAAAAGGATAAAATGTATTTAAGTACTATTTAAGCTGTACGATTAAAGCAAATTATATTAGTTATGTTCTTAGTGGTGGCGAACGATCGCAAGTGTTGGCAAGGCACGAAAAACGATGGTTTGTTTTTAGTGCCTTGCCAACGTGTGTACGGTTATAAACGTTGGCGTTGGCCTGCGCTCGGCCAACTAGGCGAGCGATGACGAGGGATGGTAAGCCTAGGCACCTTTGAGTATAGATCTTACCTACAGATCCATACTCAAAGCTAGGCACATTGGCTGCCTATAAGTTGGTCCTGGCCATCGTTTGGCGAGTTAAGGCGAATGTGTATTGGCGGCTTAAATTCAATTCAATTCAAAATTTATTTACCTGTAGACATGTTGCATGTTCTTAGAAGCCTTCAGCTTTTACAATAAATACATATCATTATTTTCTAGGCGAATGTTAACATCACAATCGTTCATAATATAACATTACCTTACCTGGGTAGGTTACCTAAGATGTGGGTACATTAAAACAATAAAACATGTTCTAGAGAATAAAGTATTAATCTTTTATTTACTACTGGAGTGTAGAGTTAAATAGTTTTTGTATAAAAACTTTTTTTTTATTGATAATATACCTAAATACTACGTTTGACCAACAACTCGCCCGATGGTAAGCAACGATGTGGTCGAAGATGGATCACGTTGAACTGGAAAAAATCTATTCACTCTAGTCTTGAAGATGTCTAGATTGTAGTTCTCAGGAAACAAGGAGGATGGCAGGGAGTGCCATTCTTGGGCAGTACGTATCATAAATGACGAGCCAAATCGCTGTGTACGAATTTTTGGAATTTCCACGAGGAATGGGTGGTAGTGTGCAGTCCTGTAGTAAAAGGGGGAGGGAGGAATTAGATCATGAAGTTCTTGCGTACACTCGTCGAAATGTATCCAGTAGAAAATAGAAATACAAATTCAAATTCAAATTCAAATTCAAATTATTTATTGAGAATAAAAACGGACAAATTCCACTAACATTTATCTCACATACTGTTAAAACTAAAATAGATTTCCTTGTAAAAATAGGAATAATATTATAAAATTACTAATATAATAAATACAACAAATTGCTGTAAAAATATGTCAACATAAAATTAGTATGTCATACAAATTGTCATTATAGTCATCGGCTTTTTTGCCCCTGTCCCATTGATCAGTTAAATTTTCACAATAAGTTAAAAACACTTTCGTTACTGTTTTCCAATTGTCACAAATAATATCACAATCAGTTTTGGCGGAAAGGAGTGCATTGAAGTGGCGGCGGGCGCGAATCAGCGGAGACATGGAGCGCGCCACGGTGCGGCTGTGATCCACGTGGATAAACTTGGGCAATTTTCCACGCCTATTAGCCGGAACCCCGGGTTTATCTGGCACAAACAAAGTGCACAATAAATTGTGCAGATGCAAAGAGTCAACCGATCCTCTGAGCACCTTGCAGCAAGTAGCAAGCTGATCCGACATCCTTCTCACTTCTAGTGAGTTGTAGCCGAGCTGGCCGAGCAAGAATTTAGTTGGGTACATGAACGGGTAATAACCGTGAAGCTTCTTATACAGCGATCTTAAGAAAGCCTTTTGAACCTTTTCAAGCATCCGCACGTAGGTGACGTGGTGCGGGTTCCAGACACATGCGCTCGACTCCAGCTTGCTTCTGACTAACGAGTTGTACAAAGTTCTAATAACTAACGGATTTTCAAAATCTTTGGCATTTCGTAATACGAAGCCCAGACGACGATAGGCCTCTTTGGCGAGATCAGAGATGTGATCATGGAAATTCAGGGTACGATCAAAAGTCACTCCCAGATCCTTAATGCTATTTAACATTTTAACAACTCATAGTATGTTAGGTAATTAGATTAAGTTGCATGTATTTACTAAAGTTACATGATTATTTACGGGATATTTACCATGGTAAGATTGAGGAATGAGCTACCAAAATATGGGGAGCTCATTCCACAACATCACCACGGTAAATATCCCGTAAATAATCATATAACTTTAGTGAACAACCGTGATAGTTTAAGAGTGTTTTGCATGTATTTGTTGTAACATACCGACTTAAAATTGATTGAGAGCATGATGATAATCCAATCAGTGCATGTTTCACTGCAGTCTGAATCTTGTTGACCCGGTGAATGTGCGGGTCTAATTGAGTGGGCAGTAGGCAGCTGCTGGCCGGTGTGCACTGCCTATTGAATTAGAGGCCTGCTGGCGACGTGTGGAATAGCTCTACTATCACATTGGATTATTGCTGGATATTGTCTTTAGTTATTGTTATAGCTTGTAGGGTCAAAGAGGAATATTAAAATTTATCATTTGATAGAATTTTAGAAGTATGGTAGCAGACTTCGGCCTAAATAAAATGAATGGACGGGCCATAACCATTGCATTTGCTCAGTAAAAACAAGTCAAAACCGTCGGATATATACTTCAACACTTAATTATAACCATGTACAGTAAATTTTGTTACAAAAAATAGATATCTGTTTTTGTTGTGTTTTTACAATTCGGGAAAGCACATGAAGGCATAATTTTGTCAGATGTTTCGTTATCATGTAACAATAGTCTTGTGTTGCACGGCTAGAAACCGACTGAAAAGAAGTGAGCGCTATCTAAGAGAGGTAGGCAGGTGTGAAATCCTTGTATAATCTTGAAAATCCTACCATGATGCTTCATGCATATTATTTTCCATGTCGGCTGTAAAAACATCTAGGCAGTGGAATCCGTGGCAAGACCTTTCCATGTGCTACAATATTATTGAATCATTTCAAGCGTGGATACTAAGATTCAGTTTTGCATTATCGACACGCGACATAATTCGATCGGTCTATTTCGAGTGTGGACAGCGTGTTGGTGAATGTCATATATCTGAGCTTTTGTGGTTCTTGGACATATCAGTTTGCTCACGATATTTTTCTTGACCGTTGTTGAGTGATGCATCGAAACTGCACATAATTTATTTAGGTACTAAATAAGTCATTAGTGCATGGTGCCAAGGATTGAACCGGGTGTCTTCAGATTGTAAAGCACACACGCTACCGGTCGGCCACCATCGCTCTACATCAATAAAATGACACTAGCATTAAATGTAGATACCTACTTACAGATTAAATACGACCTGGAGACCGGAGGCTTCAGGTAGGCACAACAATGCCACCATTAGCTACAATCTGTTACAATGTTCCACTCCCGTGCTCTGGAATATTCTATGAGCCGTCAGCACGTTACACGGGGCTGCGTCCCGTGCTAATGCATGGAGTAGACAATAGCTGGCTCGACTCGAATTACACATGGCGTCTCTCTGCTAATCTGAATAATTACTAACTCAAACTTTATTTATATAACTTGCCTAATATTAATTACTTTTAAACTTTCGCGATTTGAACACATGTTTTAAATGTTTAGCGGGACTTATTGCGCATTATTTTATTTAAGTAAACGTAGGGAGTCAGCTACGTCAAAATGGTCGAAACTTCGAGCGTATAAGGTAGGTACCACATACCTATATCTAAGTAGACTTTACAAGCGGTCCAAACTGTTCTCCCCACAGACTCAAACAACAACACAGCAAGTCAGTTGAGTCTCAGTGACTCCATTTATCTACGATAAAAAAAAAACATTAGGGGTTTACAGATTTAATGTTACTATGTGGGAAAAAAAGCAAAAAAAAACAACATTTATTTTCCACTTATCAACCCTGTATGTCACGTACCAATCCCGCGTAACCCTGGTTACGCGAAAACGCGGCTGAAAGCGGTTCGTTATAAAAAATAAAAATAAAAACTATAGGACCAATCGCGAAATCGAATTAGGAAATGATGCTCTGTCCTTTTCCCATATAGCAAGTGTCAGAATGGAGTTTGAATGGGGAACTTCCAAGTGACGTAATTTGTAAGTAGAGTGCGCACTCTACTTACAAATTACGTCACTTGGAACTATCAGTTCAGCTATCAGCTATCAGTCTAGCAAGACATTATAAATAAATATTTAATAAATATTTGGGATATTTTGCACACACGGTCATCTGACCCCAAACTAAGCAAAGCTTGTGATATGGCTGCCAGAGACTGATATACATACATATATAGTTTTAAATACATACTTAAATAGAAATTAACAACCAGATATAGAACAAACACAAATGTTCATCACACAAATGTTTGTCCTAGATGGGAATCGAACCCACGCCCCCAAGCTCAGAAGGCAGGTTCACTACCAACTGGACCAACGGGCTATCTGAATTGAAATGCTTTAATCTATTATTTCAATTTTGTTTTCTGTGATCGGCTTCATTTATGCTCTTATCTTATAACAAGAGACAATAAAAATAGTCATTCAGCCAATTGTTGCCTTTTGTTGTAAGATTTTTAAGCATTTCGGGTCTTGGAACGCGAATTAGCTACGCTACGTTGAACCAAACATACGGGAGACAACGTAGATAACAGAGGAGCTGAACTTTACGAGTTTGTGCATATTAGTGCCGATTGTACAAACTTCAAGCTTTACAACATGTCGCGGCTGCGCTCTTTACTCATGTTGTAAGCAGAAACAGGAATTATTTTATTAGTAAGCACCGTTGCATAATTATTTGATGACTATACATTTCAATTCAATTCAATTCATTTATTTCGGGTCTTAGGTATAACTAATATACACTTGACGACGTCATTTACAGGATAAAAATCACAATTTAAAATTAAAATGATACAATTATACAATACTAGCAGACCTGACAGACGTTATCCTGTCTTAGAACTGTCAAACACGCAAAGTCAAAATTACAAATCTTATTTTTTACACCTTGGGTTACATTATTGGAGTTTTAGTAAGGATCCCAATTTTTTTTTTGTGAGATTTGTGTGTGTGTTGGATCCCAATTTGTGAGGAGAACTTAACGACACGGAGTGAAGATTTTTAGGGTTCCGTACCCAAAGGGTAAAAACGGGACTCTATTACTAAGCCTACGATGTCTGTCTTTCTTTCCGTCCGTCCGTACGTCAGTTGACAGTTACATGCTAAAAATAATGCTCCAAATTAATTAATGCTTTAATTGTTACCTTTGCCTACCTTTGTTTTTATGTTTTTTGAGCTTGTTCTTGTAATTAATGTAATTCCTTTCATATTTTTTATTTATACGCATAATTATTAATTTGTGAGATACTAATGTAATTGACTTGACCGTGTTAAATTTCAATAAAAACTATTTAATTTAATTTTTTAAATTAAATTAATTTTTTTAATTTAATTTAACTGCCATTGCTTTTCGAACCATAATAGTTAGACAGTTGAAATTTTCACATAATATAATAATGTAACGGCAAATAATATAAAAAAAAACAATATGTATAAACGGTCTTACCATACAATAAACATATTTTTGTATTAGCTCTAATGTAAAAATGGTAATACGTACAAGCATCAAACTTGGCATGGTCGTGAAATGAGATCCCGATATTTCGGCTCAGTTACAAGCACCATTTTAATAATCATAATAAATAACTCTAGTGAATAACCTTGATAGTTTAAAAAGTGTTTTATTAGGCGAACTGTAGTTAAAAGATTAATGTATGAAATAGAAGAAATAAAGCTTTACTGATAAAAAAAAACAACACATGAATGAAAGTTTTCATTCCTCAAACGACTCCACTGGGTACTTATTCTAAACTGCACAGTAGTTACCCCAAATGGTACTCGCGGCTGATTGATAGTTCCAGCTCACGAGTAAACATACTCCCGAGAAAAATGCTCCTCGCCTCGCAACTTGCGACATAAATAACAACTCGCGTAACAAGACGAAAACGATACGATTTTTAAAGTCGTTATGAATAAATTCTGTTTGAATCTGAAGCCGGGAAGAAAATTAACAGAGAAACAGCAGGCGCGAAACTCTATATGAGACAGAGCGTGAAGCGGTCGCTCTTCTCCAAGCGATTTTAACCTAACGATAACCGATGGGGAAGAAAGGTTCTCAAGTGGAAACCAGGACCCGGAAGTTGCAGTGTACGTAGACCTTACACTAGATGGTCTGACGAGGTCGTGAGAGTCCCGGGCATCCAGTGACGTTCATTGTGGAGTTCAAAGGGAGGCTTATGTTCAGCAGTGGACGTTTTCTGGCTGATGATGAATTTCTACCTAGGATACAAAACATACAAACAAAGTCACGAGTGTGTCCCACGACCGCTGTTGCTATGCAACGAATTTTTCTTGATTTTTGTGTGATATCCAACTAGATATCCATGTAAGATTAAATTTTGAAGATAATCAAGGTTAAGCAACCCATCTTTGGATAGGTGACTGCTTTTACTTAAAAGGCGACGGAGGCTCGGATGTCACGTAAAATTGTAGATTTCAAATGATTGTTCAAGAATTGCAATCCTATGTTTGGCAAAGCCCTTCAAGTGGTAGAAAAATCTATAACTCTGCCGGCTACTTATCTAAAAACGAAAAGAAAGCATTTCAAACGACGTGTGCCTGCAGTGGTTTGTTTTTTTGCTGAGAGTTATTTCTCTATTAATGTTCTACCTGGTGGTCCAAACATGGTAAGATCCCCTTATTTATAGCCAAACTAAGGCGGCGGCATTTTTGTTTGGAAAGTTCTGGCAACACGCGAACGCCGTGAGGCAGGTCCGGGATTTGTTCCCGACTCTATTTGGAGGATTTGCCTCCAGTCCGGGTTATTATTCACGGACCCGAGCAGAGGTTGATATTGTAACTTTTGTAATATTTTATACGGGATTCAAGGCTTTGTTCTACGCGCGTTTAGCTCCAACTTCTATACAAATTATTTTTTGTTTAAAACGGTTGTTGCTGAACTTTTGATGGAAAAAAATTGCGGGTTGGAACATTCTTTAGGGCCTAAGCTTCAGCACATTTTTTATTTTTAATATAGTAATAGGCTTGCGTTTGACTTCTAACTCGCCTGATTTTAAGCGATGGTGCGGTCTACGATGGAGCACGCTTGCCTAGAAAAACCGATTCACTCGTGATTTGAAGACACCCAGATTGTTACTACCGGGGAACACCCATTCAGGCAACGCAGTCCACACACTAGCAGTTCGCACAATAAATTTGGAATCAAAGCGCTTCATACGGGTTTTTAGATTATCAACCATAAAGCGGTGTCAATTTTTCGTGCCCGCTCTGGCAGCCCGATAGAAAAATGGGCAGGAGGGAATTAGACCATGCAGATCAGATGCACACTCTCCGAAATGTATCCGATAAAAGACTGATAGACTAGCAACTGTGCGCTGATACTCAAGACTAAGGAGCTTAGTCTGAACTACTTTTTGATGTTTGGCACTAAAACACTGTTTTAAACTATCACGGTTGTTCACTAAAGTTATATGATTATTTACGGGATATTTACGTATATTTGCGTGGAATCCAGTATTAGGTTGCCTCAAAAATAAAAATAAAAATTCGCGTTCAAAATGTGTTCAAAATACTATACGCAGTGATACAGTGAGTGTGTTTTGTCGGGACTTAGGGTCGAGTTCGAGTTCCAGTGATAACCGTAGCAAAAGACTAAGAAAGAGGGTAGATCGTTATGTCTGCACCTAACTTTTTAACTGTTCTCCAACCACCCGCATTCTTCAGTCTTCCCGTGAACATGGTGCATGTAACTGCGCCGAAATATCGGGAGCTCATTCCACAACCTTACCACGGTAAATATCCCGTAAATAATCATATAACTTTGTTTGGCACTAACTTAACAATATTAAGCATTCATCTAAATGTCCCGAAATATATCTGTAAAAACGACACGCCCATAACGATCGAGCGGAAAATATGACGACAAAAATGTTCACGTTTGTTTCGCTGGTTCTATTTATGGAGTTCACATATTTTGCACTTAATCCAACATAATGCCCCATTCCAGGGGTCTGTCTGTCGCTTCTTCGCAAACACGTGGCAGTTCGACCTGCAACAATTCTAAAGAAAAGCCCGCTAAAGGCCACCCGTTATCCACCATTATTCAAATTCCCCCTTTTAACACCGGACGGGGAACATTAACCGCACAAACAAACGCGTTCATTTAACAAAAATGTCCTTGTAACAAAATTTTAACAATTTTTGTTGCCTTTTCGCGTCCGTGTATACAAAGAGCACGGAAGCCGCGGGACACGCAAATATTTTACGCCAATAAGGGAAACATTTGCGAAAAGGTGGAAACAATATGGTTTTTTCATTGTTGGATACACCTGCGCTAGGTCGACTGCAGTATGACTAAACACCACGGAACATTTACAACGAAAATAGTTACCTATTGTTTAGTATCATTATTTTCTTATCTTCACACATAAAAAAATTAACGCTACACACATCAATTTCAAAATTTAATAAATCCGCGAGAAAAGTTCTGATAAGCTTCAAACAGCTGAAAAGATTTTCTTGAACCATGCCTAAGATCGAGAAAGCTTTCAAACAAAAAAATACTAAATCAAAATTGGTTCAGCCAGTTTTTTATAATAAGCTTGCATTAAGCCGCTAACAATCATGTTGTAGATAAATTGGGTTAGTGGATCTGTAAAATTCCGGTTGCTTTTGATACCATCATTTCCCCCGACAGTACTTATTGTTGACCAGTCGCGGGAAGAGACAGACAGCATTTTGTTTTTTATAATTTGGATCTTACAAGTGTTTTCAGAAATATAACAACACCTATCAAAATTCAGCTTTAATCAGGGTTTTTTTTTGGAATCGATGCCAAAATATTTATTTGATCACAAGTTTTTATAGCCACGTACATCAAGTGATTTTATGAGCGCTTAGGGTTCTTCGCGTGAACTACAAGGAGACAAAATACAACAAAGGTTTAACAAACGACCAGCCATAATACTATCCTTTCATCAGGCCTTTAATCAGTTTTAATTTTTCCTGGGGCTTTACGGCTATCTCTTAACGCGGGCTCGAATTAGCGCTGAAACTGCAGTTCGGAAATTCAAACAACAAGTTAGTTTGAATTTCCGAACTGCACTTGTATCTATGGAGTTAATAATAAAGAATTGTATTGCATTAACGTGAACCTTAACGCGCCGAAATACGCGCATCACCTAAACAGAATCGCTTAAAACAGGTAGCCGTAAGGTCCCTGGATGATCTTAATTATCATTCTTAGCGATAAGGCTGCCAGTTGTTGCACTAGTTTTTTGTCTCATGTATGTACTTTATAGTGTGAATAATAAAAAGTTTATCTATCTATCATTTTGTCAGTCACGATGCGTGCTCAAGTATGACCCGCGGTCGAAGGTCCCTACGCTCCCGTACAATTTACGCGTATCCAGTAAACGTATAATTTTTGCATGGACCGTCCGCTACGAAGCTTTTGCAATTTTCACTAGGCCAGTAAATTCTTTTAAGCAATGTATCCATACTGCTTTGTTTCCCTTTATAGTTGTGTGGAGATAAAAGACTTATCTTTATCTAAAAGAAAAATCATATTACGTATCAACCTATCTAAGTAATAGGAACATGACAATTGAACACGAATAAACAAGCCAAGGGCAAGTTGGGCTCGCGCACTGAAGGTTCCGTACCACCACAATGTACAAAAAGTAGCAGTGCAAAAAGACATCACGCCCAGGCGGTCACCTATCTAAGTACCGACAGCGCTATACGTTGCTTAACATCGTGGTGAACAGAAATTTGTCACCGACTCCCATTTGGCCATTATTTATTATATGTTGTTATACTTTAGTATAACAACATATAATAAATCCGGTTCCGGTGGTCAATGCAGTGACAGTGTTCTAAAAGTGCTCCCGATTTTTTATTTATATAAGTGGAATACAACACGGACAAACCTGAAACTGCATAAATTCAAGAACAGAAAGCCAAAACGAAACTGATTTTCACCAAAGTAACACACAAACAAAGAAACCTATTCAATAAAAGCAGAAAATAGTGCCGCCATTACAGTTGAAGGTTAGAAAAAACTCCATTCAACAAGCACGAAAACGCGACATCAACTTGACATTTGTACAGTGGTGCCAACATTGTGCAAACAATTACGTTCCGAGCCACGCAAAATACACATACTACATCGCAACTTGACATCGGTGCAGTAGTGCCAACATCGTATAAATAATTACGTTCCGAATCACGCAAAATACATTTGTAAACTACATCATGGACAACTGTGGTATGTCGGAGGATATGTTAAAACTATTCCAAATGATGAAAATTGAACTCGAAAAACAAACTACCACAATTACACAGAGCGTAACTGCCACTTTGATGCATGCTATAGATGAAAAAATGCAACCGTTATTAGAAGAAAATAAAAACCTAAAAGTGGAAGTACAATCGTTGAATAGAAAAATAAAATATTTGGATGATGCCAGCAGGAAAAATAATTTAATAGTACATGGTGTCCAGGAGACTGAGGATAATTACGAAGAACTATTTAATATAATAAGTAACATCTTGCAAAAGACAAATGTAACTGTCGAAAAATTTGAATTAAATAAATATTTCAGATTGGGACGTAAACAAGAAGGAAAAACTCGACCTATACTAATCGCATTTACTTCTTATCAAAAAAAAGCCGAAATCCTGAAAAATAAAGAAAAAATGCCAGAACATACTTATATCACGGAAGATTTCTCAAAAGAAACAATAGAAATACGCAAAAATCTGCAGCAACAGTTGAAACAAGAGAGACAAAAAGGAAACGACGCTTACATAAAGAACAATAAAATTGTAATCAAAGGAAAACAAGAAGTAGAAAAAAGGAAAAGGGATTCTTCTTTGTCACCTGGGAACACTCTAACATCAACACATCCCACGGGAGAGGCAAAAGGCATTACAGCTCCACCCAAGTTGTACAAAACAGATGCATTTGCTTATATGAGAGCTAGATCTCATTCACTGTCAGAGAAACAGACCCAACATCATAAAATATAGGAATTACCAGACACCGGAAACGAGAGAACAATAAACAATACAGAAAGAACATTAACAAAGAACAAACAGATCCCCAATACGGCTGGTCACCGCGGGGTGATAGACCAACACCCCCAAAAGCTTGCAGCAGAGAAATCCAACGACACACTACCCAATGAACAATGCTCCGAAAATATAAAACAAAAACCTAGGAATAAATTCAATATAGCTACACTCAACACAAGGTCGTTAAAGTCACAAGATTTTTTACTAGAACTAGAACATGCATTGGAAACCGTTAACTGGGATATTATAGGCTTGAGTGACGTGAGAAGAGCGGATGAGAAAACAGAAGAACACAACAAATACATATTATACCACATTAATGAAAGGGCTGGGATATACGGAGTAGGGTTTATGGTAAAAAAATACTTGAAAAACGAAATAATAGAGTTTAGAGGAATATCAGACAGGATTGCCATTTTGAATGTAAAACTTCCTGGTTATAAACAACCAACTTCAATTGTTCAAATATATGCTCCAACGGAGGTTACCCAGAAAGACATAAAAGATGAATTTTATATCAAACTCAACCAAATTATGCCAAATTTATATAAAAAAGTTATTGTAATGGGAGATTTTAACAGCCAAATTGGGAAGAGGAATAAGAACGAAGATAATGTACTTGGACCATACTCAACTGGAAAAAGGAATGACAATGGACAAAGACTGATCAATTTTGCATTAGAAAATAATCTACACATCATGAATAGCTACTACAACAGAAAACATAATAGAAAATGGACATGGGTGTCACCTGATGGGAAGACAAGGAATGAAATAGATTATATTCTAACAAACAAACCAAGAGTGTTTTTGAATATCGATGTTGTTAATCAACTCAACTACAGCACAGATCATAGAATGCTTCGAGGACAAACGCACACATTAGAACCAAAAATACCTAGGAAAAACATTCAAACTAGTAAAAAACCAGTACCCTTACCAATTCCAGAAAATATTTTAGAATCACTGCAGAGAAATTTAACAACAACAAAGATGACCAAAAATGTCCAAGAGAAATACGACATTCTTGAAAAAGAACTAAAAAAAGTTGAAAACCAAACTAGAATAAATAACGTAACTAAAGACAAAATAGGTCCAGAAGCAAGAGTGTTGATCATCCAGAGAAAATCTTTGTACAAAGATAGAAAAAACAACAGAAAGAGGATTGAAAACCTAAGTAAAGAGATAAATCTGCAAATCAGGAAACATAGACAAGAAAAGAGGAACAATACATTAAATTATTACATAGAAAAATCAGGAGGAGTAAAGAAAGCATGGGATGAGCTAAGAGAAAGTAGAAACTGGATAGGCAATTTGATACACCATAAAAATAAGAAAAACAAGACCAACAGAATTGAAATATTAGAAGTTGCCACAGATTATTACCGAGAGCTGTATAGTGATGACGAAAAACCAGACGAATATCATAAACCAATTGAAAATGATATATATAGCAATGAAGAAATCCCAAGTATACTGAAAGAAGAAGTGGAGAAGGCTATTAAATCACAAAAAAGAGGTAAAGCACCGGGGGAAGACTGCATATCTAATGAACTTCTAATAGGATCATCCGGTGTAACATTAGACACTATCACATACCTATTTAATGAAATTTTAGACACAGAATATATACCTTGTCAGTGGACCACTTCATCCATAATACTACTTCATAAAAAAGGACAGAAAGATAATATAGGTAACTACAGACCGATTAGTCTAATGTCTAACGTGTACAAATTATTTTCTAAAGTATTACTAAACCGTTTAACAAAGACTCTCGACGAAAACCAACCCAGAGAGCAAGCAGGTTTTCGCAGTGATTTTTCAACAATCGATCACATACATACCATAAAACAAGTTGTCCAGAAATGTAATGAATACGGCATTACTTATTATTTGGCATTCGTAGACTATAATAAAGCGTTTGACTCTTTAAAACACTCAAAAATATGGGAAGCGCTTGCAACACAAGGTATTGAAAATAAATACATCCGACTGATTAACAACATATACAAAAACATGAAAGCTAAAATACGAACAGAAAGAGTCGGAGAACATTTCCCTATAAAAAGAGGAGTCAGACAGGGTGATCCACTATCACCCAAACTTTTCTCGGCAGTGCTTGAATACATATTTAGACGTCTCGAATGGAGCAAATACGGATTAAACATCAACGGAATGCAACTAAACCATCTAAGGTTTGCAGACGATTTAATTATAATTTCTGAAGACCCAAGAAGCCTGCAAGAGATGCTCGAACAGCTTGTGTATGAAAGTGATGGAGTTGGGCTCTCAATGAACGCTACAAAAACCAAAGTAATGACAAACCATAACAAAATTCCCATCACAGTCAACGGCACTAAAATAGAATATGTTGAAGAATATACATACCTCGGACAGATAATATCACCAAAGGACCTTACAACAAAAGAAATAAAAAACAGAGTACAGCTAGCATGGAAAAGATATTGGTCCCTCAAAGAAATAGTCAAAAATCCACAGGTACCACTCAAATCTAAACAAAAAATATTTAATGCATGTATTTTACCCATCATGACATATGGATGCCAAACATGGAGCCTAACGAAACAAAATATGCACGAAATTGAGACCTGTCAACACAGTATGGAGCGAAGCATGCTCAACATTAAATTAAAGGACAAAATAAAACTAGAAACAATACGAAATCAAACTAAAATTACTGATGTAAAATATTGCATAAGGAAACTAAAATGGAGGTGGGCAGGTCATATGGTAAGGAGTCACAAAGAAAAATGGGCTAAAGATGTAACTGAATGGTGTCCTAGACAAAATAAAAGAAAGAAAGGGAGACAGCGTCTTAGATGGGAGGACGATATTCGGAAGATAGCGGGGGTCACCTGGAAGAGGATGACCCATAATAGAAAGGTGTGGAAAGCTCTAGGGGAGGCCTTTGCGGGATCGCAAGACAATCTAAATACCGGTGTCTAATACAGAATATAATTAATTTAAGATTAATAAGATAGTTCATAATTTACTTGTATATATACATTGTAAGATTGTAAATAAAGGCTACTATTACTTATACTTTAGAGTGCGTACTGGCATCATGTGATGCCAAGTTTGTCGCTTGTACGTATTATCGTTTTAACATTAAGTAAAAAATACTTTAAAAATGCGTGAAATATACGTTTGTTTTATGGGGAATTGGGGACCCTCCCTGTAGTTTTAACTTTTTGACATTATTATTATTGTTTTAAACTATCACGGTTGTTCATTAAAGTTATATGATCCTCAACCTTACCACGGTAAATATCCCGTAAATAATCATATAACTTTATTATTATTGTTTAATTAATCCACCGTAACATTACATATTCTATGAATACTTCAACTGGCTATCTGTTACGGTTTGAAAGATACAGCCGTTTAAAGGTAGGACAGACGGACGGGCGGACAGACAGACAGCGTAGGCTTAGTAATAGGGTCCCGTTTTTAGCCTGTGGGTACGGAACTCTAAAAATGAACTAGTGATTTCAACCGAAAAAATTTTTGCTTGTCATTTCTCATCACTTGCTTACTTGCCTCAATCCAATTCCATCAAACACATCCAATTGGGCGATGAGTCGTATTTTTACCTGTCTTCAGAGATCCCAAACGAGGTACGATATATTTAATTCTCGGAACGTACTGGTAGCAACAATCGGTGCCAGGAAGGCCGGTGCATCTATACGTAATTGCCTTCGCGTGATTTGGCAAAAACATAATTCGATTTGTACGTTTGACCAAGTTTTTACCTAAGTTGGCCAAATAAGGAACTAAAATGTTCCTTATGAGGGTTTCGGGTTTGCTCAGGAAATTAAATTGTGGTTCCCCCTTTCAACTTCACACATAAGTTGGTACATTTGTACGTGCAGCCGGCGGCATGGTGCGACGCTTCCGACCATGACTTCACAGTATCAGGAAAGGCTGAGCATGAGTAGAAATGACAATAGAGACGGTTAAATTGGTTGGATTAAAAATAGGTTATTTACACTCGAAATAACCGAAGTCGAAAATGCTAAGCAAAAAAGCCGGAGTGTTTTAGCATCCCCGTTGATCCTGTTACGTAAATTCTTTCCATCCAATACTTGCCTGGAAGAGATCGCTCTCAGCGATAAGGCCGCCACTTGTGGCACTAACTCGTAATTGATCGTGTTATTAAATCTATATGTTTGCAATTTTTATTTCTGGTGTACACAATAAAGGGATCTAAAGTTATATGATTACTTACGGGATATTTACCGATAACACATAACAAAAACAACACATTTTTTTTAAAACATTTTCATATAACTTTAGTGAACAACCGAGATAGTTTAAAACAAAGGGATTCTATTTTATCTTCTCCGAATAATGTTAACCTGACGAGTTTATGGAGTGAAAACCGTTAAAGGATTACAAGGCAGCAGCATTTTAAAATTTTGTGTGGCTCTGCCACTTATTGGCAAACGTAGCACTAGCAATCGTACAAGCAATCTGCTCGTCTAAAAACATCAATCATTAACAAGCGAAAGTAAACTTAAGCAGAATATTAAAAACAACGTTTAAAAACAATCACAGGCTTTAACATTGCAACGCTATTTATTTATTGTACATTCATAGAAACTAAACCCGTGTGGTCTAACTGGGGCAGCTTGCTATACAATGTTAATGGATAGATAAATAGGCAACCGCAAACCTATTACACAGATAAATAATAGTACTGAAAGCCACTAATTAATCTGATAGAACTGAAGTCCATCCGTCGATTAGAGCTGAAAACTGTTCGGGAAGCTAACCACTGTTTTAAACATTGAAAACAAAGTTATTTATAATGTTCACTATGTTCAGTCTCTGAGTTATATTGTATGACTGGTGAAACATCAGTGAAATATCACTTAAATTTGATTAAAACACTATTTTAAACTATCACGGTTGTTCACTAAAGTTATATGATTATTTACGGGATATATACCGTGGTAAGGTTGTGGAATGAGCTCCCGATATTTCGGCGCAGTTACATGCACCATGTTCACGGGAAACGGTGCATGTAACTGCGCCGAAATATCGGGAGCTCATTCCACAACCTTACCACGGTAAATATCCCGTAAATAATCATATAACTTTAAATTTGATTAGATTTGTTTAAAGCTGTCATCTCGTATTTTGTTACCTTTTTAATATTATTACGCATAATATTTCTCTTCAATTCGTTGTTGTCTGATCCCGTTGCTATTTTAATTAAAGGCGGGTG
Source organism: Agriopis aurantiaria (assembly GCA_914767915.1). Taxonomy (NCBI): domain Eukaryota; kingdom Metazoa; phylum Arthropoda; class Insecta; order Lepidoptera; family Geometridae; genus Agriopis; species Agriopis aurantiaria. The sequence continues at coordinate 18,679,495 of OU611987.1, forward strand.
CGTATTTGCGGCGATCTGATCATTAACTTTATTCATTAGGCGGCCGACAATTTGGCAATGTCACCCTACCGCGACTTGCCGGCTACTCTATACTCAATAGAACACGGTAGAAGGGGGAAATAGGGGGAAATGGGGGGAAAAGAGGTCCAGACTCCCCCTTTGGCAATGACAAAAAATATCGTGGAATATTGGACATGGCCTTTTATAATGATATAGTTTGGATCTACTTTAAATTCGAACTAGTAACGAAAAAAATTCTGCCAAGAACTGAAGTGGGCGAGTTAAACACGTATTGTACACACTCACATATTTTTACTAGTTCTACAAACGCACGCTTCAATATTGAGCGGCACACAACTGCATTGTATGTGCTAAAAGGGAAACAGTAGGTTAACACTTTTTTTTTCCCTTTGGATAGGACATATGGCACATAATAATCTGTCCCACAAAACATATTATGTGCACGCGTCGGTCGGTTGTCATAGCGACGTTTCCTTGCTTAGACAACGAACGATAGCTATGGGAGAGAAACGCATAGAAAACCTTACCATCGAAGGCCTTCGACTATTTCACGAAATCCTGAAAAACATGCTTCCTTCATACGGGCTACCTGCTGCCCTGTGCACCTGGATTGCAGACTTCCTGAGAGACCAATCTATTCGAGTTGTCGTTGATGACCGCTCGATCAAATACGTAATTTAAAATGTTGTAAAAGTGCGTTGATAAGGTTTGTCCGGTCAGCGCGGCCTTAAGTATTCGACTAAAATACATTACTACAGCAATTGTTCGTCTCAACATCAGCGTGTTTTGCAAGTCTTGTTTACACGAGTGGAGTTACGAAGTTACTACGTACAGTGACCGGCATTTCATGTGGCACATCGGAAATACTAGGTTCGGTTTTGGAGAGCTTTCTTTATTTCACTCTAGCTGACCTGACAGACGTTGTCCTGTCTTAGAACTGTCAAACACGCAAAGTCAAAAATGTAAATCTTATTTTTTTACACCTTGGTTTACATTATTGGAGCTTTAGTAAGGATCCCTATTTTTTTGAAAATATAATATAGCGTATGTTAGGTATGGGGGATAGTGTAGCTTCCCAACAGTGAAAGAATTTTTCAAATCGGTTCAGTAGTTTCGTAGCCTATTCAATGCAAACAAACAAACAAACAATCAAATCTTTCCTCTTTATAATATTAGTATAGACTTGCCATAGACTAGCTGAGCTGACAGACGTTGTCCTGTCTTAGAACTGTCAAACACGCAAAGTCAAAAAAAAAAAACTTATTTTTTTCAACTTGGGTTACATTATTGCAGTATTAGTAAGGATTCCTATTTTTTTTGAAAATATAACCTATGTTGCCGGGGAATAGTGTAGCTTCCCAACAGTGAAGGAATTTAGCATTTCGGTCCAGTAGTTTCGTAGCCTATTCAATGCAAACAAACAAACAATGAATCAAATCTTTCCTCTTTATAATATTAGTATAGGCAATGTGCTGTCAGTCTATAATATCTGTATTTATTTATAGAACAGTTAAAACCATGTCTCTGTGACAAAAGCCATTGCCCATAATATTTTTTAACCCTGATGCAAAAAGGGGATGTTGTAAGCTTGAAGTCTGTGGAATCGTAGCTTTCAAACGGTTGGACTGATTTGAATGCATATTTAGGGTTCCGTACCTTAAAAAGAAAAAAACGGAATTGATATAGGATCACTTTGTTGTCCGTCTGTCCGTCTGTCAAGACCCTTTTGCTCAAGAACGCGTTGAGGTATCAAGTTGATAAAATATTTAAGTCCACGGTTTCTTCTAGCTGTGAAAAAATCAAGCTTGTAAGTTAACGCGATCAAAAGATAATTATGACCGTTTATGTCGCATATTTTGCGCATATCTTTACTCCGAGTAGAGTTTGATCATAGTATGTCTGAGTAATGACGGTTATCCATGGTCAGCAAATGACAGACTACAAACCGAAATTAACTGAAAATTTCAGTTTTGTCCCCGATGTGCTATGTAACAAGCCGGGTACTGTACAGAGGTACAGAATTTTAATGCTCGAGGTATAGAATTTTAAAGCAGGTTGTAAAACTTTACGTCGGAATTAGCATAGAGTGGCTACAAAGGGCTATTGATTTTAGCCCCCCTACTGTTCGCATAATTATTCAGCGTCAACTTCTGCGTTACATATTTATAAGAGTTACTTCGCAGGCTGTCAGTCAAAATCATTTCATAATGACATTTTGTTTGTACCTTTTATGAATATCTTAAGATTCTCCGGACAAACTCGAACCTTTATGCGGCATCAATGGCGTCATAGCCAAAACAGAGAGGCTTCTTTGTGTCTAAAAATAAATTAAATTATATGGATTGTGATGAGCTACTATTAATGCTATGGGGCTATAAATAAACTGGGCTATTGAGGTGAACAACTTGTTGATAGGATAACAGATCTATAGGATGAGAAGCGGCACCTGTCTTATCCTGTCTCATCTCAAAATACATTTAGGCCGTCATACTTACCACCATTTCTTTTAAAGAAAAAAACGTCATAATATGTCGTTATGTCCAAGAACCTCAGTGTAGTGGGTCTGAGCCAAATTTGAGCATTTGGATTGTCTTTAGATCTTCAACGGTGTATGGGCAGTCTAACTGTTTTTGCATAGTGTTAGTATTAGCTTTTATTTTGTTTGGTTAATAAAGGCACTTGCCCTTGTGAAATATTTGTGTATATGGATATACTATAACATCAGAAACTCATAAGTTCTAAGACTTACGACATTCACCAATATGCCAGCAGGTGGATCAGGGTCCATCCTCTCAATACTCAATACTCAATACTCAATATGTTTATTGCGACATATGTATGCATGCATACCTTAAATAACATGTTTTTATTTTTGTTTTTGTTCATGTTTTTTTTTTTTTTTTTTTTTTTTTTTTTGTTTCTCTCTGAGAGAATGCCTGTATCCCAGGAGTGAGAACATGAGCAAATATTATTTGCAGATTATTTTTTAAGACCAGTGCCAGTACAAGTCAAATTTGACAGTTGATATCGCCAAATTCGATAAAATGCCATTTGATCAATATTGATCGATCCTATAGCATTTTATCGAATTTGGCGATCGATAAAGAACAGTACTTGCACTGCTGATTCAATTAACTTCGGAACTAAGCAATAACAAAATACTAGATAAACAAAATTTCTTGACATTGTTCCATGGTTCAACGAGCTATGTAACAAGAATAGAGAAATTAATGATGCCGTTATTTTTATTAAAAAAAAATATATATAAATAGGCTTGCGCTTGGCCGCCAACTCGCCTGATGTTAGGCGATGATGCACCTGCGGCCTACGATGGAGCACGTTTGCTTAGAAGAAACCTATTCATTCTCGACTTGAAGACACCCAGATTGTAACCATCGGGGAACACCCACTCAGGCAGCGAAGTAAGTAAACTTCATTAACTGAACTCGCTTGGTCTAACGCTTTGGTACAGTGTAGGCAAGGCTGGCCTTTATGTTGTAGTTACGAAGCAAACAAGACGAGCACTTATAATACATCAGAACTCGAAACCACATGAAACTCAATCAAGGAATCAGGGGAATCGCAAGAGTTTGATCAAAATTAGTTTATCCAGCGCTCGCCGCCTAGAGCTATAGTTTTTTTTAAATCTTATACGCCAAAATAAGGTTACGATTTTAGTTTGCAAAATTATCTTAAAAATAATGTCCGATCGTTCATTTTTTATTCCTACAAAGCGTTTTTTTTTTTTAATGTTTAAAATGTGTGTGTGTTCACGGACTTAGACCAATTAAAACAGCTATAAAATTTAATTTCGATTTATTGTGATTAGAATTTTAAAAAACATAAATGTTCAAATGTTTGCTAATAAAAACCAAAACTAAAATATAAAATCACATCTTCTCTAGACGTGTAACTGTAATTTGTTATCAATAAAATACTTTGAGCCCTAAGATATTTTTACCTGTAGATAGGTTGTGCCCGCCACCATATTGACTAGACGAATGCAAGGCTGGCTGCCCGACTTCGTTCAGCCATCTCTCAGCCACGCACTCCTAGTGTCCACAACAAATTGTATTTTTGTCTCTTTCTAACAACAGATATAACGTAAAAGTCTTTAATTTTCTTTCCCTTATTTCACAAAATGCACATATACATGCGTAGGGAAGGTATGCTATGCTATGTTATGGTATATGCTGCGTTTAGTCAGTTTTTAAAGCCGTGCTGTTCGCCTATAACGTCTCTATTATTACCCCTCACTGTTTGAACTATAATGTACTACACAATAGCTTACTATTACTTATTTCTCTTATAAATAATAATAATAAATTTATTTATTTGGTTATCATAATATGCAACTTATGCTATCTTATTATAATAATATAACAATTTTACAATAGATTATAATTTTTAAATTCATGCAAGATATAATTTATAAGTTTAAGATACAGTTAATACAATTATTCAATACAATAAAATAACTTATGTGAGGCCCTAGCTCATAAATGTATAATTATTGTTTTTTGTGAAAAAACTATTAAAAATTCATATACCTAAGTAAGTAAAAACGTAAATAAAATTTAAGGTATATTAGATACGATTGAAATCAACAAATAAAAATCATGTATTGTACTTGCCAACGGTACATATTAAACATCAATTTGTCTAAATTATCTGGAACAATCAGTGTGTAATAAATCATTTTCAGTGAAGGCAATTAGTATTTGAAAAGTCATTATTGTTCCGGAATAAAGGCTCCATATACAAGTGAAACTGACAGGTCTCACAAACCAGGGCCCCGATTCTAGTAAAGAAATTGTCATTAAATTGTAATTGTTGCGATTTTAATTGTTTAATAACTGCCTCAAAATTGTCAGTTTCAAATATTTTTTTATACTAGAAAAATACAACCACCTAATATGATACCTTAGAATAATAAAAAAAAATTAAAAAAAATCGCTTGAACAATTACTATTCACATTCATTTAGACCCTTTGTAGGCATGCACTCAGATCAAACAAACAAGGGAGATATGGTAAGGTGGCTTGCCGGTGCGAACCCATCAGGCCTAAACCAAGCTTGATGCCTTAAGATTAAAAAAATCGTAGTGTGCGTAAAAATAAGTAAGTGAGCAAGAGACTTGAACACAGACGATAATTGATAGCCCGTTGGTCCAGTTGGTAGTGAACCTGCCTTCTCAGCTTGGGGGCGTGGGTTCGATTCCCGCCTAGGACAAACATTTATGTGATGAACATTTGTGTTTGTTCTATATCTGGGTGTAAATATCTATTTAAGTGTGTATTTAAAACTATATAATTATGTATGTATATCAGTCTCTGGCAGCCATATCACAAGCTTTGGGGTCAGATGACGGTGTGTGAAAAAATGTCCAGAATATAAAAAAAAATATAAAAAATACTAAGGCACATCTCCCTTGTTTATCTGATCTGAGGTTCTGAGCATCACAATTAAACGGCTAAAAAGAAACTCTAAGTTTTTTCTTTTTCTTTTTTCCATTCGTTGCATCCTTCTTTCCAGGCTGATTGCTTTGAGGCTTAACTTTTGCCTTTGCATTAGCGGGTACCTTTGAGGCAAGGCCGCGGTACGCCAGCACAGCCAGCTCTAGCAGGGTCAGGATGCTGCAGCCGAAGAACACGTTGAAAACTCCACCGAGTTGAGCTGCAATTATACAGCTGTTGTGAACTGTGACTCCTCTAATTTTACATCCTTTTGACTGCTTTACCCTATATTCTATTTCAAAATTGTGTTTAAATAAATATTTGTCTATGATTTAGTCATCGTCGCGGGTCTGAACTTGGACTCGATTAGCATAGGACCGAGGTGGATGGCATAGCAAGATTGAGGTATATACCTAACAGTGCCACAAGGAAGGCTGTGGATAAATAACAAGCCTTCAAGATTATGATCATCAGTCAATGATACGCAAGATACATACCATAAGGTACATCGCTTAATCGTCTTTTAACTTCAAAGATAATATAACCACTTGATTGCGCATGTAGTCTAAATTCCCTTATGCAAAATTCAGCCACGTCGATCGCGGGGGCAGCTTGTTATTGGAGACTCGACGCACACGACGCTTGTGATTGGAGACTCAAAAGTCATTAATTCAAATCGCGCCTAGTATTGGCCCGCTTGAAATAGTTTAAGTTGACATTTTAGAACCTTTGGCTTACGGCGGGGTAAAGGATGAGCAGTCAAGTGATTAATTGTCATTGTTTGGCCTCCATATACACGGGCCACGAGCCTAGCGTGGGGCTTTTTAATCTGGGCTGGTAAAGTCGACATCTTAAATGTTTCTGTAATAGTAACTCCTCATTTTATAATATTATTATGTTTAAGTTTTATAACATTGTTTTATAATTTATGATTCCACAGCTAGTTTTACAAATAAAGATTTATTATTATAAGTCTGTTTTTCTATCGGTACCTTTACACGACGAAACGTTGAGAACAGTTGGAGTTTGTCGTTTTCAAGCACAGCGCACTGCTACGCACCCGTAACTTATATGTTTAACTATGCTGAGAAATCTTTAAAATACTCACAAAATAAGTCAATCTTGTTAAAATATGACCACCGGGAGTTGGTTCTCACTAAACCATTCATCAGGAATATTCGAACAACTGTCACTTTTTTGTAATCCAAGTTCTCACTAGAACAAAACAACATGCTTAGAAAACAATTTCATGATTTCAGAACAGCTGATAAAGAAAAAGCATAGCTGCTGACTCCCACGGTTTCATTCGCTTTTATTTGCCTACAGGAATCATACACGTTCACAGGACGATAGCGCCCTACGTATCAACAAAAGTATAAAGGTGCTATAAAGGTTCTTTCAAACACATTGTTTATATTAATTTGCTGAATAAAAAGGGATGCAGCTGTGCAGCCAGCATAGCTGCGTCACTCTTTATTAGGCAAATATAGGCGATATAAGTGCTTTCAGAAGATATTTCTGTACCATAGCGTGAAATTACTAATAGCAATTCGACAAGTAAAGGATTTGATGAATGTCTGCATTATCATATTATATACAGACATTTACCACGGATCAGTAAGCGCAGCGTAGGACGTCCACCCACAAGATGGACAGGTGACCTAAAACAGACCGCAAGGAAACGCTGGATGCAGGCCGCTTCCAACCGGCCCTTTTGGAGATCGATGCGGGAGGCCTATGTCCAGCAGTGGACGTCCTACGGCTGAAACGATGATGTTGATGATGACAGACAATTAAAGAGCTTATAAGTACAAGTATGCGATGAAAAATGTTAAGAACATTGTCAACGAGTTTGTTTGACTTACTAAAACGTGTCTATGGGGTGAACACTGGCTTGCAGAGTGAATGTGGCTGCTTTTACCAAGTCCGTGGCCACGTCGCACGCAGAGGGACAGTCGCATCCATCGCTGTCAGTTGACACTGCATTAAGTCGAAAGGCCATATTGATAACTAAACCCGTATCCCATTGATATCACTATATTTGACTAACAAATTGACTCTCTGACTCTCTATCATGTTATCAGTCACGGGTTACTCTACAGGGGTTCTCAAAGTACTTTTCGTCACGCTTCTCTACTGTCTAAAATGAAATTACCCACGCCCTCGAATAATACGTCCGACGACCGTAACTCCATTAGTAAAAAAAATATACCTATGGTTTTTAACCATAAACTACAGAGTTTAATTATAATAAATTTAATATAACGGGGTTTAGTGGAAAGGTGTTGACTGTTGATCCAACCATCAAAGTGAACCACTTGAAGAAAACAAAATCGCTAAAGTCGAGAAAAAAGTGCCATACACAATGATTACGCGATCCATTTTGTATGAAGACAAAATATTTTTCTCTTCAATAAAATTTGGCAAACTAGTGTTCTACAAGTTTTTTTCTTTGATGGGTAAATTAACACCTTTATGTATTACTACATCTTTCTTTTAAGCGTTGTATAAACAGAATACAACAACATGAAAAATACTACAAAAATTATGTTCATACCCATGGCATGATTAGCGCATAGAAGTTGGTGCGCCTTGCAGTAAGGCGTGCCTTTAGCACGAGGGTGCACGAGTCGAATGCAGCCACACCTCTTCAAAGTGAGCTCCAGCTCACACTCCACCGCGCAGTACTCCCTGCAAGAGAGGATTTTAAACAATTAATAAGCCAGCCGAAGCGGCCAAGCAGCGATGGCTTGCCGTCATGAGAGTTGTTATGGTGATGGAAGAGTCACACTCACCTTGCTAGTTGCTATGGGTAGATCCGGGGGAGGGGGGGGGGGGGGACGGGACGCTAACAGCACAAAGTGTAGGCTACAATAGAAAAGCTGACTACATGGCTCGAACCGAGACATACATTATGCACAAGAATAGAATGATTTAAAATTTGATGGCATGGCCGATGATGATGGCATGATTGATGGTGGTTGAGTGGTAGAATGTGCGTTTTACAATTTGATGGCATCCGGTTTGATGCTAAGCCCTGAACTGATAACTCATTTAGTACTTGAATATGCTTTGTTATGTGCAGTTTCGATCCCATCTCTCATAAACACTGAAAATGAAAATCGTGAGGAAACCGGTATGTCTCAGAAATTCAAAGTTCAGAGACATTCACCAACATGCACTGGGCCAGCAAGGCCTGTTTCCCAGCAGTGGGAACATAATAATGATAGGGTGATAATGTCGGCATAGATCAAACTAAATAATTTAATTTGTGAACGGGCAGGATATCATCATGTGATATATTGGTGAACATACCAGAAACCTCGATATAAGCCATGCTTTTTTCAGTTCCCGTTCATACAAAAAGTAGATAAGCAGTTTCAGATATATGAATGTACATACTCGTATATATAAGAAAATATATTTATTTAACACTACTAAAAATACTAAATACACTATTTACTTATTTTACATAAATACAAATGCAAATAGCGAAAGACCAAAGTAGAGCCATCTGAAGTTTGGGCTATAACTTTTTATTTATGACATCAAGTTATGGAAAGTATAAATAATAAATATAAACTTACTTATTATAAACCGGAAAGAACTTCAACGGCTCGTAAGCCATGCGACACTTTTTGAGCGAATAGCTCAAACTCCTAGCATCATCTCCGATCTGGAAATTCGTGACGTGGTACTCCACCCAGTGCTCCGAGCCCTGGTTCAACGCAGACCCGTTGGTCGGGCACTCCACAAAGTGCTGGCTAGTTTGAAGAGCCAGCTGGAAAGACAATAATGATTACAAATCTATTCCTTAAACGTAAACTTAAAAACATGAAAAAAAATAACATGTACCCATTTGTAAGAAAGATCTACATTGGTAAGAGGCTGAGATTGATTCACGACTATCATCAAACCACTGTCGTGTCCATATCTGTCTGTATACCATTCCTTCAGCTCGTGGTTATGACGCTCGTCACTGAAAAATACATTACAAAAGTCCACATCACGTGCAAACTTTAAGTTGCTGGCTGGCGAGCGACTGCGAGAGAATGCAAAAACCAGTACACCATCTTAGCTGATAAGTTGGTAAGTACCGAGTCATTTAGTTTTTCAGTGGTGTTACAAAAACAAAACCTGGTGTTCATAGATTTCGGCAAATAGTTGGTGTGGGACCTACGCTGGAGGTGGAGGATGAAGGGGTACGCCCCATCATCATGTTTGAAGTAAATTCCATACCAGATGGTTTACAAAGAACAAAATTTCTTGCGATTTTCTGTTTCTTAGAACATAGATCAGAAGTTAGAGTTTAAGGTAGAGAAAAGAGAGTTTTGATGAAGTAGAGAAAGTAGTTTTTAACAGCGACAATAATGCTAGCAAGAGATTTATGCAACCAAGCTTACGCGCACGCGCGATTATCTCATAGTAGATACAACAATTTTGTGCGGCAATTTTCTTTTTATTATAATAGTGATTTTACCTTTTAGACATTTTGACGGTTGCAATAGATCAATTTTTAATTAATAAGGTGCAATCTACTATATGCCGCAGGGAAACGCTGGATGCAGGCCGCTTCCAACCGGCCCTTTTGGAGATCGATGGGGGAGGCCTATGTCCAGCAGTGGACGTCCTACGGCTAAAATGATGATGATGAATCTACTATATAAAACAAAGCAATCATAATGCACTAAAGCTGCACGAGCATGGCGTTAATCAGATACTTAGTTGCTGAGTTAGACGTTCAAATAACAAACTTTTATTATTACCAAAGCAAAATAAGAAAATAATAAAAATGCAATTAAATGTTCAACTCAACGTGAGTTATGATGAAGGGAAAAGCATATAATGGCTGTAAACGGTTTTACCTTAAGGATCGTCCGTTGAAGACACAGCAGTACCCTACTCCTGTGAGTTCCATGCGGAACAAAGAAGAACAGTTTACAATGAAACCACTCCAACGGCATCTGGAAAATATTTCGGTGGCTAAACCCAAAGAAACCAAACTTTCACCTTCTACTAACAAAAATTGGCCATTACAACCTCACAACAGACGGTGTTAAAACACTGTTTTAAACTATCACGGTCACTATAGTTATGTAATTATTTACGGGATATTTACCGTGGTAAGGTTGTGGAATGAGCTCTTGATATTTCGGCGCAGTTACATGCACCATGTTCACGGGAAGACTGAAAAATGCGGGTAGTTGGTCGAACAGTTAAAAAGTTAGGTGCAGACAAAACGATATACCTTCTTTCTTAGCCTTTTGCTACGGTTATCACTGGAACTCAAACCTAAGTCCCGACAAAACACACTCACTGTACTGCGTATAGTGCGTTTTAATTGTTCGACCAACCATCCGCATTTTTCAGTCTTCCCGTAAACATGGTGCACGTAACTGCGCCGAAATATCACTAAGTGTATCTCAAGAAGGAAGAAAATGATATTGCCAGTTTCAGAGAAGGAAGAGGACTTCCAGCAGTAAATAGTTGTTGCACAGACTGAAGATGATGAGATGATTCAAATTAACCCACATATCTACCACATGGAGGTTACTAAACTTTTTACAAGCCTTTATTTAACTTGCAGTGTCTGTTAGTTTGTGTAGGTCAAATCTTGAAAGCTGGATTAGAATTATTTGCTATTACAGAGTTGAGTTTTTACATGTTGGTTCAGTTTTTTTTAGCTTATAAATCCGCGTTTGTCCACCAACACACCTGTTGGTACGCGACGATGTGGTCGAAGATGAAACACGCATTTTCCGATGACAATGCATTTTTATGGTAAGCATGACCTGAATCGACGTCCAGAATTAGCTCCAGATAAAGGTACTCTTCAACGGTCAACAGCACAGACACAAAATTTTGTGTACGAATTTTATTATGATAGCCGGTTTTAAATTATACCTGACATGGTTGTTGTACTCAGGGTTGGGTCCTGACCAGGGAACTCCTCAATGGTTAGCAGCACACACATGAAATGTTGTATACGCATTTATCACATTTGTAAAAGCTTGTTTAAAAAATATTTTTTTTTGTTTAAATAGTGACATTTTATTACTGATGGCATACTTTTTTTTCTTATCAACGGTCTGTGCTGTTACCTGATCAATGTGCTCTCACAGGAAGTCGTGAGCAGTCTCGCAGCAGTATCCACGTCCATATTATTGAAATCCAGTAGATACTCCACGTTTTGTAAGTCATGGGCCTTGTAGACGATGTCTGGAGCGTAATATGCCGCCAGCATGTAGATTACACTTTTCAAATAGCTGACGTTCAAATTTGGAGGCATGTCCCTGAAAATAACACAGTTCAGAGGAAAATAAACTGTAATTTCATATATTACATTACAATGCTTTTTAAGATTCCGTACCTCAAAAGGAAAAACCGAACAAGTACGAGTAGGACTCGTGCTCTGAGGGTTCTGTTGGACTGAACCCTCAGAGCGCGAGTCCAAAAAAAAAACTAAAGTTTAAATATTGAAAGACAAACTTAACTTTGTAATTGACTATAAGGTTCTTCTATACATTCCAACTACAAAATGTAAGTTTGTAATAGCAAAATAATTATTTTTAAATGATATAACTTCAAATTTGTAACTTTCAGATTTATTTCTATATATGAGCTATGACCCCTTGCCTTTAGCCAAATTTCATGATTCTAGGTCAACGGGAAGTACCCTATAGGTTTTGATTTCCCTGTGAAATCGCAAAATATTCGACATAAACGTTCATATCTTTTGATTGCGTTAACTTGCAACTTTTGTTTTTTTACAGACGAAAGAAACCGTAGACCCAAGTATTTAGTATAAATTTCAACTTGATACATTTACGCGTTCTTGAGAAAAAGGGTCTTGACAGACGGACAGACAGACGGACAGACAGACGGACAGATAGACGGACAACGAAGTGATTCTATAAGGGTTCCGGTTTTTTCCTTTTGAGGTACGGAACCCTAAAAAACGGAACCCTTATAGGATCACTTCGTTGTCTGTCAAGACCCTTTTTCTACAGAATGCGTAAGTTGAAATTTATACTAAATACTTGGGTCTACAAAAAATAAAAAAAAAAAAATATTCTATTCTATTCTACGGTTTCTTTCGGCTGTAAAAAAAAAGTTGTAAGTCAACGCAATCAAAAGATATGAACGTTTATGTCGCATATTTTGCGATTTCACAAGGGAATCAAAACGGGGTTTGAACCCGCGACCTTACGCTTTTTCAAGCCTAGCGGTCTCCCAAATGGGCTACCACGGCTTCCACAACAAGCTAGTATTCCTTACATATGAGCCAGAAATCTGTCAATTTTATCATCTCTGTAAAAGATTTCCGGGCAGAGTGTCACCGAAGGAAACTTTGTGGCGCTTTCCGTCGACTCTTGGTAGACTATGTAGGTAGGGTTATCGAAGAATCTTCCAACTGTAGCGCAGATCACCGCCACAGCCGAACCAAACAGCACCAGCATTGAGATATACCAGCACCATCTGAAATGTAGGGTTTGTACAGTTTAAAGGTCCCATCACATTTTTTGACGAAAAAAGCATCGAAAACTGGATTTTTGGTATAATTTTTCTTTCAACTAATAAGATCTGTAGAAAATTCAGTTAATGTATTAAATAGATCTGTATTTTTGATTGAATGTAGCTGCTTCAGATTTTGGTAAAACTCAACATATCCATTTGTTACCTCCAATTTACACAAAACAATTTACAAAGTAGTTTTTCGTATAACTTTAGAAGGGAAAGTTTGAGAATGGATTTCTTTAAATTACTGTCATAAAATAAACATTTTTATGTTATGATTTACTTATTTTATATTTATCTTAAAAATTACGGCTTTATTTATTAGTTTTATGCCCGAAAATACAAATACTTAAAATTGAACGGTTCATTTTGTAACACGCCTCTTAAGTTTTCATGGTTGAACTCATCTGTATTAGTATGCAAGGTTACGCAGAAAGGGTGACTAAGCCGAATGTAGTCCGTTACACTCATTATTATGAACAACTTTTTCTAAAGAAGTGTTTGAAGAATTTTTGCTCGGCTACAATGCGTGAAAACTAAAAGTAGCAAATACAATCGGAATACCACTTTAAAAGATTAGCTTGATTTCTTCAAAGGCTTGAAATAGTTTTAAAAAAAAACTTCCCATGATAATCCAGGATTGAATAAAACAAATTGAATTCCGATCCACGTTAATTTAAAATGTCAAACTTATTTCTTGAATTTAATTCACCTGCAATTTCCTTCTGCCAGCCGGCTCCCTCCATGAAACTGGGACTCCTTCAACAGCTTATTGAATTTCATTTTAATTATCTAGTACCTCGGTTTCTTACAAAAGGCTGTCGGATCTTTAAACTTGTTACAATTCACGAGCGCGTCAACTTTATTTGAAATCATGACAACGTGTTACACCCTCGACCACACCGTCGCTTACCATCAGGGGAGTTGGTGGCCAAAGGCAGATTTATTCTGTATAAAAAGTTGCGTGTAAATGTGTATAATAGACTTATTTATGCCTTAAGACAAAACAATGGAATGCCTTGCCCGTGTCTGTGTTTCCGCAGCATTACACTCTTGGAGTGTTCAAGTCTAGGGTTAATAGGTTATTACTGGGCAAACGTGCTCCATCTTCGACCGCATCATCGCTTTCCACCAGGCGAGATCGCGGTCAAACGTTAGCCTAGTCCAATGTAAAAAAAAAGTCATAAAATAAAGTTATGGGCTTGCGTTTGACCGCTTTACCTGAGTCAATGTTAGGCGATGATGTACTATGGTCTAAGATAGAGCACGTTTGCCTAGAAGACACCGATTCACACGCGATTTGAAGACACATATTGTAACTATCGCATCCATTCAGGCAGCGTATTCCACAAACTAGCAGTTCGTAAAAGTGGAAGCGCTTCGTAAGGGTTTTCGGAATATCAACGCCACTTTTTCTTCCCCACTCTGGCAGTCCGATACAAAAAAGTGCAGGAGGGAATTAGATCATGCAGATTCGATGCACACACATAATATTTACAACTATAATATAGTTTTTGGTTGTGTAAGTGAACATTTTCAATTTTTTTGCCATCCTGTCACTCGAGAAAAATTGCGCATATATTGAAACCGCGCGAGCTCGTCAATTGCATCGCTACCGGTAGCTTTGTGTCACTTCCCTCCGCAATTCGGCACCTTTGAACCTATTGTACGTAGTGGAGCCAGGTTTAATTTTACGAACGGTTTGCCTTTGAAATCAATCATTCTGACAATTACGGTTGTATCTGATTGTCGTTCCGTTTTACTGTTAATAGGGTTTTTTATTTCTCTTTAATTGGTGGACGAAACGTATTTCGACGTCGGTTTTGTATCAGTATTTTTAAAGCCAAGAACGTGAAATAACTTTTATGAGTGCTATTTGTTAGCACTTGCACCAGTATGTTTAACCATCACGAAAAATGCGCCAGTTCGCATGCTATGTCCCAGATTTTATTGAAGTAATAATTGTACACTTGGACGGTTGGGGCCAAGTGCTTTCGAAATTTTTAAGGATTTGTCGGGCAGACTGAAAGTTAATTTGCGAAACCAAAATGCTTGCCTGATTCGTATTTTAGTCAGAAAGTTAGCCTCGCAATCCAGCGAGGCAACGTGGCCTGCATTTTGGGCACTCTGCCTGAAATTAGAGATCGTTTGTATTATCTATAGGCCTTCGTTGGTTATAGATAGTATAAACGATCTTCAATTAGTTTAGTTTTTTAAGTAGTTGCTTGGTACTTTGATTCTATGAAAATAAATGTAAAGGTACAATGTTCCGACGAAGACTCAACTTGAAGTCACTCACTCCCAAAACAAAAACAAAACAAAAAAAAAACACAACAAAAAAAAAACTCGCTGAATCCTGCTGTTATAAGCGACTTTCCAGTTGTTCTGAATTTTTGGGTGGAAACCATGTCCGTCCTCATGATGCACACTATCTTTCTGACAAATAAACTTAGCCATTTAGTCATGAAAAGCAAGCAAACAGAAAGGCACGGCTATTTTCTCTTTTATAATATTAGTTGGGATGTCTCATTTTGTAGTTGTTCCAAGTTGCTACGTCGGGGTAGTTGTGCTGACAAAGTAATGTTCTTTTTCTTTGTCTTGCGTTTTTAACTTCTCTTTATAAGTTAGTTCGATGTTTTTAGGGTTCCGTACCAAAAGAGTGTAAACGATACCCTATTACTAAGTCTACGCTGTCTGTCTGGCTTGTGCATCTGTCTGTCCGTCTGTCAGTCCATCTATCTGTCCGTCAGTCTGCCCATCTGTCTGTCCGTCTGTCTGTCAATCTGTCAGTCTGGTAGGACAGACGGACAAACGTCCGTCTGTTCTGCCTTTTAACGGCTGTATTTATAGTTAATCATTTGAAATTTTCACCAAAATATGTAATACTAGCGGTCCGCCCCAGCTTCGCACGGGAATAGATTATAACCTATGTCACCCGGGGATAGTGTAGCTTCACATCACATCATCAGCCATTAAATGTCCACTGATGAACAAGGCCTTCCTCGTAGAGAGGGGTGTTGCCAATAATCCTCACGCTTGGCAGGCGGCTTGGGGATCGCAGTGCGTTCACCGTGTACTAATAGGATGCTGCTGCCCATCCTCCGGTGTTTCTGGTCGCAGTTTTAGGGCATACCCGGGTATAGTGTAGCTTCCCAACAGTGAAAGAATTTTTCAAATCGGTTCAGCAGTTTCGGAGCCTATTCAATGCAAACAAACAATCAAATCTTTCCTCTATAAGATTAGTATGGATTACGGTGAATTGAATTTTGTGGTAGTAACTCTACAATGGTAGGAACTCAGTGTGCGAGCTGAACTCGCACTTGGCCGCTTTATTTTTACAAACTCGTGGTAACTTATAACGGCTTGGACTTACATTCGTCTAAACGCTTATAAAAACCAAATTAACACACTTGCATCAAAATATAGCAACAAAACGATATGAACTTATTTACTTGTCTGCGAAAAAAAACGAGGTGTGTGATTTTGAAAGCATTTATTATACTTTTTTTTTTTTTTAAATTGTGCCATAAAAATAGCGGGAAGATTTATTTTGTAAGTTAGGCAAGTATTCGGTAGGCTAGCGTCATATAATATTCTAGTATAGTTCTGCACGCTTTTAGGGTTCACTGCTATTTTAAATATTCAAATGAAATATTGGTATTGCCCTCAGAACAGACAAACAAGGGAGATATGGCAAGGTGGCGTGGCTGGTGCAAGCGCAGGCCTGAATCAGTAGGCTTAATACCTGTCAAGCTCACCCTGCAGATGATCTTGCCGCCTTTTTAAATATCGATTACTTGTTAATTGGTGTCGCTGAAAGTTTCTTAGTGTATGTGAAAAAAAACCGGACAAGTACGAGTAGGACTCGTGCTCTGAGGGTTCCGTTAGACGGAACCCTCAGAGCGCGAGACCAAAAAAAAAACTAACTGAAGTTAAAATATTGAAAGACAAACTTAAGTTTGTAGTTTTTTTTTACTGGGCAAGTGCCTTTAATAACTAAACAAAATACAAGCTAAAACTAACACTACAAATACAGTTAGACTGCCCATAGACCGTTGAAGGTCTAAAGACAATCCAAATGCTCAAGCCCACTACCAGTTGGCAGCGTACCCAACATGTTGGCGGCATTACCACGTTGAATGGCAATGCTAATGCGTTGAGCCAGAAACACGCCAGCATTTTGGTCACGCGTCGCATTAACCAGGCGCTCTGAAAGATTTTTGAAAATGAGGTGAGCTCCCGGTCCCCAAGGGCCCAATGTCTCGACTCCAAACGCCTCAAATATGTAACCACTGCCGAGGTTAGCATATTTGCGACGCTTGTGCTGCTCTGCCGAATTAGCAGCCGCGCCAGCCCTACCCTGTGTCTCAGGAAGATGTGACGGCGCCAAAGTATCGACACAAGTTGCGTCCCATACAAGGGGCCGCCCCAACCTCCAGGGCACAAGTGTCATACCGTCAGGCCTCTTTCCATCGTCACGCGCAAGACGGTTTGAGCACAGCTGCAATATTGGCGGTGGAAAGTGCCCTGCGTATGATGTCGTTCAGGCTAGCGTGTCGGCCAATACGACCAGCGCTTCTCGAGCAAGAGAGACCATGGTGACCGAGCTGGTCAACAGCAGTACCACACTGACAGCGATGGGCCTCACAGCACCTTGCACCCAAGCGTAAGCTGACAGCTAGACGAAATGCGGTTGGATCTAAAAGGCTACCTGTGTTAAAAGAGGGCATGGCTTGCAACCAAAGTCCCGATTCCCAAACAGAGACAGCAAGAATACGAGCGCGATCTGCAATACTAGGACACGTATCTAGTAGCGATTTCCATGCTAGTTCGCAGATCGGCCGATCCCACAGTCTCTGGGAAGACAACTTTGAAGTTTGTAGTTGACAATAAGGTTCTTCCATACATCCCAACTACAAAATGTAAGTTTGTAATGGCAAAATAATAATTTTTAAATACCTTCAAATTTATAACTTTCGGATTTATTCCTATATATGTACTATGAGACCTTGCCTCTTGCCAAATTTCATGATTCTAGGTCAACGGGAAGTACCCTATAGGTTTTGATTCCCCTGTGAAATCGCAAAATATACGACATAAAGGAACCCTAAGAGCGCGAGACCATAAAAAAAACTAACTGAAGTTAAAATATTGAAAGACAAACTTAAGTTTGTAGTTGACAATAAGGTTCTTCCATACATTCCAACTACAAAATCTAAGTTTGTAATAGCAAAATAATAATTTTTAAATGATATACCTTCATATTTATAACTTTCGGATTTATTCCTATATATGTGCTATGAGACCTTGCTTTTTGCCAAATTTCATGATTCTAGGTCAACGGGAAGTACCCTATAGGTTTTGGTTCCCTTGTGAAATCGCAAAATATGCGACATAAACGTTCATATCTTTTGATTGCGTTGACTTACAACTTTTATTTTTTTACAGCCGAAAGAAACCGTAGACCCAAGTATTTAGTATAAATTTCAACTTGCTAACTTTACGCGTTCTTGAGAAAAAGGGTCTTGACAGACGGACAGACAGACAGACAGACAGACGGACAACGAAGTGATCCTATAAGGGTTCCGTTTTTTCCTTTTGAGGTACGGAACCCTAAAAATGAGTAAATGAACCTTACTTACAGTTTTGCGTTTAAAAGTTTAGCGCTTTGCACAAAACACGAGTAAATCATACACACAATTAAAAAACGCATGCAAAATAGGTGATTTAAAACATTTGTCACTTTGTATCATGTTTTGCCCAGTTTGTAGGCGTACAAATCTACAGAGATGGTATAGTTAAATAGTAGATGAAAAATGGAGATATTTGGACACGCACGATATAGTTATTAAGGCATATCTCTCCTGTTTGTTTGACCTGAGGTATTGCCATACTATACATCAGCAACAACGACAAAAGTGCATTTAAGTTCTAAACAAGATATAAGGCTTAGATATTTTATAGGCAACGCGACTAAACAATTAGTGCCGATTCTAAAGGGCTCTTTGTGATACCTATATTATGTGGAAATCTTTGGAGTCAATTTACTAGAGTCATTGGGATATTTCTATTTCAGAGGCTTTCAGGCAGCCTGTTGTTACCTGAGCGGATATTTACGCGTATAGATACACGTAGTTACGAAATAATTTGAAAATTGTATGGATACTTGTATCTAATTCGATTTATAATGTAATTCGATTTATGAATTTACTAGTCTGGCTAAATAGACTGAAAAAGCGCGGCAAATGTACAAACATCATTATTGGAACCCCAAAAAATTGTATAAAATACCTGAAATAATCTCACTTGATACTTGTAATTGTGTGATACTTGATACGTGTTTGCATTTCATATTAATTTTGGGGTTGCAATCATCATCATCAGCCGGAAGACGTCCACTGCTGAACATAGGCCTCCCCCTTTAACCTCCACACTGAACGACAGCCTACCTTTTACATCCACTGGATGCCCGCGACTCTCACAATGTCGTCGGTCCATCTAGTGGGAGGCCTCCCTACGCTGCGTCTTCCGGTTCGTGGTCTCCACTCCAGAACCTTTCTTCCCCATCGGTTATCGGTTCTTCGAGCGATGTGGCCTGCCCATTGCCACTTCAACTTCTCACAATGTCGTCGGTCCATCTAGTGGGAGGCCTACCTACGCTGCGTCTTCCGGTTCGTGGTCTCCACTCCAGAACCTTTCTTTCCTATCGGTTATCGGTCAGCAGCAGCCAGATAATAACTAGTAATTTCCGCTTGAGCTTTTGGATTGTAAAGTAATGCATAAGTTTTACTTATTTAGAATACTGTTGTTACTGTATTTCCGAGCATACCGTTAATAATGCAACGGTTTGAGAGCGCATTGCAGATAGCAGCCTGAATAACATCAACTATGCTATTCGCAAGTTAATGTTAGTTAGCATTTAATACATTTTCACAAAACAATTAAAACCGAATTAACGGGAAGTTTAATAAACGGGATTTATCCCAAAAGTTTTCACCCTTAAAGATAGAATATTTTCACTCTTAATAATTTGCATATTCAATAAAATAAAATAAACATTAAAATCAGTTAAAAATCAAGACATCGAGTAACATAAGTATGATTTATGAGTGTGTGATTTCTACTGAAAATGATAACCCAGGAACCACAAAGGTCCCATCGAGAATCTATTCATCTAAATGCTCTACCAAATATTTTTACTCTGTGTCCAACGCATAGATTGTAAACCTTTTTTATTAAAATTAATAAATAAATAAATAATAAATAAATAAATAAAATAAATAAATTACCTAGTTTTTTACAAGCGGAGTTTTGCATGAAAAAGACTTGTGTATTTGGTCGCGTACTAGAAAATACGTGTATTGTTATTGAATTTAGCTCTAGTCTCCAGTGTCAAAGCATAGCAGACAAATTGGTCGCCCGAGGGAGTTTTCTTTTTATTTCCATAGTTGAGTCTCGAGCCTGATATATCGAGGGTTTATAGCTACTGGCACACAAGTTCATCTGCTCAGAACTGGGATTTGATGAACTAAATAAAAATGTGAGATATATTCTTTTTTCGGTTCATTCGATTGTTAGTCTATCGTTTGTAAACAAGATTGTTTTGACTGATATAAAACTCGCTCATAAAAAATTAAACTCACTTAAAAATATCTTCTCTCTCTCTCTCTTTCTTTCTCTCTCTCTCTTTCTATTTTGAATTGGTTTTGTCTCGTATTTTCATCAGGTTTTTAATCATATACCTATACAACCTGTACATAACCTATACATATCAAACCTATACAAATAATTATCATGTTAAATTGCATTTTTTTTTTGCGGTCGGAAATATTACTTTTAATAGATGCGAATTTATAAAAAAAAATATTTGATAATTATTTCATCATCATCATCATCATTTCAGCCGTAGGACATCCACTGCTGGACATAGGCCTCCCCCAGATAATTATTTACTTCTCTGGTATTTTATATTTATCATTTAATTGTAAAAAATACCTGAGTTTACTACAATTTCAATCGAATGTGAGTACTTGCCAACCAGATTGCAAGTACTCACTTTCGTTCTTGTATGCTTGCGTGATAAATAAATAGAGAATGAAATAGGCAAATGCGTATCTAGGTCCTCGGGGAGGTCTGCGCCAGGTCCCAGGTACACCATTGTTGTGTTGTCGGGCTTTTATCAAGAGAAATGGCAGCAGTATACCGTTCGCATGGGAAATAAAATAAAGAAATACGCGTAGAAGCGACGACGCCGCCTCTTCCATAAATATTAGATTCGATAGGGCGGCGCGCCTCGTGCCCGGCGAGACGTATGGCCCGCTTTTACACACGCTTATGAAAATGTATGATCGAATAAAGTAGACAGTAAGTGATATTTGTGAGCGAGGACGCGCTTCAGATAATTTCCGCTTATTAATACGTTCCGCTGAATGTCATATATTCTGCTAGAAATATTCTTATAAGTTCCGAGGAACGAAACGGGAATGTAGCCTACTTTAATGAGAAATTGGCTCCGACTTGAGAGCAATTTATGGTCCTGTTTTCCCACTTTTAGCAATTTTGGTCATTCTAGTTTTAGCTTGTCTACTTTCATAATTAGCTTATTTTTTAAATGATGTCATATCTTTGAATGTTTAAAAAAAAAACCGTAAAGATTAAGGACATTTCACTCGATAGAAAGAAAAAAAGTAACGCTGATTTGCGCTTTACGCCTTGTTTTTTAATTTATTCAAATACCAGTTTATTATAATACGATGTTTACGATATTTGAATATATAGATTTCATAATTATGGAGGGAACCGTATAGGTACCTACATTTTACTTTACAGCTATACTTTTCGTAACATATGAGAAAAACCTCAAAAATAGAAGTAGCGACTGTGTGTAGTGTAAGCGCCACGGTTTTGCTCTACTAAATGCGACTTTAATACAATATATTTAGCCTTGCTTAAACGCAGGAAAACCTTCCTTTAGCCTAAACAGTTTTCGTTTGATCACATCTCTTTTTGTGATTGTATTATGGAAGATTAAGTAGGCTCTAATATCAATTTCAGCGTATCTTCTTTGCATCGTAAAGCCTTTATTGCATTTAAATATTTTACAGGAACAGGAATGACCGTTTCGGGCGAGGTTATCGTGTAATCAGGATTGGATTTGAGCGCTACTGTAAATGTTTACGACTTCTGCACGACTGTTTAGCGCTTACAATGGCCTGGAACGCGGCAATTGCTGCAAAATAATTGAAATTGGAGATTTTAGCTACCGATCATTTTTATAAGTGCCATTTTGTTTTTAAAGGGTTAAATGTAGACATGCCGGTTTGATGGGTGCGAATCCGGAGCGTTTTCAGTTGTATTTATTGTTGTTTGACGACACGAGCCGCCCTATATTTTATGATAAATTTGATAAATTCCATACGTATTTTGTTACCGTAATAAAATCTACAGATGCTCGTTTTTGTAGAGAAAAATATCAAGTAAGTTAAGTGACAGTTTGAGCTCGTATGTAGGAGTGAGTGGAGTCATTGAGTTTTTATCTATACTAATATTATAAAGAGGAAAGATTTGTTTGTTTGTTTGTTTGCATTGAATAGGCTCCGAAACTACTGAACCGATTTGAAAAAATCTTTCACTGTTGGGAAGCTATACTATCCCCGGGTAACATAGGCTATATTATACATATTTTTTTAATAGGGATCCTTACTGAAACTCCAATAATGTAACCCAAGGTGTAATAAAATAAGATCTGCGTGTTTGACAGTTCTAAGACAGGACAACGTCTGTCAGGTCAGCTAGTATGTAATATGAAACTTTTCTTTTTTTTGAACAAAAACCTTATATAAAGACTTGAAGACGTATTCCTTATGAAATGTAAAACTTACCACATTGACCTATATGTACTTAATTTCGTTGACTTACCAAAAGCTTGAATTTCAGTTGGATAACATTACACATATAATAATAATGAACACTAAGGTCGAGTTACATGATTCAATCTTTTGTAATAACGAGATTATACAATATGAAAAAAAACCCTAAAATTTTAGTCAAATGTACCTATTGTGTAGTGTTAAGTGCTGTTATTCAATATTTTTTTATTGGTATATACAATTACATGGACCGACGACATTGTGATAGTCACGGGCATCCAGCTACCGCTCAGCCACCATCGCTTCTGAAATTGTGTAGCTCTGGCTAAAACTAAACACAAACTATAAAATGGTCTATCGTTAACTATAAGGTTATTAGATATTTGATAGCCCGTTAGTCCAGTTGGTAGTGAACCTGCCTTCTGAGCTTGGGGGCGTGGGTTCGATTCCTACCTAGGACAAACATTTATGTGAGAACATTTGTGTTTGTTCTATATCTGGGTGTTAATATCTATTTAAGTATGTATTTAAAACTATATAATTATGTATGTATATCAGTCTCTGGCAGCCATATCACAAGCTTTGCTTAGTTTGGGGTCAGGTGGTCATGTGTGCAAAAATGTCCCGAATATTTATTAGATTAAAATCTCCCCCAATCACTGCAGAGGGTTGTAATGCCTAATGAAGGGCGGTTCGCTGGCGTTGTGTTTATAAATTAATTATATCCGTGACGATCACTATCGGCGCTTTGTAGTGCCGGCCCACCGCCGCCGCCCCGGGACGGTGCAGTGTCTATCAGTCTGAGTGTTGGTGGATGTGAAAACTTTCTAATAATAGTTGAAAATCTGATTAAGGCCAACCATGGCGCTTACACACAATCGTGCGTTTCGCTATTCTGTCTTTGCAGTTTTTCTCATATATTTCTAAAAGTATAGGTAGTTGTAATGTAAAATGAACTTCTTTTTTTAAAATTTAATAATAGGCTTGCGTTTGACCGCCAACTCGCCTGATGTTAAGTGATGATGATGTTTATTTAGGTTCTAAATTAGTGATTGGTTCAGGGCCGAGGATCGATCTGGATGCCGTCAGATTGTAAAGCGCACATGCTACCGGTCAGCCACTGTCACGCTCTACCACATCTTTTACACGTGGCTGAAAGAGCGGGGCGCAGCAAGTCTATTGCCTGAAACTGTCCAGCAAGCATTATAAGCCGTGGTCAGTGGAGTGCAGGTGCCGAGCCATTAGCACCTTGTAACGAGCTGATCGCGTGCCACTCGGCGCCGAGTCAACCTGCGATTGACAATACGTATACAACTACTAGTGTCCAACCTTACGTTTTTTTTTTCTTTTTTCTTTTTTTAATAATAAGCTTGCGTTTGACTGCCAACTTGCCAGATGTAAAGCGACGACCACCACCTCTCACCATCTCCACCTCATCACCTCTCATTCACCTCTGTTTTTAGGGTTTCGTACCCAAAGAGTGCAAACGGGCCCCCTATTACTAAGCCTACGCTGTCTGTCCGTCCGCCCGTCCTTCTTGCGAACCGTAATAGATAGGCAGTTAAATTTTTTCCAAAATATATTTTGTTACGGCGGATTAACTAAGAAATGGAAAGATCCTACAAATTTAATAAATAAAAAAACATTTAATTTGTATGATGTTTTATATACCTAATTCTCTGGTAATTAACTTATTATCTCTAATGTTAAAGAAAAGTTGTTTGTTTCGAACACTATTTATCTATCTAGTTCGACCCAAAATGGTGTTGCAACGGAGCATTTACACTATTTCTAGTTTGTATTAGTGAAAACATGTTTTTGGCTTTTGTGTAACTATTTATCTCATAACTACTGTGTTAATTAGCAGCTGTTTGTTTTCCTTGTAAAATAAAATAAATGAATAAATAATAATAAGGTTAAAAAGTAAAACTAAAGGATACCATAGACATGGAATCCAGTAACTAAAAAAAACTATTGACTGGAAATATGAGAGTAAATCGTCGAATCGTAGCTACGTCGTAAATAAAATAAATAGTCTATCTGTACTAATATTGGAGATCCGTATCCAAGAGTTTGAATTTATGTTTAAAGAGTAGTTCCTCTTTTGGCCGATAGAGGCGCGGCGGAGTTTCTTTGTGCAATCATTTACTTGATAGCTAGCAGCATTGGATTTCCTTTGGCCTGTATATTTTCTGCCGGGGACAGTAAACATTGAGGATACGTGGCTTTTGGATGTGTTTCTGTTTGTATGTAAAATGTATTACTAACATGTATTAAATTGTAGGTACTAGTACTACTTTAGGTACTAGTAGGTAGGTACTTATTTCTGATTTTAGTGAGTTAAACAACTGTAAGTATATAGCTTTTATGAGTGTTCACATGGTGTTCACTCCAGTTATATGATTATTAACGGGATATTATTTTACCGTGATAAGGTTGTGGATATCCATCCACAATCTTATCAGAATGGGGAAAGAGAGAAGAATAAGAAGTTATATGAGATCCTCAGAGATGGAATATTTTCTTCAAATTAAAATGGCCTACCTTCAAAATACAGCGTATGCAATAAAAAATAAAAAACATAAAAACCGGGGCGAAGATAATACACATAAGTACAGTCAAATCGAGAACCTCTTTTCTTAAAGTCGGTTAAAAAGACGGAACGAATTAAGAACCCTTCTCCTTATTTTGACGTTGGTTATAAAGAGCAATTTTAAAAATTATACTAATTAATAGTTAAATAAATAAATATTCGTGACATTTTAGCACACACGATCATTTGACCCAAACTAAGCAAAGCTTGTATCTACTATGAAAGCTAGCGACTGATATACGTAAATACATTTATATATTTTGAAATATATAACATATTTTGAGATAATAACACCCAGATATAGAACAAACACAAATGTACATCATACAAATGTTTGTCCCAGGTGGGAATCGAACGCCTCCATACGCAGAAGGTAGGGTTTCTACTACCGGACCACCGGGGCACGTCTATTCTCAGTAGTTCAATCAACAGTTCAATTGTTTGAGCTACTGCGATTTTTTAGTCTCACTAGTTCAATCAAATTATTTCATTGCGAACTAAAAAATCTCAGTAGTTCAGTCAACAACACCTTATCCGATGTTCAAAATCTAGAGCCCAGGTAGAAAATTCAGTCTAGAAACACATCGGGACAATAAATACAACGTCGGTCCTGTCGTCCCTGATACAATAACGATAACAGTGTTAGGTCGCGATAACTCCGAGGGCCGATATTACTTCGGCACAAACTCAATATGTCAACGTCGTGTGTCCACCCACTACAATTAGTGCGTGGATCCACTAACTCGGCGATCATTTAGTGCCGGAGCTGGCCTCAGTGTCGGCGATAGCCGGTGAGACGAAAGTAAGCAGGTACAGAAATATTATTTTATAGTTTTTAAATTAACAAGTATAAATAGAAAATAAAAAAAATCCTGATTGATGCAGAAAGAGCTGATAATATTTGTCAGCGTGTTGATGTATCGGCAACTACCGTCGGATAGTTTTTAAGGCTTAGATTATTTACTCAGGCGCCACTTATGATGGAGGTGGCGCCTTCACTGGTGTAACGCTGCAGTAACGTACTCTGCTGAAGCTGTTTGCGGATGTGTCGTTGGCGACCAATCAGCGTTTAGCAAGTACAGATACCGTCCGGCAGAGGCGCCAGCGAGGGCGCGCGGACATGCAAGGCTCAGTGGAGCTCACTTTGAAGTTTGAATTTGGATTGTTGGTTGGAGGGTGGCAGCGTTCGTTACTAGGCGGAACACCTTGTCCCCAAGTAATTTTCAAGTAATTTTCCAGTGTTAGATTAATCATAGTGTTGAGGAATAAAACCTGTGATGATGGCGGTCAAACGCAAGCCTATTGATTAATTTAAAAAAAAACCTGTTTATTTGTATGAGTAATGTCTCATTCCCCTCGGCCACTATACTCACGGCGTAGAACCACGATATCTGATGCAGATCGGCCCCTCGAACGCGCCGACATATTCAAGCAGCTGCCAGATTTTCTTGAATCATAGCTAAGAATACTATCGAACAAGTCATCTTAAAACAAGATTGGTTCAGCCGTTTGGGTACTACGATACCACATGCAGGCAGACAAATATACACACAGATACACACAGACTCAAATACACTAAAACACATCGATACACAGACACTCAGCCCACTATAGTCCACAGCTGGACATAAGCAAGTGAAAATATCTGAAGGCGCACCAACTAGTAAGATAACAAATAACTGACCAAGATAATGTCGAGGCACGCATATAGTAAGGTTAACGAACTTAAAGGGGCTCCTTGTAGTAAGTACTACAAAACCCAAAAAAAGATATACATGTTAAGTTTGGCCGGGTCAAAACTGTGTGAAAATTAGTCTCCGAATCGCTCTCGCTTGAGTCTCAAAGCACGTCGTGTGTGCGGGGTGACTCCGGCACCACTTATTGGATCTGCGTTCGGTTATTACAGCTATTAGAGCGGCTCCAGCGAGCGTTACGTGCCTAATATAATAACTACAGAGCCGACAACACTGGCCGCACATCTCTACTGTTCACAGTAACTTACATGGAAGAGGTAGCAGCCAAGCTTTTTAAGGTTTCGTACCCAAAGGGACCGTATTACTAAGCCTATATTGTCTGTCTGTCCGTCTGTCTGTCTGTCTGTCTGTCCATCCTAACTTTAAAAGGCTGTATCTTTCGAACCGTAATAGATAGTTGAAATTTTCACAGAATATGTGATACTATGGCGGATTAACAAAAAAATTATAAAAAAGTTAAAACAATAGTGTTCCTATACAACAAACGTGTTTTTATAACGTATTTTTGTATTAACTCTAATGTAAATATGGTAATACGTAGAACAAGTGTCAAACTTGGCATGATTATAGTTCACACTCTAAAATATAACAACAAAAATAATAAACAATGACCAAGTACGAGTTAGTGACAAGTTTCTATTCATTACCAAGTTATAACTGGTAATTTCGTTTTTGAATTTAGTGGTGGTACGGAACCCTCAGTGCACGAGCCGGACTCGCACTTGGCCGGTTTATTTTAATTCATGATACGCTTGCGTTTTTTAACATCATACCTGATGTAGAAAAAGACGCCCGACTATGATTTGAAGACAAATATTGTACTTTTCCGGGAACACAGACTCCAGCAGAGTTAGCCTTAAATCATAGAAAGAGCTCTGAGGAGTCATGACGTCATGCGTCCGGATTACGGAACTCCGACGAGATTCGGAATCAGTGTCCGGTTCCCGTTTATCCGGGAATCCGCGTCAAACGGAGCGAGCGAGGGACGCAGTGTAAACAGATGGATTTGTTTCATGGAACCTGTCTCTGGGGATTGGTTTATTAATATTATATTATTTTTGGTATATACGTGGTCGATTCAATATGAAAATACCATAAAATAGACATAAAAAGTAAAGATTATGTGAAAAAAGTATATTAATTTGAATTTAAATAAATTGAGGCTTTTAATTGGATCTCAACCTACAATATTTATACAGATACAGATAAATATTGTTTATTGGTGAACTATATACTAAATCATACGTTGTAAATATACGTTACTATTAAAACTACGTATAAAACTAAGGTCTACAGTTTTTCGTAACCTAGTTGGTTGCTACAAGATCGTTGCAGTGCAGTAGTGCCAGGATATCGCTACGTGCATAGAAAAAAAAAAACGTTAAATTGGTCGATAATTTTCGGTGGGATTGAGAGGAGATGCTATGTCCGTTTCCCGCGAAACGTGTATTTATATAGCATTTGTATGGCGTGCGCAAAGCTTGACCTCATAACTTGCTATAGTGCGCACTCTGTATAGTATGAAATTATAACTTATTTATTTTTGAACAAATTTTATTTTTGTATTCATTGATGGGCTCTATTGATGAGCTACTCAATTCGTTGTACTTTCCTTGTAGAGCAGCTTTGTTCCGTAGCAAAATTGAAGCGTCATTGCTACGATTTTGTAGCAGGTTACGAAAAAATGTAAATAGTTTTATCGGGGAAATACGCGCTAAAATCTTACATAAAGGTAAAAATATATGAAAATATCGTAGCTTATAATAAACTTTTTAGTAAATTATGGTTTGGCATTTATATTTATGGTGGAAATGCATTGGTGCATGAAATATAAAAACCTGTGTGATGGCTTACCAATAGATAAATAAAAAACCGGACAAGTACGAGTAGGACTCGTGCTCTAAGGGTTCCGTTGGACAGAACCCTCAGAGCGCGAGTCGAAAAAAAAACAACTAAAGTTGAAATATTGAAAAACAAACTTAACTTTGAAGTTGACTATAAGGTTTTTCAATAAATTCCAACTACAACATGTAAGTTTATAATAGCAAAATAATTATTTTTAAATGACATAACTTCAAATTTGTAACTTTCAGATTTAGTACTATATATGTGCTATGAGACCTTGCCTTTTGCGAAATTTAATGATTCTAGGTCAACGGGAAGTACCCTATAGATTTTGATTTCCCTGTGAAATCGCAAAATATGCGACATAAACGTTCATATCTTTTGATAGCGTTGACTTACAACTTTTATTTTTTTACAGCCGAAAGAAACCGTAGAACCAAGTTTTTGTATAAATTTCAATTTGCCTTTGATACCTTTACGCGTTTTTGAGAAAAAGGGACAAAAGACAGACAGAAGACGGACAGACAGACGGACAACGAAGTGATCCTATAAGGGTTCCGTTTTTTCCTTTTGAGGTACGGAACGCTAAAAAGGTACTTTCTGTACGTTTTTCTGTGCCGCAACCTTTGAAGTTAGGTACTCTTATCTGTTGTAGGTCGCCAGTGAGTTGCGGAAAGTGGCGGACGCGTCCTAAAGTGCGTGTCTGGGATGCCGTGAGTTGGGTCGACATGTGACGGATGTCGCGACTTCGCTCCTGCGGCTTGTGCATTATTCATACACCGAGTATGAAAACTACAGAGAAATACTTCGAGAAAATGTGAAGCTGCACGTACTTGCGGACCGATCTGTATACAGCATTTGAATTAAGGCGTCACATATTTACGCGTGGTGGCCGAGACTAGGTTGGCAGAACCTGGGTCGACCGAGGTATCGGTCTTTTATCGGATACATTTCGGAGAGTGTGCATCGGATCTTCATGATCTTATATCCTCCTGCCCATTTTTCTACCGGACTGCCAGAGCGGGCACAAAAAATCGACACCACTTTATGGTTCGTATTTCGAAAACCCGAACGAAGCGCTTTGATTCCACTTTTATTACGCGAACTGCTAGTCTGTGGAATGCGCTGCCTGAATGGGTGATAGTTCCAATATGGGTGTCTTCAAATCACGAGTGAATCGGTTTCTTTTGGGCAAGCGTGCTCCACCGTCGGTAGACCGCATCATCGCTTAACACCAGGCGAGTTGGCGGTCAAGCGCAAGCCTATTATTAAATAAATAAATAAAATTAAAAGTGGTTAAAAGCGCGTGGTTTCGCGTTCTTAGTTGTTTCTCCGTAAGTTTTCTTCTCAGCGACTCATCCATGTGGTTGCTCTGGTTATTCCAGTTATGCCGGTTATGGAGGCTCAGGGACAGTTATGGCGTTTGGGTACATTAAGTAATCCGCCGGGATGAGACCGAAACATGCAGGAAAATAAATTGTCTCCACTTGAAGGTAAAACGCCATGGTATTTTGTTTAAGTCAAGGGTCTTTGTTTACTAGTCATGTAAAATTAAGTAGTTAGAATTCATATAGAATCATACTGATATTTACTTGCGAAAGCTTTTGAATTATCTGCTTTTATCAACAAGTGTGCGGTGACCTTGACTGCCACATCATTTGTTACTTCAAATGAGAAGGTGTTTGAACAAAATTATCGATCTATCGATTGGATTATTTCTCGGTCATATTATTGGAAATCGTTAAAAAACTACCAGTCCAAATTATTTAACGTAATAAAAGAACCGCGTACTAATTGGTTCTAAAATATTGGAGTAATCGGCGAACATACGTGAAACATAGATATATAAAAAACCGGATTTGTTTAAGAAAATTTCTCCTAAAGTCAGTTAAAAAGCAACATCTATTTAGTGGCGTCATGGCCAATCAGTAACGGAAGTCTGCATTGAGAAAATTTAGTTAAAATCGAAGATTTGAACCGGTACAAAATCTAACGAGACTATCGGACGACTATCCACGGGAGCTGACTCCTGGCCCAGTAGGTGTACAGTAGGTAGGCTCTACAAGAAGCAGATCCCTTGCGACACAAAAATAGCTACGTCTTGCAGCCAACTTCAGAGACACAAAGATCCGCTGTGTCACACCATAAGTGCATTAAACGTATAGATATCTTTTATTTTATAAAGGTCAAGTTATAATCGTAACATTATCCCAAAAGCAGAGCTTTTTAATGGTTTTTTCCAACATCCTATCGCGTTCGGCCACGTTCAAAAAACCTCATTTTCACCGCGGTCCGCAAAAAATGACACGCCAAAATCCCTTTTGTGTGGCGTGGCGCTTATCTTGCGAACCGTCTGATCCACCGTTTAGAAGATAACCCTGGTATTGCCTGAATAAAGCGCTCGTTACGCTAATCTCCTTATCAGGAGTACGATAGAAAGAGTTTCCGGGACAGTCTTTAGTCCGCTCCGCGGAGATAAGTCGTCGCTCTGCGGGCGTGTGGTGTCCGCTCTCTGCAGGATGCTGGGGAAAGAATGAACGGAAATTGAGATGGATGTATCAACGGAACTACAAAGGATGCTTTGGGGTTTTGGATTTCGTTTGACATTATAATAACTTGTAATTTATATGTAAGGGATGCTCATGGCGTATCACATACAAAAAACAAAGCGATAAGGCCGCCTGTTAAAAGCCTAGATAATATTTTTATTATAATGTTTATGTTATCCTTGTTTTGTGGTATTTTAATAAAGAGTCATTGTATTGTATTGTATAACTTTCGAGACTGCCCACTAGAGTTGATAGAGCCACAGAATACATATAAGTACAAAATATACAGAAGACCACAGAAGAGAAAAAAAAAATCGTTTAAATTTTTCTACTTCTCTTTTCTGTGCAGTAGATTCACTCCGCAAATGCATTTAAATGGCAGGGTGTTGTTCAGTGTTGAGGTCTAAGGGGGAAGTCTGTGATCAGTAGTAGACGTCTTATAGCCGACTAGCTGAATCCCGCTACTTCGTAAGCGTAGAGCTCGACCTTCAGCCTCGCTACTATAAACCTATATGCTATAAACCTCACGGAGCCCGAGACCTTTCCAACGAATGCAAAACCGTGGAAATCGGTTCGTGCGTTCTGAAGTTATAACGTCAGGAAGGAAAACCCGACTTATTTTTATATAGTAGAAGAAAGATGATGAATAATAATAATTTGTGTATTTGGCGTTATGCCATGCTAATGAAATAAACAAATGAAATTAAATGAAATGGCTTGCGTTCGTTCTGCTAAGTATTTAACCATTTAATATTAACAAAAGAAACAATAAACACAACAACAAAAATTTGCTTTCGAAATTACAAGAACGGATGCCGATCGGCCGTAAACAGACGCGAATAGGGCCGATTACCGTAAAAACCAACGAGTAGAGGCGAATTAGCGAATAATACCGAATAATCTCAAGAATAACCGACTCTGAGACAGATACGGCGCAATAAAAACTGTCTAAGTGCAGTCTTCTAACGAGGACTGGAGGCCGGAAGTTCACCGGCTATTAGGCAACTTGCGACCATCGCCGCCGCTGTCAAAAAAGCGGTATTAAAAATAAAAACAATATTGGTGTCAATTCTGTCATACCACTCACTAAACTAAACCAATGTAAATTATCTGTGTCTCTTTAAAATTCAATATGTGGGAGAAAGATGGCAATAATTTTTAAATTTAAATTTAGTTTAGATAATGGCACAAAAGTGTGAAATTAGCTTGATTATATTTAGCCGACGAAAAAAAAGAGGAGGTTATCTAGTAGTAGGTTTTTTATTTTATTTTTATTTTATTTTATTTTATTTATTCATCAACAGAATGCTTACAGCATTCAAGCGCAACCACTTAAACCAAAGCGCAAACTATTTAAATAACAAAATATGTATGGCCGAGCATCGCATCTTACTGGGCAATCCTATTTTGATGATTTTTTGTCTACCGTTATACTGCCGTCGATCGTTACAGACTGGCGCTAGTGTCTTTGAAATACTGCGGCAAGCGCCTGTCCATTATAGAACTTGCAAGCAGTAAGTTTCGAAAAAAATAGGCAGTCATGGGGACTGCCGACAGAAGTGAAAACTTAAGCCTTGGAATAACTGTCACGTTAGCATGTTGGTGACGCGAAGACGTGAACCCATAAATTTTGCCCCTACGAAAAATCGCTCAACGAGGCTAAAAAAAGTTATCAATACAAAAAAAAAATATAAAAAAATTGCTGCATTCTCACAGAAGTGACCCAAGACATCCTTATAAGTATACTAGCGGTCCGCCCCAGCTTCGCACGGGTATAGATTATAGCTTATGTCACCCAGGGATAGTGTAGTTTCCCAACAGTAAAATAATTTTTCAAATCGGTTCAGTAGTTTCAGAGCCTATTCAATGCAAACAAACAAACAAACAAACAATCAAATCTTTCCTTTTTATAATATTAGTATAGATAGACAGTGTCTTAGCAACATCGCATCTCGACAGAGACGGTCGCATGTCGCACGTTACATAATAAGCCCGCCGCTCGATGTAATCTTTTCAATCTAATTTCGCTTAAGTATTTAATGATGAGCCCAATTGGGCGAGGAGATAATAAGTGTCTTAAGAGCCGATTGAATGGATGCTTGTAAGGAATAGCCTGGAAATTACGGAGCGAGCTCGCCATTGGAGCTGATATTGCAAATAATATTACTTTGGGAGATCGCAAACAGTTTAACGTAATTTTGATAAACATTTGATGAATATTTCCGCGACCGACTGTACTTCTTACTGGTCTGTCAGGAAAAAGATTTCCTTACCTTCTCATAAGTACAGGTTTTGAAATTGTTTTTATAATGTTAACACCACTGCAAAGTCTATCCTCACGTTAACACCAGCCATATTCACATTAGCATAGTTTAGGAAATTGTTTTCCTAATGTTAACACCAATGTAACGTCTATTCTCACGGTAATACCAGCCATATTCACATCAGCATAGGTTAGGAAATTTACTTTCCCTAATCTAAACACCAATACAACGTCTATTCTCACGTTAACACCAGCCATAATCACATTAGCATAGGCTAGGAAATTGCTTTCCTAATGTTAACACCAATGCAATGTAAATTCTCACGTTAACACCAGCCATAATCACATTAGCATAGGCTAGGAAATTGCTTTCCTAATGTTAACACCAATGCAATGTAAATTCTCACGTTAACACCAGCCATAATCACATTAGCATAGGCTAGGAAATTGCTTTCCTAATGTTAACACCAATGCAATGTAAATTCTCACGTTAACACCAGCCATAATCACATTAGCATAGGCTAGGAAATTGCTTTCCTAATGTTAACACCAATGCAATGTAAATTCTCACGTTAACACCAGCCATAATCACATTAGCATAGGCTAGGAAATTGCTTTCCTAATGTTAACACCAATGCAATGTAAATTCTCACGTTAACACCAGCCATAATCACATTAGCATAGGCTAGGAAATTGCTTTCCTAATGTTAACACCAATGCGACGTCTATTCACAATCATGTTAACATCAGACATAACATTAATTTCGCAAACGGTGCAAGTAACCTGTATAACTAAGAACAAGGGCGCAAAACATCTTTCCCTGCCTGCGCAATTACATACTCGTCTGCAAACTAAAACTGCGCGTATCTCCATTGAATTTACGTGTTACCGGTGTATATATTACTCTATGCGTGCTACATTAGATTTCAATGAGAAGCCACAGGCAAAACTTATCTCAGATGGCGCCACCTTCGCTGGTGCTGTCATTTGTGGTTTATTTGAGGTTATAAACATTGCTCTAGAACGAAACAATAAATGCTTTTAAACAGTAAAATGTTTCTCTAATGACAGTGGCGAATCTCAAAAAAGAGTTAATGCTTCCTTAGCTGGTAAAAAAGCGAATCTTGTGGCAAGGGTAGGAATGCAATAAAATTATCAATATTATTTTTTCGCATCGGATGGAAAACGTTGTGTACCTTTATTTTTACAGTGAAATGCACTACACAGAGGCATGTTTTATTACCAGACGATATTTATTGTGTAATTACTAAAATTATCTATTGATATTTGACACTTTTGACAGTGAAACAACACCAGCGATAATGCGCCACCTGGCGTGATAAATAAGCAGAGCATCTCCCCATTGACTTTGCATATATTTTAGTGAAAGAGCACAGTTTAAGCTGCAAACGTCTCTACGAAGACGCAGAATTCCTATATTGCTACAGAAGTAGCAGTTGCAATGAAAGTTGCTTTTACGATCAAAATTAAAGCAACTTAAGTATTTCAAGAAGTGGTCATTTCAAGAAGTGGTCATTACAAGAAGTAGTCTTTTTTAATTGTGGTCATTTTTAATTGTGGTCCTAAACCGCTGAAACGATATACATCATCATCATCATCATCAGCCAGAAGACGTCCACTGCTGAACATAGGCCTCCCCCTTTAACCTCCACACTGAACGACAGCCTGCCTTTTGCATCCACTGGGTGCCAGTGACTCTCACTATGTCGTCGGTCCATCTAGTGGGAGGCCTACCTACGCTGCGTCTTCCGGTTCGTGGTCTCCACTCAAGAACCTTTCTTCCCCATCCCTTATACATTTTATTGACTGATTCAGGGCTTTTTGCCAAAAAAACAACTGGACAAGTACGATTAGGACTCGCGCTCTGAGGGTTCCGTTCGATGGAACCCTCAGAGTGCGAGACCAACCAAAGAAAAAACTACAAAAAAGTTTAAATATTGTAACACAAACTTAACTTTGTAGTAAACAATAAGGTTCTTCGATACATTCTTACGACAAAATATGAGTTTGTAATAGCAAAACAATTGTTTTTAAATTATATAACTTCAAATTTATGACTTTCGGATTTATTTCTTTATATATGTTGTGAGACCTTGCTTCTTGCGAAATTTCATGATTTTAGGTCAACGGGAAGTACCATATAGGTTTTGATTCCCTTGTGAAAAAATATGCGACATAAAAGGTCATATCTTTTGATTACGTAAACTTACAAGTTCGATTTTCAAGAAACCGTTAGATTTAATTATTTTATATAAATTTCAACTTGATATCTTTAAGCTTTCCTGAGAAAAAGGGTCTTGACAGACGGAGAGACGGACAACAAAGTAATCCTATAAGGGATCCGTTTTTCCTTTTGAGGTACGGAACCCTAAAAATCAACAATAACCAAAAATATATACACAGAAGTGGTACCCTTCAGCAAAAGTTTTGAAAAGGACTATCAATCTCTGTTGTAACTGTCATTTTACTACTATTTAGTTTAAGTTTGTACATGTAGGTATAATCTTGAAGTTGGTTGTAATTTATTGTCTAAAATTAACTTAATTATACAATATCTAACAGTATACGCCCCTTTTAGGCAGTTTTCCTTGTTTGAGTGTTTTTACAAGAGCCTCCGGTCTACTTCAAACTAACCCGAACAATACTGCCTTAATCCCGAATCCATTACGAGCTCGGATTTGGAAAATTCGTTAGTTATATCAATTATCGCGCCTCTGACGTATATGTTTAACCCCACATTTCAATTATAATGCGACCACGTAATCTTGATCCCGGGTATGTCCTAAAACGGCGACCAGAACCACCTGGAGGATGGGCAGTAGCGTCCTATTAGTAGACGGTGAACGTACTGCGATCCCCAAGACTTCCACCAAGCGTGGGGATTATGGCAACACCCCTCTCTAAGAGGGCCTTTTGTTCAGCAGTGGACGTGTACTGGCTGATGATGTGATGTGTGACGTGAGAATCTTGATCCTTTGTCTTAAACTGACTTAAAAAAGGAGGTTCTCAATTGGACCACGCTCTCACTATAATTATTGTCATTCATACGTGGGGCACACTAAAAGTTTCCGAAATGAATAATATTTTTTTTACTAGTAATGGCTAAAAATTTATTTATTGTTTCTCAAAACATTCTCCGTTAGCATAACGCCCCAAACACATCTTCGCCGCGAAACTGTAGCAGCGAAACCGCTACTCGTTGAAATATGAACCTCATATAATGTGCCTTAAAGCAGAGTATTAAAATCGTGCGGGAGAAACGCCAAATGTGTCGAGCGGCGCCTCTGTTCCAAGTTTGCTGTTTAAATTACTGTTGTATGTTACACGATATAAGGATGACATTTAAACTAGTATCGGTTCCGTTGTTATGGTTCCGCAGCAGAACTGTGTTTGGGGCGTTAATGACGCCACAATGTAAAAACAAGGGACTGTCAGATGAAACAAACTGTATTCTACAGCCGAAGAGTTCCATTTTCAAACGTTGTAATTACTTTTTTTTTTTTTTATGTATGTGGCCAGTTCCTGAAATATAATATAGTGCGCCCTTTGTACCAGCTATTTCGCGTACACAAAGTATCAAGACTACATTCTCTCGCCCTTAGGCGTATTATACACTAGCCGTACGGTAACCGGCGTCGCGGTCAGGTGCATATTCATGAGATTAACCGGGCCGGTCGGCCGGGCCGGTTAGCCGGACCGCCGGGCGGCCGGCCGTACAGCCCGACGCACAGCTCAAATAATATTGTCACTTTGATCCTCATATTTAATTTATTAGCACATTCAGTAACCGGATTTGTTGTGGAGTGGCGCGTATGAAAAGTCAAATTAATTTTAAAGTAAAATGCGTTTTAAATAAATTTAGTAATACAAACATGTTTCGAATTTTGACTATTGAGGGATACACTGTTTTAAACTATCACGGTTGTTCACTAAAGTTATATGATTATTTACGGTTTATTTACCGTGGTAAGATTGTGGAATGAGCTCCCGATAGTCTTCCCGTGAACATGGTGCATGTAACTGCGCCGAAATATCGGGAGCTCATTCCACAATCTTACCACGGTAAATATCCCGTAAATAATCATATAACTTTATTGAGGGATAGTTCATCTCATACATTTGTATAATTTTGGTAACACATTTTTTTTGGTAATATATTTTATTTATTTATAATCTGTACTCCAAGTTTAGTAAGTATATAGTTTTAGAGAATATTATAATGAAAACGGAGTGTATAATTAAATATTAAATTTTATTTCGAAAATAAACAAAGTTTTATTTAACAAAGAAATAATAAATTATATCAGAAAGTTTTTACAGAAGTCGCATGTACTAGTAAGCTGGACCACAGAATACATATAAATAAATAAATAATTAACATGCGAGTAATAAGTACAAGACACATTGGCTTCAATTCTGCTGACAATTTTCTATATATATTCAACTAAATTCGACAGCTGTTGTCAATTTATTTAGGTAAGGCGTGGTTTGTAACGCTTGTTACTATAGATGACCTCTGGCTCTGGTACATGTGAATAGGGGATGCAATATTTTTCTGCTGTATTCCCTCGTGTGGGATATCATTGAATAGGTATTTTAAAATGAAGAAAAGGTTTCATACGTCACTTTTTTATCAAGTGTGTATTTTGTGAAATCATGTAGATCTGACGCATACTCTCCGATTAATGAATCCAAATTACTGACTTCGCCGTTCGAGACAAATCGGTTTCTTCGCAAACAGTGCATGTTTGGTGAAGATAAATTGTGAACACGTCCCCTTCAGTTTACTACGTCTGGATCTACGGAACCAACATACTTAGCGAATTGATGGCCGTACGATACGTGAACTAGGGTATTCGCGAATGTGTATTCTGTATAAACTTAATAGCTGCACCCCGCGGTTTCACCCGCGTAGTGATGAAAAATGGTGATGGTGATGATGATGTTGAAAATTAGCCTATGTCACTCACCGACCCTTGAACTATACCCATGCAAAAAAATCAGGTCGATCCGTTGGTCTGTTGCTGTGTGAAGGAGGAACAAACAAACCAACAAACCAACAAACAAACACACTTTCGCTATTATAATATTAGTATGATAAATAAAATCGACACTTGTTCTGTTTCAATAAACATCACTTAACACTTCAAACAGTTCGAGCCGTGCTATACAATTAATCTAGGATACAGATCCATATACAGCATTTCAATTTTCTATAAATCTTTCTATTTGATAAAATTAGAACGCCATAAACGACAAAAAAGAACACCGCGTTTTTCCTCACAAAAATGTGAAAGGACTCTTAAACAGTTAGGGCCTTACTTAAAAACGTTATTAAAGTAAAGCTATGCTTAAAAATGCTGTCTCAACTTTCTAACGGCAATGTTATGGTCACACGCGAAAACGGGACAGAGCACCTTTAAGCATAGATTAACTTGATAGGTTTTTATAAACCGTGGTAGCCCATTTGGGAGACCGCTAGACTTGAAATCGTGAGGTCGCGTGTTCAAACCCCGGGCCCGTAACAATGAGCTCTTTGGAGTTTATGTACGGATTTTCATACCACTGGCTTTTCGGTGAAGGAAACATCGTGAGGAAACCTGCATACGCATACGGAGAAGGAATTCAATGGCGTATGTAAATGTACCAACTCGCACTGGGCCAGCGTCGTGGATATGGCCCAATCACCCTTTCGGGTGTAGGCTAAAAGTCCAGCTGTGGACTGTTAAAAGGCTGATTATGATGATTATATTATAATAGATAAAATAAAAATAAATTGTAAACAAAAAATAAACTTTTGGTCTCGTTTTTATTTAAATCCAGGTTTACCCATGTCGACTACCAAAAGGGGCAGGTCCTCTAGTTACATATTTCCCTAGAAAGAGCTGTTAGTCCCACCTCAGAAGTTCGACAGCTCACGGTGCGGCGTCGGCCGGGAACACGCGGTAATGGAACCGTCCGTCACGGGCCGCGTCCGGGCCGTGTCCGGGCCGTGTCCGGGCTGTGTCCAGGCAAAGTGCTTTACGAGATCGGCAGTCCCACTGTTTCACAATACCTAGGTTCTTTGTATTTTTACGAGCCA
This sequence comes from Agriopis aurantiaria, assembly GCA_914767915.1. Taxonomy (NCBI): domain Eukaryota; kingdom Metazoa; phylum Arthropoda; class Insecta; order Lepidoptera; family Geometridae; genus Agriopis; species Agriopis aurantiaria. The sequence goes on from OU611987.1 coordinate 18,719,467, forward strand.
AGTTTCTTACAGTATTATTATTAGGATACCTGTTAAAAAGCAGTAAGGTGATGTGAATGTCTTTCTCCGTGTTTGTTTGTTGAAATGTACCAAAGAAATAGCGTGTTTCATCAAAATGATTATAATATTTGTATTTGTGGTATGAGAGAACTAAAATTCTACGGTTCAAACTGTGAAATGAAATAACATTGTCTTAGATATGTAACGTCAGCAGCCATTGAACGTCTATTACTGGAAAAAGGCCTCCCTCTTAGAGACGGGTGTTGCCATAATCCCTACGCTTGGCAGGTGGCTTCGGGATCGCAGTACGTTCACAGTGTACTAACAGGATGCTGCTGCCCATCCTTCGGTGGTTCTGGTCGCAGTTTTAGGACATACCCGGGTCCAACCCTGGGTAGATAGATATATCAACTATTTATTGTTCACACCATAAATTATACGTATACAAACGATAAAAAACAGTTGGCTGTCATAGAGCCCGGCAGATGCAAAATATTAACAGCCTATGTCTTTGACTCTACTGAGCTCTGGCCGGGGAATGGGCTTTTAAAAAGCACTGATCGAGATTGAAAACTTTATAAGTATGAAAGTTAGAATGTTTCATTTGTACTAAGGTTCTATAATATCGTTGCACCAAAAAAGTTTTTACTACTTATATTTTCTAATTAAACTTCAGTAAAATAAGGCAGAAACTCGATTCAGTTCAGTTCATTCCAAACGATAATCTCATTTTGCAAAACCAATTTTGTGTTTGCGTCGCAACAGTTTCTTTCGAGCGAATAGTTTCCAAATCAAATCGAATCTAAAGCAAACTTTCTGGTTTAAACTTGTGTACCGTCTTCGTTCTTATTTACATGCATTACGTATGTAGATTAGTTATAAACTTCACTAGGGCTGGGACTACATATTTTCATCGTATTTAGGGTACCTGTTTTTGTTTTCTAGGTGGAAATCTTTCTTAGATACCCGGCTGCATTGGGGTGCAGCCAAGCTATGTGGGATTATACCCACTAAGACACCCCGGAACGCACCGGAGCCCTCGGCACTGCGCTACGGCTCCTCCCGGGACAACCGTGTTGTCTCAGCCCCTCCACCCACGACAACGTTGGTCATACAACGTTGTCGTTCTCTCCCTGGGCACGTGGATGGTCAGAGCCCCAACTTTGAACATCCCGAGCCCGGAGGTCCCCTTTTAATAGCCTCTTACTACAGGCAGGGGTTACTGGTGCCATACTCTATTGCCCCGGCGCCCTAGTCACATTTTTTATCCAAATTTTAACATATTTGTTATGGCAAAAGTGTGAGTACGTATAACGTTTGTATAGGCTGAATTGCTACCTATAAATAATGTTACGTAACTTGTGTCCGACCCGCGGAGGCCATAAAATTGCTACATTAGACATTCCAACAAAATTATAAAAATAATTATTCTTTTACCTACCTTCATAGAACAATTCAAAGCATAAAAATCATATCAAATTTTTACTAAAAAAGAACTGTTTACCTAAAAAATACCAAACTTTTAAAAACGTAACGCTGCGTTTAGCTACTATCGTGTCATTTGAAGCGTCTCGTATACATGTTCAATTGTTTTTTTAGTTGTTTGCATTCATTTCAAGTAACTATCAAAGCTTACCTATAACTACATTATTGAATTATTTTTTAATGGATTATTTTTTTAAATAAATTTTTTACTGAATAGCAACCTTCGCGGGCTGGACATAAGTTACAACATTCTGTATAGCATCATTTATGTTTCCAGGCCGAGCGAAAGCCTGCGAAATTATTAGTGTTCTAGATCAGTTGGGAATGGTACTTGCGGTCACGAACTTACTTATCCTTACAAAGATTACCGGATCGTACGATGCAATTGTTGAAATTTCTGAGCTCCGCCAAGATTTCAAGCTTAGCAGTTAAGTTACATTGAGTAGGTTTAATATTCTGAAAGTTTTACTTTTAAATTGACGTGATTTTAACTCCCGATGCAAAAAGAGTGATGGTATAAGGTTAACGTGTCTGTGTCTGTCTGTGGAATTGTAGCTTCCAAACGGCTTAACCGATTTAGATGAAGTTTTTTGTTTGGATGCTGACTTGATCGAGAGTGTTTTAGTTATCATCATCATCATTATTTCAACCATAGGACGTCCACTGCTGGACATAGACCTCCCACATCGATCTCCGTAAGAGCCGGTTGGAAGCGGCCTGCATCCAGCGTTTCCCTGCAGTCGTTTGTCCAACTCGTGGGTGGACGTCCTACGCTGCGCTTACCGATCCGTGGTCTCCATTCGAGAACCTTTCGGCCCCATTTATGTTATTATGTCTTATCTATGATTAAAGACAATCTGTTCCGCTGTTTGAAGATGGTCTGCTCATATCATCATCATCACCCAGAAGACGTCCACTGCTGAACACAGGCCTCCCCCTTTAATCTCCACACTGAATGATAGCCTGCCTTTTGCATCCACTGGATGCCAGCGACTCACATATTGAAGATTTAAAAAAAACTTGTTAATATAATCGTACTTACTTCTTCCTGTCCTCTTACTCATAGAATTTGTTAATGAATTTCTAACTGAACAACATCTCCAATTAGTTAAGCTCTTTTCACTTCTCTGTGAAACATTCATGAATAAAACAAAATTGAAATAAAAAGTTGTCGACAGTCGACAGCCCTATTCATTCAAGAGGTAAAGAAAAAGTTCAGAGCGCCCTAAAGTAATTCAAGAGCTGGACAACTAATGAACAGTCAGCTTTGTGCATTTGTATTACAGAAATCTTGTTTGTGAGAATACGGTCGTAGCGTCACAGCAGACTGCATTTTCCTCCGGACTATCAGGGAAAATAGGCAGTAATGGAGACTGGCGAGAGAAATAAAAACTTACGTCACATTAGCATGTCGTCGTGGTTAGTATGGTTTTACGAAAACTAATTATTAGGAATATTCACAGTGCTGACTTCAATAGGAAAAGCTGAAGTGGTTCCAATCAAGAGTTGTTTTGTTTTCTCTTAGTTTCTGGCTTCTCGATTGTACCATTCACGGACACGCGGACGAAGTTACGCGAACACCACAGCTTTATTTCGTTGTAGAAACTAAACAATTACTAAAAGAAATTGTGCTTTAACTAGATGGTTTGAATAAAAGAACCACGCGTTAGGTGAGCTGGCCCTAGGTGAGTTAATTTAATTTCATCAACGGCTTTATCGACAAAACGAATCAGAATCAAAATATTATTTTTCCATCAAATCGTTGGATATAGTCGCTAATCCCTTATTTATATCTGTGATGGTCTCCTTTGGCGAGGGTTCCGTTGATCCGTCGTTGTTTGTTCAATAAATCGATGTTTGAGCTTCACTCTGCGATGCGAACCGCGACCGACGTAAAGGACATCGCACACCATGGATATTTTTTCGAATTACCTTCTCGTAGCTAATAAGACTGGGCCAAGGACGGCTAAATGTCAAATTACAAGAAAATTATTTGAGACTAGCGGTCCGCCCCAGCTTCGCACGGGTATAGATTATAATAGCTTACGTCACCCGGGGATAGTTAAGCTTCCCAACAGTGAAAGAATTTTTCAAATCGGTTCAGTGGTTTCGGAGCCTATTCAATGCAAACAAACAAACATAAAAACAAACTAACAAACAATCAAATCTTTTCTCTTTATAATATTAGTATAGATCACAATTTATCGTTTTTACCTATTTTGCAATTAATAAATGAATTATGGTGAATTCTGAAGTCATCATCATCATCATTTCAGCCATAGGACGAAGTAAGTAAGTGGAGAATTATGAAGTATGACACTGTTTTAAACTATCACGGTTGTTCACTAAAGTTATATGATTATTTACGCGATATTTGATAAATATCGAGAGCTCATTCCACAACCTTACCACGGTAAATATCTCGTAAATAATCATATAACTTTTATGAAGTATGAATTATGAAAATAATTGAAATGTGACCAATGTATTGTGAGCCGTACAGTAAAATTGCGTCTAGTGTATCGTACAACTTCATACTGATGCTGACGCGTGGCAGACAACAGTCTCCAACATACCAAACGAGTGGCAGAAGCAGCACAGCTTGAACTACTACACACCAAAAATTTAAAAAAAACTATGGAGCTGCGCTGCTCAGATGCTGCTTGTTTGCGGCTTTGCGCTATGCCTGCTGCTGTGTAAAGGATACCGTGCTGCTCACGCCCTGTGCTGCTGCCGATATGCGTTTGGTTTGTTTTCAGCCATTAATTTCATTAAAATTTGTCACTGAAACTGCTATGTGTAACGCTAAGATATTTTTACCTGTAGATAGGTTGTGCCCGCCACCATATTGACTAGACGAATGCAAGGCTGGCTGCCCGACTTCGTTCATCCGTCTCTAAGTCACGCACTTCGAGCCACAATAAAATGTATTTTTGTCACTTTCTAGCAACAGATATAGCGTAAAAAGTATTTCATACTCTTTCCCTTATTTCACAAAATGCACATATACATGTGTAGGTAAGTAGATATATGCTGCGTTTAGTCAGTTTTTAAAGCTGTGTTTTTCGCCTATTACGTCTCTATTATTACACGTCACTAGTGTAACGTGACTAAATGGGTATTATGAGCGACGACCTTTACACAGTTCCGGCTTTGCAGCGTAATTATCCATTGGACCATCCTCGCGGTTCTAGTGTTTTGATTGGATTCTCATTTAGATTATTTGGTGATGAGAGGTTGCCTCGCCGGGAGGCAGGGATTTGTGCTGAGCGCTCTGGATGTTTGTGGTTTGGATCTAAGTTGATAGTTTTACTGTATCTTACTTATTATTACACTAAGTTTTCATTCGCTTACTCAAACAAGGCAAAGATGTTTTGATGAACCCCCTTGATCTCTACCTTCGTAAAAGGTATGCACAGAAGTATGCCTCCTCAGGCATGACACAGAAGCGTGTTGGTTGTCTTCAAAAAGGGTAATACCATCCTTTTGAAGAACTATCGACTTATTTTGCCTCTGAGTACTGCATCAAGACACGAGGCAAGGGGATTATATAGCCCTGAAATTATTGTCAAATGCATTGGAGGATATGTTTAAGATACTGGACTGGGCAGGACAGGACGAGGTGTCAAATCAATGGCGAGTTACATATCTCACATACGATTAGCAGACGACACCGTTCTAGTGGCTGAATCACTAGAGGACCTACTGATGATGCTCGACGGCCTATATAGTAAATTCTTCCCAACGCATTAGTGTCCTGGATAAAACCAACGCCATGTTCAACGGACACGTTGCTCCAGGACCTTGTTTGCTAATATATTTATCAATATCCCTGGATAAGTCAATGAGCAAGTTTTAGCCCTCGACCTAAATAAAATGAATGGACAGGCCATAACCATTGAACTTGGTCAGTAAAAAAGAGTCAAAACCGTCGAACATAATATTATACTTCACACCTAATTATAACCATGTACAGTACATTTGTTACAAAAAATAGATAGCGGTTTTTTGTTGTGTTTTTACACTTCGGGAAAGCACACGAAGGCATAATTTTGTCGGATGTTTCGTTATCATGTAACAATGGTCTCGTGTTGTTCTTCCTACGGCTAGAGTCAGACTGAAACAAAGTGAGCGCCGGTGCTCATTTTGAAATCTTCAAAAATGCGCTTCTTATGAGCCCGTCCATTCATTTTATTTTGGTCGAAGGTTTTAGCTACATAAAGTGACACAACAGCACAGCTCGACTCAGCTGGAGTAGTTGAAGCACCGCAGAGCCACAGTACCAGTACAGTACCGGGTGCAGATGGCGGGTAATCCCCGCCGAGCCACGTGTCGCGGCGAGACGTGAGTGACGCGGCACGCGTTGTCTCCCTAATCTCCAATAACGAGAGATTACCGCTCTAATTAATTGTGTACGGATTTGTGGCGACGCTAGAAAATGGTATATTTTAGGCTTAACGTTTTTAATGTGTTTTGTATCGTCATATTTGAATATAAAAAATTCAACATCATTAGCCAGAAGACGTCCACTGCTGAACATAGTACGCCTCCCCCTTAGATTTCAACACTGAACGACAGCTTGTTGTCTGCATCCACAAGATGCCCACGACTCTCTCCCGCGACCGATATCATATGTCCAAATAGAGGGAAGTTAACATAAAAAAGCATGCTTTTAATTGATTGCAAAAAGTCACGCGACCTCGTGTGATTTTCTGCACTATGCGCTGCCAGTAAGTCAGTCTTAGTCTTCATTTGGTATACGATTACGGTTCATACCCAAAGATGGCAGCAAATCATTGACAGTCCCAAGCCTCTCCTGTCTAAAACACTGTTTGAAACTATCACGGTTATTCACTAAAGTTAGGTATAGGAAAAAAAATACCTCGAACCACGATTCTTTTCTAAAGTCCTTTTCACTAATACCAGATAGTAGGTACATAAGCGTATCGCCGGTAAACCGGCAAAGTGCGAGTCGAGCTCGCGCATTGAGGGTTCCGTACCACCTCATATTTTTTTTATTACTAATATGCAAAAAAAGAATTGCAAAAAGACAACATCACGCCCTGGCGGTCACCCATCCAAGTACCAAGCACGCCCGACGTTGCTTAACTTCAGTGAACAAAAAATTGTCACTGACTCGGACTTAGCCATTATTTTTTATTTTGTTGTTTTACTTTAGAGTTTGTACTGTAATCATGTCAAGTCTGACGCTGGTACGTATTACCATTTTTACATTAGAGCCAATACAAAAATACGTTTAAAAAAGTTTGTTGTAACCCCCTCCCCAATTGTTTTACTTTTTGGCTTTATTATTATTTCTTAGTTAATCTGCCGTAATATAGCAATCATATTCTGCGAAAACTTCAACAGGCTATCTATTACGGGTCGAAAGATACAACCGTTAAAAGGTAGGACGGACAGACAGATGGACGGACAGACAGACAGACGGCATAGGCTTAGCAATAGGGTCTCGTTTTACCCCTTGGTTACGGAACCCTAGAAACTCCACCCACCATGATTTCCTGTTTCAACTGCTGATAGGTAGCTTTTATTTTTTGTAAAGGCCGTCATTGGACCGGCTCATTTTCAAGGCTTTCACTGTATCCCGTCAATAAACTGTATCCCGTCAATAAACATCGCATCCGGTAAATCCTGGAGCGAGTGCTCTAAAAACGGCACCGCACCGCTCTTTATTTAGTACACGAACTTGGACTCTATTTGAATTATAAGTTTTGGCGTATCATAAATCATAAGTAGATCATAAGTTTATTTGAATCACTACATAATTATTCCAAATATAGGAAGTAAAGTCAAGTCTGGTAGCGCTACCATTCAAGAGCCATTAAGTCCAAAGTTCAACTGGTCACATTTTTTCTAGATATTATTTTGTAAATCAATCTTAGCTATTTAAATGTTATAGCCAATTCAAAAAAATATACTACCGGCAGGATTCGATCCTGCGCCATCTAGGTTTACGTCCCACGCGTTACAAGTAAAGATAGAACATTTACAGGACACAAAGCTGACTAAGAGACGTCTTTATAAAAAAAAAAAAAAATCGTTAAACGAAATAATTGATACCAATTCTTTGCTTTAAAAACGATCATATTAGAGTTGAAGGGTTATTGGACCCGCAATGTGTCTACGATTTATTTAACTCATTGGTAAGAGTTTATATATGAACATGCGTCCTGTTCGCTGATCTGTTAAGACCGGCTACTGGGGTGCAGTGTGCGTGTGAACGGATTATCGTGTCTGCCCGAGTGAAGTGGTGGACTGGACGCCTGTCACTGAACCGGCCGCGAGAGTTACCAGATTCCTCTGTTACATTGAAAACTCCCGATAAGAGAGCTCATAATCTTCAAATGGCTGAAAATATTTTTTTGAATTATAGCTCACTCTTTATCTTTATTTATTTACTGCTGGACTTAGGCCTACCCCCGACAGGGCGATTGGGCCATATCCACCACGCTGGCCCAGTTGCGGGTTGGTGAATTCACATACGCCATTGAATACGCCTTTCCGAACGTATGCAGGTTTCTTGACGATGTTTTCGTTTACCGAAGCCAGTGGTATGAAAATCTGTACACAAACACCAAAGAGCTCTTTGGTACGGGGCTGAGATTTGAACCCGTGACCTCACGCTTTCAAGTCTAGCGGTCTAGCGGTCTCGTAAATAGGATACCTCGGCTATTTATATAAATCACGGCTGAATAATAAACATCTTAAATTACCACTTTATTATTCTATTCCACAGATAATTACAAACAACAAATGGAATTATCAAAGATAGTTTCGTTCAAACGCCGCTCTCTTAAGTCTTTCTTGACAATAGCTGTGAGCTATTGGCCTTTGGAATTTTTAAATTGGCTGTTATCCGTACGGAGCTAGTGAGGTCCTAAACACGGCAGGCTTATCGACTGTCACCTCGCTCTACGACTGTCACAAACCCATAATCGAAGTTCATCGATTGGATTCGTTCTGTCAATGAGTAAGCCGTCAACTTCCAATGTCAAGTGTATTTATATTTTATTTACTAAATTAATTAAGTGAACTTGTCTGATAAGTTTTGAACTCTAGTTAGGGACGGTTGATTAGTTAATAGTGTTCATTGTATTAACATGTTGAAATTTAAAACTTGTTTCCAAAATTCCTTACCAAATTACGCTCACTTTTGTTTTTACTATTGAAACTTTAAACATTCGATACGAAAGTCTCTGAAAAATTAGTTTTATTTTTAGTTTTGTTCATCTCCGTATTACGAGCCTTGAGCTAAGTGTGCCGCGGGAATTTCTGGAAATGTTCTCCTCTATTTTTTATGTATAAAAAAATTTAAATAAAGTGAAGTGTGCATAGGCGATGGTTATTTAGTCAGTCCGTCTGTTCGTATTCCCGCAATTTATGTACAAATGTTGAATTAAATCCGTTGATGAAATTCATCGATGAATTTCATTTACATAGTAAGCCTGCTGATCCCCAAGTTTCCGACGAATGGATGCCTCGTAATGGGACCTCAAGTCGGCTTTTTTATTAGGGGTCCGTAACTAGGAACCCTTATAAATTAGGCTCGCTCGTTTATCTTGCTGTCAGTGGCGTAGTGTAGATACAGTTTAGTGCCGAATCTAGTACGTGGGCTTGGACGTACCTACATGGTGATATTACCTTACAACTGCTATTTGTACGGCAGAGCCAAGGATTGTGAATAAAAAATGTCCCCTGTCTAGAACCTAGATTGCTGTACAAAAAGAGTACAAACAACGTCATGTAAGATTATTCTGGCAATAAATAACCACGTACCTACACGTTCGTACAAAAATAGGATTCACAAGATGAATGTAAAGGTTTGAGATGAAAAACCACTGTTGGTTTTTCATCTCGAACTTGAAAAGAGTGGAAAATTTACGATGATTTTGTAAAAACAAATCATGCGCCGTTTAAGTTTAATGGCGTCTGATTGGTAAATCGCTAAACTTTTAAACAAATCTCCGATATTATTCTATTTTAACATATCTTTTGAAACATTATTACGTAATACAACTTGCAGAGGTTATTATCATCATCATCATCATCATCATCATCATCATCATCATCAGGGGTAATATTAGAAAACTATAAATGGTAAGTAATAAAGCCCTTTGTTGTACGGAACCATACCCCATTCAGACTCACTCTGAGCCATATTTTTCATTAGTGTCGTGCGGAAATAATCTGAGCTTAACTGTATTGAAGTCCAAACTGACGAGAAATTGAACGCGCCGACCATGAAATGTTGTAGGAGTACTCATAGGAAGATGTATGATGAAATAGTCTCCTTATAAATAGAAGCTAAAAATCTACTAAATTCAGTGATATAATATATAATGTACCTGCTACGGAATTTCTGTACAATTGAGTTTTGTAGTTTTAAGTGTTAGCTTGTATTTTGTTTAGTTATTAGCACTTGCCAGGAATAAATAAGAATTTTCATATCAGAATGAAAAGAATTCCTTCATAACTACATACTTAAAAAGATATTTGTTTCTTGGTAAGAAGAAGCAAAAATACTTATGTTAGCATAGAATAGTTATATATGATACAAGTGCGGAAAGTTGGTTATTACAAACGAGTAGACGAATGTAAGCCCGAGACGAAGTCGAGGGCTTACCATAGTCACGAGTTTGTAATAACCAATCCGCACGTGTGCCATACAACGTTTTACAACACATTTGCGAGAAAAAAAGGCCACAAATGAAACAATTTTTGTTTATAACTTAATATCAGTCACAACAATAGTTTCTATAATATAATAAGAAAATGGCGCGAACATGCAAATAGCGCCACTATCACGTGGTGAAAATAGGGAATATGCGTGTGTTTTTTTTATATTTTTAATCAACTGTTTACTTCGTTATATCATAGTAAAAAATATAATTACAGTTGAAAATGCTCAAATTAATTTTTAAAATAATATTTAAAACATTGAATAAATTTGAGCTGTTTGAACGCCGCAATGTTTCGCGGTCCTTGGATGACGTCAGAAGCCACGTCCTGTGTTTGTTTATTATAGACGATACAGTTATTTCACACAGATTTTCAGTTTTATTGATATCCAGACCATGGAAGAAGCTAAAAAACATTTTTATAGGTATCGTCTTGTGCCAAAGTGTACAAACACTATTAGAAATACACCCGATAAAGTGTTTTTTCCTATTCCAAGAGATGCGAAATACGTAAACAATGGTGTAATGTTATGAGAAGAGATGAAGTATCTCCAATATCATGTTTGCATTGTTGTGAAAATCATTTTAGTGTAAATATGTTATATTTTGATAGCATGGTGTGAGTTAGAAGTATGTTTAGTATTGAATATTATGCACTCAACAAACAAACAATAAGTAGGTACATTAAGTATTTAGAGTAAACAGTATTCACATTTTAAAAAAATATATAAAAAATCACGGAAAATTACGGAACATAAGTAAGTAATGTTAGGTATAATTACTTTTAATGACCAATGATTATTTATAGGTTATGATTTGGTAATTACTGCCAAAGAGTACCTTTTATATTACTGCCGAGTGCATTTATGCGTAAAAACCTATGATTAAAATATATCATGGATTATAACAATTACCTTGGAGCTTTCACTCCTTTGATCTCAGCAACTGTGAAATCTGGATTTGGTGCAAAATATGCTGTCATTATGAATGCATCTAGATATTTTTGGTAGATTGTCCGAATGTGCTTCGACAAAACCAATCTCAGTCATCATCCTAAATGATCTCTAGTCTCACGAGAATGCTAAAATTACACTAGCTAATGGAAAAAACTACAGGAACTCAATATAAAACGATTTTTCTCTCAAACACTACTAAAACAGTATGAATATCGACGCCTCTAAAGGCAATGTTGTGGCTTTTGACGTCACGTTTCGTTTCGACCAATGGTGAAGCGTTTCGCAAATTTGAATTTCCCTCTTATATTTTGCACTTTTTATTTAATATTTTAAGGAATTAAAATGTATATAAATTAAAAAAAAACTTTTAGATACAAAGTCAGAACAATAAAGATTCGGAAAAAAAATATTTCAACCAAATTTAAACCACATGCATATTCCCTATTAGAACTACATCTTTCGTCTCATTTTCTCTTTAGTATTAAACTGAGACAAACGTATTGAGCAAAAGCGCTTCCAAGGAGGTTTGATCATTCAGCTTATTTATTCTCGTAATATGAAACTTTTTTGTGGAATTCTTATGTAATTATGATGGAAATTAAAAAAATACCGTAAATCACATGCACGGTGCTATACATCTGAGCGTGCGGACAAATTCATTACCGCACGCTCCGTTGTATGATCCGTAATGTTTAACTTTCGAACGATGTATACAGGCTTCGTAAGTGTACTTTTTGAGCAAATGTGTTGTAAAATATAAAATCTTGGGCATAAATGAAAATATGACCTTATACTTAAAGTTATTTATGCGTCGATACGTTAGCCCCTTCTCACCTTAGAGGGACAATTCAAAAGACTGGAGCTGCGGTGAAGGCCGCAGAAGACGCCAAGCGGCGCAAGTATGCATCACTTTCAAGTGAATATATATTTGTGCCGCTAGGCGTCGAAACTTTTCGTCCACGAGGTCCATGTAGCAAAAAGTAAAAAAAATATGCCACAATTTATCGACGCCGCTGGTGATAAGAGTGCTGGCTCATTCCTCGCGCAGAGAATTTCTTTGACAATTGAACGCGGGAATGCAGCCAGCGTTCTTGGTACTATACCACACGGACAATATAGTTTTTTAGATTTTTGATTATTAATAATATTAGTGATAATTAACAATTAACTAAGGCTTATTTCTTATGAAAATATCACCTAATTAATTAGGTATGCTTAATAATGTGAGTACCTAATTGAAATTGCTGACCTACTCAGTTCAGATTTTATCTAAAATTTCTTCAGCTCTGGTTCTTTTAAATAATTAAGGAAACCTATTTCCCTGGGATAAACTGCCTATCAAAGACCATTGTTAAGACAACAGTTTTACGCGGAACAAAAACTGAAAGCTGTTAAACGTCTACTAACGCACAAAGTCGGCATAATTAGAAAAGAGGGAACGAAAAAAGCACAATACATGAAACAAACAGTAGCCTAACTTCAGGAATCGCTTTGTTACAAGTTACATAAGCCTAAAGAATCTCACAAAAATCACCTTACAACCCTTTAATCATAATTATATCGGTAGCATGGATTAGCTTTTTACTCGAGAAGCCGAAAAGTTCGCCATGAACTGAAGCGGGCGAGCTAAGCACTAAGCACGTATTGCACACACTGACTGCACATTCTTACTAGTTCTACAAATGCACACTTCAATATAGCACACACACAAATTGGCACACAACTGCAAACGAGATGATCAAATGGACGACCAAGGAAAAGTGTAAGTGCTAAAGGGGAAACTGTAGGTATAACACTTCAGTTTATTTTTTATGAGTTACATGAGTTAATCGTGTTGCTCTTCCTACGGCTAGAGACAGACTGAAACAAAGTGAGCGCTGGCCCTTATTTTGTAATCTTCAAAAATGCGCTTCTTCTGGGCCCGTCCATTCATTTTATTTTGGTCGAAGGTTACAACCCAAAATTTTGATTAGTTTAAAGTTTTTTTGTCTTATTTATTATAACTATTTTGCTAGTTGTAATGTAACTTCTCACAAAAACGATGATGTATTGAAAATTTCTTCTTAACTTAGCCGATAATCTCGGTTTTTTTTCGTCCCGATTTCTTGCGGTACTGTTCAGAGATGTCTTACTGCCCGTAAGATGATGCTGCGCAAACAGCACAGTAATTATTTCCATCCTGTTGTCTGTTTAACGAGATTTCTCCTATTTGATGTTTTTGATGTGCTCTAATCTGATTTATTATAATTACGGAACAAAAGTACCCTGAATTATGGCAGGTAGTAAAAAATAAACGAGCCCAGGCCCTTTCTTTGCCCCGGTAAATATCTTTGCAGTAATTGTTTAGGTACATAAACCTACTTTATACCATTTACTTAGAGTAATTTATACGTAGCGGGGCAGTTTTGTCTAATGTTTGCTACAAAACATGAATAAAATTTAATGTTTTCCGGGGGAAAAACTGTTACTGATATAAATAAATACTAATATAATAATATTCGGGACATGTTTGCACACACGGTCATCTGACCCCAAACCAAGCAAAGCTTGTGATACCCATGGCTGCCAGAGACTGATATACATACATATACAGAGTGTAAGGGGAACACTCTTGAAGCCAAAAGAAGGTAATTGTACTCATCATTATGAACAACTTTTACTATGGAACAAATCCTGAAATTGCATAAAAATATCAGCTGTTCTATAGAAAACGGTCATTGACACTCGACAAAATGTTTAGGACAACTGAGTATTTTTTTCGCGATTTCTGGGTTGGTCCCATAGTAAAAGTTGTTCATAATGATGAGTATAATTACCTTCTTTTGGCTTCGAGAGTGTTCCCCTCACACCCTGTATAAGTTTGTATGCGTGTTCTCAATCATCATCGTAGTGGTTGAACAAATTTGTATGTGGAGGAACTATATCCTGAACTGACACAGACAGCAGACTTCTTTTTATCTCGGATAATATACGGTTCCTGCAGGAAAGCGGGTGAAGTGCTAGGGCGTGATTAATAATTTAAATACTGTCCAGATGTCTTTCTATATTTATTGTTATTAAAATATTTATAGTGATGTCTCCTAAGCTGTAACTGCATCCTTTCCACTTAAAACAATGCTGCGTAAATAATATTATGATGAATGAACGCAGACTTGGATAGATGGAATGAATCATGATTTCACCCAAGAAAGTTTTGTGGTGTAGTCATTGGAAGATTAGGTATAAAAGTAACTTTAAAACTTTCGAGATTTTAACACACGTTTTAAAATGTTTATCGGGACTTATTGTGCATTATTTTATTTAGGTATAAATTGGTACTACCTTTTGCTTGCGTTTCGACCATGTTACAATGGCCGTGGTCACGAGCTGACTGAACACTGCGGGTGAGTCCGGTGAGAAGAGCGGGTGTTTTGTTCTTCTACCCTCATTTGATCTTGAAAAATCGCAGAGTTGTCACTACGACACACAACACTGGTTGTATCGGTAAATGTCCTAGTACCTACACCGCGGTTTGTACACTACGACGACGCCACTATAACTTGCGTCAAAAATCCATCTTCCCGGTTGAAATTGCGATGTTTTCTAATTTCAACTGCTTCACGAACCATTTCAGAAACATAATGTCGTTCAGTGGAGAGGACTTTCAGATCATGGAAATAAGATAGGTAAGTTAGGTTCCGATAAATAAGTCTCAGTACCTATACTTAGCAAACATCAATATTGTTCATTGAGTTTATTACAAAAGAAAAGATGTAAAACCACGATTTTGTTAATTTTTTTATTTGCTTTAAGTACATGAATGTTTCATATTAAAAGCCATCTAGATAAAATTCCTATAGAGTCACAATCTTTCAGTGAAAACAGTCAAAAAACGTCCGAGCGTCATTGTATCAATGATATACTTCACAATGCCACATTTACCCCAACTTAGACGTTATGTCGCTTGCATAGTGTTCAACGTTAGTTGTCCGCTATGTCATCGTAGCTCTGGCATCGCGCGGCGATGTAGTCGGATCGCGGTTACCTTGTAACTAACCATAAAGTCTGTGCAATTCGTAACGTGCGCCGAGTTTTGGTACGGACATTTTTTTGGCAAGACTGACTACAATATGTAGTGTAGGTATATCGATGTTAAAAGCACATAAATGCAAATTCCGTTCATAAGCAAACTGAAGTAGGTCGGGTAAGTACTTACCTAGTTAGCAGTTACAAAGCGTAATAATTCCGCCGCAGGTTACGCGTAAAGTCAACTTCAATATTATACTTTAGACCGTATCTTGATTACGTTATGAAGTTTCGGAAAGCGAAAAATTTCCCGCCGCCGTCACATAGTCGTAACAAAAATTAAAAGTGAATTTTAAATTGAGCGCGATGTCAGTTTGGGCGGGAAATTAAATACTTTTATAACGGCCGAGCCGACCAACTTTTGATAGAAAAAGTTGAGTTGCCAACTCGTAAACAGAATTAGGGCCGCTTTATGCGATCGGGTGTTTTGGAGGTCCGCACGTTGTGGCACGGTGAGAATCACGTGTGAAACGTTCAACCCGTAAAAAAACCAATAACTTTCAAGTCATATGCATTAATATTAGTTTTCAATGGTTGCAATGGTATCAATGGGTTTGGTAGCAATACAAAAAAGTATTTGCTGTTTTATGCAATCAACATAACTTCTTACTTGCTTCTATCATTCCGAACAGGTACAATTCCGTTTGTTCAATAAAAAGGTAAGTAGGTATTTCCTAGGTAGGTGTGCAGCTACATCTTCGACCACATTTTTGCTTTACGTCAGGTGAGATTGTGGTCAAATGCATGCCTATAATTTTTTATTTACTACTTAACATATTTTGGATAAATAAACACAATGTAGATAGTTGTAATGGTGACAGAGAAGACATAACGAACGGAAAGAAGTGAAACGAATCTTAACTTCAAAAAAACCGGACAAGCAAAAAAAAAAAAATTTACTGAAGTTGAAATATTGAAAGACAAACTTAACTTTGTAGTTGACTATAAGGTTCTTCGATACATTCCAATTACAAAATGTAAGTTTGTAATAGCAAAATAATTATTTTTAAATGATATAACTTCAAATTTATGACTTTCGGATTTATTCCTATATATGTGCTATGTGACCTTGCCTCTTGCCAAATTTCATGATTCTAGGTCAACCTCTAGGTTGGGACCTTCTAGGGAATCAAAACCTATAAGTTACTTCCCGTACCTTATAGGTTTTGATTGCAAAATATGCGACATAAACGTTCATATCTATTGATTGCGTTGACTTACAACTTTTATTTTTTTACAGCCGAAAGAAACCGTACACTCAAGTATTTGGTATAAATTTCAACTTGATACCTTTACGCGTTCTTGAGAAAAAGGGTCTTGACAGACGGACAGACGGACAGACAGACGGACAACGAAGTGATCCTATAAGGGTTCCGTTTTTTCCTTTTGAGGTACGGAACCCTAAAAATGACAACCGATTATGAATAATAAATTATCTGTACATGTGAAGCATACCGAATGCACACGGTAAGAATTCTGATGTCCTATGACTCCTAATGTTGGGTATACTAGCAACTGGTATGATGGGTAGGTTGGGCATACAAATTATTTTGCACCCTAGTGGGTTAATTTACAACAAAAATTTACGTATGCAACATTGCAATTCATCTCGTCACCGCATTGTAGGATCTGAGATGGTGCGACACCAGCGCATCTAGTTTGAATTATAGGCAACATACAAGTTTGCGATAGTTTCCAGCTGAGTGTCAAAGTTTTATACACTTACAGCCACACTCAGAGACGTTACTTAAGTTAAGGAATACTTAAAATTGCTCTGTCAACTTCTCGTTGACGGAAATTGTCACACATGAAAACGAGACAGAGCAATTTTAAGTATTCCTTAGCTTAAGTAACGTCTCTGAGTGCGACTGTATCTCAATTAAGAAACCCGATGAACCCCGTTTGTCCAGTTGGCAGTGAACCTACCTTCTGAGCTTGAGGGCTACTTCTGTCCTGTCTAACATTCATGTGATGAATATTTGTGTTTGTTCTATATCTGGTTGTTAATATCTATTTAAGTATATATTTCAATCTATATATGTATGTATATCAGTCTCTGGCAGCCGTATAACAAGCTTTGCTTAGTTTGGGAATGATCCAAGAAAACAAGGTCTAGCGCTCTGGGAGTTGTCCCGCAATGACGTCACCGTCCAGTTGCCACTTTATTGTAACAAACACAGATACTGGGAAACAATTTTTTTTTATAATCTGTTAAGTAAAATACAAAAAGCATTTCAATTGTCATTTGGTTTGTCCGTTAAAGCAAGTTAAGCACGAATTGAATTTATTAAATACAATTTTATCAAAACCACATTGATTTATTGGATTCACACAGGTAATATACGGTTTCTGGGGAATTATAATTTCACGCTACTGTTAACACAGAAAATCATAGAGAGTCCGCCATTGTTTCGTGTATCGTCATCTCTCTCGAACTTGTTGTAAATTACTTATTCTGCTCTTGCTTATGCACGTGTACGTGTATCCATGACATTGACGACATCATTGCGGGACGCCCACGTGACATATTTTATCGGAGCGCTATACCTGGCGGAGTATATTATTATACCATGAGTTTGGGGTCAGATGACTGTGTGTGTGAAAATGACCAGAATATTATTATTATTCATCTAAACAACATAACTCATGATATGTCATGTTTGCGCGTAACTTGCTACGTGTCTCAACAATCATTGTAATACACCATTGAAGTTCTACGCAAGTTTTATCTCAATCCGAATTCACGACAAGACGTATAATATTTTCGTTGCTAACTCAAAAGTCGTTCACAAAAGAACCCTCGACCAAAATTCATTAGCACACACTTCAGCTCTAATTTCTCATTCAGTTGCCAGCTCGATAACCCACCTTAATTAATCAAAATCTCATTTAATTCTCCTTTTTCCACTCTTTGTTTACCAACCTTGTTTCGCCAGAAAGGGGTAGCCATTTGCATATTTTTATTAGACTCTCAAAGGTGGGGTCAGCTTATTTCGTTATTTTGTTAGCTACTACGTGGGTTTTTAAATAGACTGATAAAAACCTGCGGTATAAACTCGAATCGGTCTGATGCTTTGCTGACTCGAGTTTGCGGTTAAATTTGCAAGTGCAGATTATGAATAAATTAAATAGTACACAAAACGCTATGTCGTGCTTTGCATCTTTTGATTGCTTGAATAAATTAAGTAATGAGTACACCCTGATTTTTTGGGGTTCCGTACCTCAAAAGGAAAAAACGGAACCCTTATAGGATTACTTCGTTGTCCGTCTGTCCGTCTGTCAAGACCTTTTTTCTCAAGAACGGGTAAAGGTATCAAGTTAAAATTTATATTAAATACTTTTTTTTTTTCGGGCAAGTGCCTTTAATAACTAAACAAAATACAAGATAAAACTAACACTACAAATACAGTTAGACTGCCCATAGACCGTTGAAGGTCTAAAGACAATCCAAATGCTCAAGCCCACTACCAGTTGGCAGCGTACCCAACATGCTGGCGGCATTACCATGTTGAATGGCAATGCTAATGCGATGAGCCAGAAACACGCCAGCATTTTGGTCACGCGTCACATTAACCAGGCGCTCTGAAAGATTTTTGAAAATGAGGTGAGCTCCCGGTCCCCAAGGGCCCAATGTCTCGACCCCAAACGCCTCAAATACTAAAAAAAAAATAAAAAAAAAAAACGCCTTAAATACTTGAGTCTACAGTTTCTTTTGGCTGTAAAAAAATAAAAGTTTTAAGTCAACGCAATCAAAGGATATGAACGTATATGTCGCATATTTTGCAATTTCACAGGGGAACCAAAACCTATAGGGTACTTCCCGTTAACCTAGAATCATGAAATTTGGCAAAAGACAAGGTCTCATAGCACATATATACGAAAAATCAGAAAGTTATAAATATGAAGATATATCATTTAAAATAATTATTTTGCTATTACAAACTTACATTTTGTAGTTGGAATGTATGGAATAACCTTATAGCCAACTACAAAGTTAAGTTTGTCTTTCAATATTTCAACTTCCGTTTATTTATTTTTTTGGACTCGCGCTCTGAGGGTTCCGTTGTCTGGTTTTTTATAAGAAACTAGCGGTCCGCTCCAACTTCGCACGGGTATAGATTATAGTATATGTCACACGGGGATAGTGTAAAGTCCCAAAAGTGAAATAATTTTTCAAATCGGTTCAGTAGTTTTGGAGCCTATTCAATGCAAACAAAGAATCAAATCTTTCCTCTTTATAATATTAGTAATAAATAAGGCTAACCCCGCGACACACCCGCAGACAACTAAGTGGTATAGTGAGAAGACAGCATGCGGCTTAAAATTTTGTCATTGAGAGGTACGCATAAAAAAAAAACCGTATCATTTTTACGTATTTTGACTTGCCAATATAAAATAATAATAATAAATATTCGGGACATTTTTGCACACACGGTCATCTGACCCCAAACTAAGCAAAGCTTGTGATATGGCTGCCAGAGACTGATATACAAACATATATAGTTTTATATACATACTTAAATAGATATTAACAACCAGATATAGAACAAACACAAAATATGTTCATCACATAAATGTTTGCCCTAGGTGGGAATCGAACCCACGCCCTCAAGCTCAGAAGGCAGATTCACTACCAACTGGACCAACGGGCTATCTAAGCTCTAATCTAAGTATCTAATATGCTCTACATTTCTTGCATACTTGAAATTGCGCGGCTTATCGTTATCATAATTTTTGTTATGACTCTAATCATGTAGGTATTACTTAGGTAAACTCCTATTTTGAAGCGACTATTCTCCAGCGTCAAAAAGGCCCAAAAGGATCTTAATGAGTGTATGTCCCATTTTAAAAGGTAAGCTAAAACGCTTAGCTAATAACCAGCCCAAATTGTACTGAGTTGGGTAAACTGGCTCTCGGGTTTTAGGATGAGTGCGCCAATTCCGGTCCTTGTACAGTGGACACACATGCGCCGAGATATGCGTGTGTGAGATATGTTACCGCTGTGTATGTACGTAAAAACATCATGTGTGTGAGCAAAAAGTCCGAGATCCCACATGAAAATTGTGTGAATTAATCATTGTTTTTTGACTGAAGTAATATACGGAGAACAAGTTGATGCTCAGTTAAAAACTTTCTCAAAATTATTCATTTTAACAGCAACGGGAAAATTAAAATAATGGTCAGATTTGATCGCTCTCGATGTGAATTATTCAAAGTTATGATAATGATAAATTGAAAAAAAAACTAAATTTTGCTTATGTAATATGGCAATATACAACAGAATTTAACATACATAAAACAGAACAAAATTTTAAAAGTCTTTTAAACAGCACGTAACTTACGTTAAGAACTCCAATAAAGACGTAAAAAAGAACATTTTGCGTAGATAAGTACTTAAGGTTAGAAACATTATAATATAACAACACTCATTTTAATCGACACTAACCCTCCACGGTAAATGAAAAATGATATTTCCCTCGGTCCGTGATTTCCACCTGTGTAGACCCAAACGTAGGCCAAACACGACCCTTTGCCGGTTTTTAATGAAAAAAACATTTTCTTTTGACCCGGGTTATAAATGTGGGCAATTTGAGCCGCGCGTGCCGCTTTACCCCGCCTTACCCTACCGTCTCGTAATAGTTGTTTGGATACACTCCGAATTAGAATATGGTGCTTTTACGGCTCGAGACTTTTAAGGAGTACGTTCTTTTTGTAGGTAATAGAAAATGTCAGGGTTTGTTCTACGTCCATGAATAATTGTATCTTTCTTGTAGTGCTTCTTATATTTCTTGTTTATTTATTTTCTAACTTGTGAGGTGTGAATACCGACATTTTATTCATGTAAAATTTAGGAAGCGATTGGTTTAGTTCGTTGAATATTTTTAATCCTTACTTCCTTATTCTTCTTCTTAGTGGTTTCGCTCTTGGCAGAGTGGTCGTGGTCGTCATGTAGTAGTATTGGACGGGGCAGATAGGATGCGCTTCACGATGTCTCGCCATCTCTCTCTGCTGGAGGTCATCCTGCTGCACTCGTTTAAGGGACCGCCCACTGCAAACTTGATCTGGTCGGTCCATCGCATGGGTGACCTCCCGCGCGGTCTAGTGCCTTCCACCTTTCCCTGGACATCGAGGCGTTCTATGGACTGATAATTTCGTCTTGAAACGTGTCCGAAGAAGGCTAGTATCCGAGACTGTACTGACTGACTTCCTTATTCTTACTTGTTACTAAATCTTATATTAAAATCAAGAGTGTTTGTTGGTTTGTGTATTCCTCTTACAAAATTAAATAGCAACCGATAAATGAAGCAATCTGGAAGCAGTGTGTGTTGCCACAATGATGACATACGGAAATGAAACGTGGTCTCTCACTATGGGCCTCATAAGCAAACTCAAAGTCGCACAATGTGCTACTGAGAGAGCTATGCTCGGGGTTTCTCTACTCGCAAGATGGACAGACAACCTAAAACAGACCGCAGGGAAACGCTGGATGCAGGCCGCTTCCAACCGGCGCTTTTGGAGATCGATGGAGGAGGCATAAGTCCACCAGTGGACATCCTACGGCTGAAATGATGACGATGACCTGTATATAGCTGGCCTAGTTACAATACTCAACGTAAGTTTGAGTAGGTAGTAGGTACATACCAAACAGACAGCACTGTCGTATCGATGACATGAATAAGCAAGAGCGTAGATTTACATAGAGATGGCAGCACACGAGACGATCGAGGGCCCTTCACTACGGCAGCTCGGCGCTGTGTTCCTGCAGCGCTATAAGCGCTCTGGACTAATGGCAATACAGGTTTAGGCATACAGACTTAGTAAGCCGAAAGGAGGTCGTTGTATCAACTCCTTCATTGGAGTTCATTGTTCTCATTGTTATTATGGACAACCTTAACTATGGGACCAATCCTGGAATCACAAAATGTATGGAACAGCAGATTTTTTTTTGCGTATTCAGGGCTGGTTCCATAGTAAAAGGTGTTCATAATGATGAGTACAATGACTTCATATCAGCTTAGTAGAGTTTATATGCGTAACCCTGTATGTTACAAATACCTTTCCTTGTTTAACTTGTGCCCTGAAGGTTGGGGCGGCCCCTTGTATGGGACGCAATTTGTGTCGATACTTTTACGCCGTCACATCTTACTGAGACACGAGGTAGGACTGGTGCGGCTGCCAATACGGCAGAGCAGCACAAGCGATGCAAATAATATGCTAACCTTGGTAGTGGTTACATATTTGAGGTGTTTGGGGTCGAGACATTAGGCCATTGGGGACCAGGAGCTCAACTCATTTTCAAAAATCTTTTAGTGCGCCTGGTTAATGCGTCGCGTGACCAAAATGCTGGCGTGTTTCTGGCTCAGCGCATAAGCATTCCCATTCAGCGTGGTAATGCCGCCAGCATGCTGGGTACGCTGCCAACTGGTAGTGGGCTTGAGCATTCGGATTGTCTAAAAAAAAATAAAAAATGTGAGAGGACTCTTAAGCCATATCGTTGGTTATGATCGAATCTTCAAAACCCATTCTTCAATCTTCAACAGCAATTTTGGTACACAGACAAAAATACTAGAGTTTGAGAGTCTGTTGTTAGCTTACAATGCACAGAGTATGAGGATACTTGACCTAGTTAGACCTGGTTCAGCTCAGAGCGAGACATAATTTGCAGATGTAGATATCGAGCGATCTTCAAGTCATAGTGGTCTGTCTGTAATTGGATACGACAGAGCGGATAGAGTAATATATTTTGAAGGATATAGATTTTGAAGTATGCACCTTCACTTGCCTAGAACTTCGTTAATATTGCTCTGATAATCTATCTATCTATAGCCCGTTGGTCCAGTTGGTAGTGAACCTACCTTCTGAGCTTGAGGGCGTGGGTTCGATTCCCACGTAGGACAAACATTTGTGTGATGAACATTTGTGTTTGTTCTATATCTGGTTGTTGTCTATTTAAGTATGTATTTAAAAAACTATATTATATGTATGTATATCAGTCTCTGACAGCCATATCACAAGCTTTGCTTAGTTTGGGGTCAGATGACCGTGTGTGCAAAAATGTCCCAAAAATATTTATATTTATTTATTTATTTAGATACATAATTCTTCTGTACGTGTGTTTGTCACCTAGCTACTACCTAACCTAACCTAACCTCCTAAACGGATGGACCGATTTGGATGAAATTTTGTGTGTATATTTCAATGAGTTCCTGAATGGTTTGAAAACAATTGACCACAATTGGGTTGTTATTAAAAATATCATAATATTTAATGTGATGCTACCTTTCCTGGCAAGACGACGTCTGTCGGGTCCACTAGCGGCGCTAGTATCTATACTAATATTATAAAAAGGAAAGATTTGATTGTTTGTTTGTTTGTTTGCATTGAATAGGCTCCGAAACTACTGAACCGATTTGAAAAATTCTTTCACTGTTGGGAAGCTACACTATCCCCGGGTGACATAGGCTATAATCTATACCCGTGCGAAGCTGGGGCGGACCGCTAGTGTACTATAAAATGCAATGTGTGTATGTGTGTATGTATGTGCTATGGACGGACGGACGGCTGGACTGATTTTGACGGAACTTTCACTGTCTATTGTCTATTAAAGGCGACGACATAAATACTATCAGCCAAGTAACCAATTGCGTACAAATTTTCCAGTTAAAAACCAGTCAGTGAGACCAGTCAGTTTCCAGTTGATTTAAAAACCAAACTTAACCGATTCTGAGCCATCTATATGCTCAACCACAAACCAACCTGAAAGTATATCCTTCCAAATAAAATAAATGTTTTCCAAATCGATACGGAGTACCGAGTACGGAGTCGGAGTTCAGAGGTACCGAACATTGAAAAAAAAAGACAATTCAGAATCCCCATCCTTATTTGAAGTCGGTAAAAAAGTAGGTATTTATGTCGGAAAATGTAAGACAGCCGCCTAGACCATGGAGCTCTGTGTGAAGTATTTTGTATTTATTTGTATTTATTTATTCAATCAGCACGGTTCAAAAACCAATTACACTAATGACAGATAATATTACATAATTACATAATTACCTAACCATAATTTTTAACTGGTATTGGTTTTTATGTGCTACTTATGTATAAATGTGCTTAATTTTGTTAATTACCTTTATTATCAACTTATTGAAGCTTGAGTTATTTAGCGCTTAGTATGCAACACATATATGATTTTTAGTAGTGATTTTCGACATTGTTACTAACACTATTACTGACCTATTAATGGCTGTATTTTAAAATAACTATTTAAAACTTATGTATGTATTTTTGTGCTGTTGGTCTCGAATAAAGATAAAATAAAATAAAATAAAATTATGGAATTTAAATACCTACCAGATTAACTAATTACATGTCGAAGAATACATTTTTGTCACAATATATTATAGTAACAATACAAAAGGTGATTATAAAAAAAAAAAAAAATTACATAATAAATAAATAAATGGTCGTTATACAATAATTAATTAAGAGTCAAAATAAATTATCATTATACAATAAATAAATACCAAGCAAAAAAATATATATATATAACAGGACCTAACTATCATACCTACCCAATCAAGCAATCATCTCACAGTACCGCAAACATTCCGACATTATCAAGTTTAGTACTAAAAGTATGGAATAGGACTGTATAGTGCGTAGGAACTTATTTGTTTTAAATCAACAATTGAAAATTGAATTTACTGATTAAAAAAACCGCCAAATCAATAGCGGTAAATAAAATATGGGACCACCTATGATTTATGGGCTACCCAATAAAAAGGGAATCATCAAAAAAAAAAACTATATTGGCGGAGTAATCGCGTAACAAACATACAAAAAAAAAACATACAGTCGAATTGATAACCTCCTCCTTTTTGAAATCGCTTAAAATAATAGCTAAAGACATTGTAATTACAAAATGTGACGTAATTATATTACTAAATTAATTAAATTTGCCGAAAGCTTGCAAGTTATCACGGAACTCTGACAACTATAATTATCAAGACAAACAAAACCAATCAAAATTTGTACAAACAACTTACAAACTAATACAATATTCCAATATGCGAACATGTCAAGGATCTTATCATTTTGTTGTGTCAACATTACATTAATAATCATACTATACAGGGTTATTGGCCCATTTTTCTATCGGACTGCCAGAGCGGGCACGAAAAATCGACACCGCTTTATGGTTGATATTCCGGAAACTCGTACGAAGCGCTTTGATTCCACATTTATTGTGCAAACTGCTAGTTGCGACTTGCCTAAATTTTGATAATTCGACTATTCCATTACCTACAAAATTTTATAATTATGGTTCTAAATGGAATTTTTACGTGGCTTTAAATGAAAAAGAACGCAGGCCTGACCTAAGCTGAGCCAACGCCTGCACATGCATATGATACCTAATACAAAACTAAAAAAATATTCGTACGAATCTTAAATTTAAATCTCTTTGTTTAGATTTTGAATGTTTGTTTTCCGTAATCTATTTCATTATTTTCTATTTATATGTTATAAATTTTTTTGTTTTGTGTTCTTTTTTTCTTTTCCTGGCTAAAGTTGATTAACCAACGGGGTATTTACACTATTCAAGTTTGTATTAGTGAAACCTCATTTTGGTTTCTATGTATCTTTTTATTTATTTTACAAATACTGTACAGCTGTTGTTTGTTTTCCACGTATTTATATCATTTTCATAAAGATCCTATAATAAAATGAAATAAAGTAATCAAACAAACTTGAAAAAATATTTTTGACGATCATTATGTTTTGTCATGAAATAACATTTGGAAGGCACGATTTAGACATACATGCTGCCTGCGAGAGGCTGTTAACTAATCACCAATAACCCTGTACGCTAACTTCTCCCCGTGATGTAATTCACGATCTTATCAGGTTCGTAACGACTATACGACGAAATTTTATATTGTTTATAACTCAAGTGTAGAACATCGTCATCATCATTATCATTTCAGCCTATCATGTTTCCACTGCTAGGACACAGGCCTTCTCTCAGAGAGAATCGATCAGAGAGAGAGAGAGTATGGGCCAGCACGTCAAATATTTAAAAAAAACAAGTACCAAGAGTGCTCGGGATCTTATACACTTATGTCGTCTGTCATCATCATCATCATAATCAGCCTTTTAACAGTCCACTGCTGGACTTATAGCCTACCCCCGAAAGGGTGATTGGTCCACCACCACGCTGGCCCAGTGCGGGTTGGTGGATTCACATACGCCATTGAATTTCTTCTCCGTACGTATGCAGGTTTTCTCACGATGTTTTCCTTCACCGAAAAGCCAGTGGTATGAAAATCCGTACATAAGCTCCAAAGAGCTCATTGGTACGGGCCCGGGATTTGAACCCACGACCTCACGCTTTCAAGTCTAGCGGTCTCCCAAATGGGCTACCACGGCTTATGTCGGCTGTGCCAGGATGGAATTTCGGCAGATCAGCAAAATGGCGGACAAAATCGGCAAACTATTTAAGTTGATGATTATGTGGCAAAATTTGAACTGTTATAATAATCCCGCTTATATCGAAAGTTCGCACGAATACCTGTAAGTGCACGTCCAAACTTGCTCGTACTCGTTAAGCTGGGAACTAAAAACAACCGCCAACAACGCCCAACTACAGCCAACATCGGCCAACAACCGGCTAACTTTGGCCAACAACGCCAAGACTGCGCAACCGTTAATGAAACTTGCTTTATTAACCATACTGGTTTTTGGGCTTGTTTTAAATTGTTCACAGGCAAAGTTGGCAACTTTGCTTTGTGCATGAAGTCAGATTTAATGCCAATGTTGTTTTTATAGTTAATAAAGTTTCGGTTTTCATAAAATACATTACTTGATTTACAAATATTTTCAGTTTTATTTTTCAATAATTTATGTAATTTACTTTCTTATTACATTACAATGCGTATAAAATGGTCATTAAAAACGTCTTAGCCATTTTACTTCACCATGTTTTGCTCTACATAATTGCACAATTGCCTTTTCGGGGGTAGGCCTACGTCCTACAGCAATTCTTATGCTTATAAATCATGAATGTCTGTTAACTAACTGCTTAAAAATCATGAACGACTGATTAGGCAAGAGAGAGGCCTATGCCCAGCAGTGGGAAAAGGAAGGTTGTGGATGATGATGATTATAAATATTACAAATGCGAAAGTGTGTTTGTTTGTTCGTTTGATTGTGTCTCGTTCACACAGCAACAGAGCAACGGACCGACATGATTTTTTACACAGATATAGTTGAAAAGTCGGAGCATAGAATTGACATAGACCTTGTTACCCCGGAAAAAATTAGGGTTCCTGGGATAATTTTCACGCGGGTAAAACTGCGGGGTGTAGCTAGTCAACAATAATTGTGAATATCTACTTGAATTATTATGTTCAGAACGGAAAAGCAAAGTTTCCTTAAAGTAGAGCAGAAAACAAAGGCGCACATAAAGGGTGCGACACAAAGCGGAGTGCTGCAGAGTGCCATCGAACGTCAGCCGCAGACGGAGCGCTGGCCCTCGGGTAATTGGAACCCGCTTGACCACGGCTGGATCATTGTTATGGCTGACTTGAAGCACCACGATGAACTTGACCTATGAAATTACATACAAAAAAATTACTTGATATATACCTACAAAAAAATGCAATGAATAGACGGGCCATAACCATTGAACTTGCTCAGTAAAAACGAGGAAAAACCGTTGGACATATACTTCAACACCTAATTATAACCATGTACAGTACGTTTGTTACAAAAAATAGATAGCGGTTTTTTGATGTGTATTTACACTTCGGGAAAGCACACGAAGGCATAATTTTGTCAGATGTTTCGTTATCATGTAACAATAGACACGTGTCGCACTTCCTACGACTAAAACCCGACTGAAACGAAGCGAGAGCCGGTGTTCATTTTGTAACCTTCAAAAATGCGCTTCTTCTGGGCCCGTCCATTCATTTTATTTTGGTTGAAGGCGAAATGTGTATAAGGTACCTATTTTTAACCGACTTCGAAAAGGAGGAGGTTATCAATTCGACTGTATGTTTTTTTTATTTTTATATTTAAAATCGACGACATGTTTCCCACGATACAGGCTAGCCCTAGTACGGGGACTACTAGAAAACTACACTTATATTTGCATTTTTAAGGTAAATAAAGATATTTGTATATGGAAACTGACGTGGTTTTAATGTTTAAAATTTTCGTGTTTTCGTGTAAAATTTTTAGCGAGACGCAGCTACGCGAACGATGAAACTATACTCGATGGTTAAGCTGGTTAAGCTTAATCATACGTGAGTAATTCCCGTGTCGTACAATTTTCTTTTGCTTGCCTTCTTTTAGAGAAGATGGTTTTCTTCTTTCTACCGTGCTGGCGCAGTGCATGTTGGTAAATGTCATATGGGTTGAACTTTTGAGGTTCTTAGACAGACCACTTTATTAGTCTGTGTATTATGGTAATTATTTGGTACATGGGTGACAAAACAGTTAGGTATAACATGTTGTCTGATTCATAGGAGGGACGGACAAACAGACAGACAGTGTAGGCATAGTAATAGGGAGCCGTTTCACCTATTGCGTATGGAACCGTAAAAATTGCCCCCGCGTTACTAGGTAACGTACTAGCATACTAGCTACATTTAGTAGGTAGGTATAATTTAGTTGTTGGTTTGTCCGTTAGCATTCGGTTAATCGGATTTTATCTTTATTTTTTTTATATCTAAGTAATATTGTTATTATTAGGTGTCATAAAATAAAAGCGTTTTGTACGTGACAAAGTCGTGAGAATCAAT
The DNA here is from genome assembly GCA_914767915.1 of Agriopis aurantiaria. Taxonomy (NCBI): domain Eukaryota; kingdom Metazoa; phylum Arthropoda; class Insecta; order Lepidoptera; family Geometridae; genus Agriopis; species Agriopis aurantiaria. Next base: position 18,748,474 of record OU611987.1, read on the forward strand.
TTTTTATCCTGTTGAACTATTATGTGTTTTAGCTACTACCTAGAAATGTTATGCGTCTATATACTTATCACTATTAAATACTAACTATTATTATATTCTTATTTATTTTAACTTAATATTAGAGATTCAACAAACAATGGCGCAAATACTTAAACATACGACAAATGAGTATTTAATTATATAGATAGTAAATAAACGCATATTAGTGTCAACCCCAAACTAAGCTAAGCTTGTGATATGGCTGCTAAAGACACATACATATAATTAACACCCAGATATAGAACAAACACAAACGTTCATGATATGAATGTTTGTTCTAGTTGGGAATCAAATCCATGCCCCCAAGCGCAGAAGGCAGATTCATTACCAACTGGACCAACGGGGCTATCAACTTGGGAACCAAGGAACAAGCACAAGCAATCCAAAGAACAAGCTACTCTCGCGCGATCTATATACATTTTCTGACAGCTCCTTTGTAACAACATCAATTTCAAGTGTGAAATGTTTGAAAAATGTGTTCTATCATAGCAGTTGACCTGGAAACAACCAACGATTCCCTCACGAGAGTCACCGACCTACATACAGATATACACGAGTATGTATAACCACACACTTGAAGCTACAATATTCAGCCAGCGCGTCACATGCACGTCGTTCAACTGGCTCTAACAAGGCGCACTTGAGAGCGCCTGCACGCTGCAAGTGTGGAGAGGCCCTTAGCCAGCAATCGCCACCTTACACCTCAATATAATGAGCCCTAAGCACAGACCCGACTCATTACAACAGAGCTTAGCTGAAGAGCTCCTCAAAATAGAGAAATAGAACGACACAGCGACAGAAATAGAACTACGGCTTAAGTTTTTCTCGAAGGCAGGCTACCGTCTTGAAGAAAAAACTTGACAGCAATTAATGAGTTGTTACTTTATCTGGATATACTTTGTTTTTACTTTGTTATAGGTTTTTTATGTCTAACTAGCCTGTCACTCGGGATAATGAAAAGATCTAACGATACGACACATCAAGACGTTCAGAGATATGGTGGAATAAAAAAATACATACATACATGAACCTTGAAAACATGTAACACTCCTGTTTTAGACAGTTGAATAATAACAAAGCTTGAAGTCCTGTTTTTTTTAATATCATTTTTAACAAGCTCCCCGCTCTTTTATACGCTTATTAAAATTTCTTCTAATAGGTACGTAGTGCTCATCTACGTTATGTGAGGAACATTTTCAACTCCGATTTAACCCCCATAGGGGATGGGTTTCCAAAAAACTATGATACAAAAAACTTTTACTTATAAACAGAAGTCTAATTACTTTCACGTTTCTAACTTGAAAAATGACGAACTTCTATACAAACTATCATTCCCTTTTTAACCATCTTAGGGGATCAGTTTCCAAAAAAAAAATCTTTTTCTCTGGAAAAATATTTGACAATATTTACATAACTAAATATATCAGGTAGATTTCGTTAAGTTTGAATTTAGCTTTTTCGAGAAACAGTTTTTTTTCTATTATCGTGTTGGTTTCATATTATTATAGTAAAAGTACTAATATTATAAAGAGGAAAGATTTGATTGTTTGTTTGTTTGTTTGCACTGAATAGGCTCCGAAACTACTGAACCGATTTTAAAAATTCTTTCACTGTTGGAAATCCACACTATCCCCAGGTGACATAGGCTATAATCTATACCCGTGCGAAGCTGGGGCGGACTGCTAATGTAAAATAAACAAATTTATAAAAGAGTATAATGACATCTTTTCGGTTTAGTATCACAGTTCCATGTGAGCTTATTTTTTTTTATCTATCAGACAAAAACTGGAGTACATTACTAATAACGTACATTGGAAGTTACGAGAGATATCCAGAGTCTAACAAAGCGCTAAATTGCAGAATATTGGTACTAGTACGTAGAATCGATACGAAGCCGACGAAGTCGTGAGTTATTGCCGCGCTCTCTACTCGTACTGGTATCTCTTATGTTAGGGTCCGATTCTGCTGATGTGATTTAAAAAAAATTACAAGTCTTTAGTAATTGACCGAGCGAAGCGAAGGCCTCACTCATCGGCGTATGTACTCGTTTGGTTCGATACCATTTCCGTTCCGATGATCCAAACGTCATGAGTTTTTGTAAGCAAGTATTTATGCAAATACAGTTGCCTAGCTCAAATATAAGCAAAATTTGTTGAGGTTGAGAGGTCACAGTTCATGCGCACAACTTCGCACAGCGTTTGTTTATCAACGGAACGCAAGTTAACTACGTACAAATGTATAAACACGCATACTAACTTTTAACACTTAAATGCACGCACGCTCTATTGTAGTAGAAAACGTGCCATTGGTATATTTTGTAACGTATCGCATCCCATCTCAGCAACAAAATAGGTATTTATACTTACCAAATTTGTCATTTCGTGCAAAATATTAAAAATGAGTAAATAATAACACTTCCGTATATTTTACCAAACAACTTAAGTCTGCAAAGTTAAGCAGTTTAGTCTCACCACTTGTGAACTTGTAAAACTTCAAGATAGCAGACAAAAGCCTTATTCCTATGCAATGCGATAAAAATGCAGTTAGGTCTGTAAATAATGCACTTTGACAGGCAAAGCTAAGTGCATGCCGGAGGGAGCAAGCCTTCTGAATTATTTACATATTCAGTTGTACAATATTGTAGGAGCTCTATGTATTTTAAACATATTTGTACCCACTATTATTTTTATACCTAGATAGATACATATTGAGGGACATGGTTGAAGTCGATTCTTGTAATCCATTTTCTTACAGCTCTAAAATGGTTGCCATCCTTCTCTCATATATTAAAATGAAAGAAGAGGTAGATAATTTTAGTCCTGTCAGATTGGTTTAGTTTAGTGAGTGGTATGACAGAATCGACGCCAATTGTCTCTGTTTTGCATTGGCTTATTATTTCGTTTATCAGATACCGATTGTGATGTATGAAGTGGTGACCGCAAGTTTATTGCTCACCAATGTGAATCAGTTGCTCACCGGCTTCGTTGGTGAGCGGTCATTATGCCTCAGAACAACGCGTCGTAATTGATAGAGAACAATGCTGCGCAGATTCTAATGGAGTACTAGACATAATGGGATGCAAATATTTGGATAACCATATCCTTAATTTTGAGATTATAGCTTTTTTGTTATTTTATGGAGTTTGTTTAAATATTGGACCAATAATGCTCGTTGGGTCGACGATATTGAGAAAATCGCGGGTCAAACCTGGACAACGTACGAACGTACAAATTAAAGTTTACGCTTAGTTGAAAATGCCGAAGATGATGGTAACCTAATTAATCTGAGCTTGACACTCTTAGAACAACCTGCACCTGTAGATACAGGCTACCTTTTTTGTGTTTTCGAGGAGGAAATCTTCCAAACATATCTAGCTGCATTGGGGTGCAGCCAAGTTATGTGCGATTAAACCCACTAAAACCACCCCGGTGACCAGCCTTAGTGCTTGACTAGAGGGCTCCGGGATCTCCAGAGGAACGCACCGGAGCCCTCGGCACTGCACTACGGCTCCTCCCGAGACAACCGTGTTGTCTCAACCCCTCTGCAAATACAGGCTACCTAACAACTCTGCATCACTCTCTCATCTGCTGTGTGACTCAGAGTCACACAGCGGGCAATGGAGAGTGCTATGCTCGGAGTTTCTTTGCGCGATAGAATCCGGAACCTAGATATTCGCCAAAGAACCAGAATCACGGACATAGCTGTTAAAATTTGCAAGTTGAAGTGGCAATAGGCAGGCCACATTGCTCGAAGAACCGATAACCGATGGGGAAGAAAGGTTCTGGAGTGGAGACCACGAACCGGAAGACGCAGCGTATGTAGGCCTCCCACTAGATGAACCGACGACATTGTGAGAGTCGCTGGCATCCAGTGGATGCAAAAGGCAGGCTGTCGTTCAGTGTGGAGGTTAAAGTGGGAGGCCTATGTTCAGCAGTGGACGTCTTCTGGCTGATGATGATGATGATAAACAACTCTGCATCGAATTTATAAAATAGTATGTATGAACAAATTTTCTGCGTAAAACTTAACTCTATCTTAAGAGAAATATCAAAAATTTCACTCTACTTTTAGTGCTCAACTAAAGATGTTATAAACTATAGAAATAAGCAAAGCTCCTTACCCCGACCGGTTCTTGAATATTTTAAGCGCTTGTTTTTATGAAAGCCCTGTTGAAGTTTCCAATCAATCGTGAAAGCACCTAGTTGAAAGTAGTTGAAGATGGTGGAAACTTTCGGCTTGTTCTCCCGAATAAAGCAGTGTGCTTCAATATCGGGCCATCAAAGTTTCACTTGTTGGAGTCAAACTTAGGATTGGTTGGATGAAAATCGACTGCATGTGCCAAGTGTGAGATGAAACTGAAGTTTTCATGTGAATGTTCATACTTACCATTTTTTTATTACAAGTATAAGAATACTGTTTTAAACTATCACGGTTGTTCAATAAAGTTATAACATTATTTACGATAAATAAAAAAATAAAAAACTCTCGGTAAATATCGGTTCTCGGTATCGGTATTGGTATCGGTTTGGTAAATACGTCGTAAATAACCATATAACTTAAGTATTATAATTATTGATATAAAAAGATTATTTCTAAGAATTCTGTTACGTAAAGAATTATAACCACAACAACTATAACCAGAACAACAGATAATTTAATTAGATAAAACTCTAACCCAATAAATAAATAAAAAATATATATGTATGTATATCAGTCTCTGGCAGCCATATCACAAGATTTGCTTTGTTTGGGGTCAGATGACCGTGTGTGCAAAATGTCCCAAATATCTATTTATTTATTTACATCATCAGCCAGAAGACGTCCACTGCTGAACATAGGCCTCCCCCTTTAACCACCACACTGAACGACAGCCTGCCTTTTGCATCCACTGGATGCCCGCGACGACGTGGGAGGCCTACCTTATTTATTTTACCTATCTGTAAATGTGTTATCTGTTTAATCACGTTATATATAATCCAATCTAATTATGTTTTATTTTTAATTTATTTTTATTTTACCATTGTATATTGTGTTTATTACAAATATGTTTTTAATGCCATAGGTGCTAAACAAGCTAACGGGCCACCTGATTGTAAGCGATCACTGTCGCTGTAACACCAAGTTGTAGCTTATGTCATAAGAATGCTGTAGAGCTGAGTAATGCATTCTTGTTTGTAGAAATACGAGTATGTATTCAAATTCTACATTACACAAAACTTAATTTTCACTTCGACCACGTTATCGTCGCTTACCAACTGGCGAGTTGGTAGTCAAACGCGGACTTATCCGGGCTAAAAAAAAAAACATGAAGTCTTTGATTCCCACGTTTATTATGCGAACTACTATTCTGTGGAATTCGCTGCCTGAGTGGGTGTTCCCCGATAGTTACAATCTGGGTGTCTTCAAGTCTAGAGTGAATCGGTTATTTCTTGGCAAGCGTACTCCATCGTAGACCACATCATTGCTTAACATCAGGCGAGTTGGCGGCCAAGCGCAAGCCTATTTATAATATTAAAAAAAACACACATATACATTAAAAAAAACTAACATTTGTACGCTGTAACAGGCAAGGACATGAGATACGTTCCCATTCTTAAGACCATGTATGCTGCTTTACTCATACTCGCTACTCGCCAATTGGTAGGCGACGATGACATGTGGTCGAAGTAAAAATTAAGTTTTATGTAATGTAGAATTTGAATACATACTCGTATTTCTACATACAAGAATGCCAATCCATATTTTCCAGCTCTACAGCATTCTTATGACATAAGCTACAACTTGGGCGTCTGCCTTGCGGTAACCCGCTCTCATGCATACGTTATGGTTTCCACGTAAACCTGCCCAAATGGCCACCTCAAGTGCACCGGGGATTTGTTCTGGACAGCCTCATTTATTAGAGATGTACTATACTAGGAGGTACTAAATCTAGTCGTCACCTAATTGCACATTTCATATCTCTTACTTAATATAGAAACTTTGCAAGATTTATTATTAAATCATGGTATAATGGCTGGATGGATTTATTTTGTTGTAGTAACCATAACTGCGTTCTTAATTATTTTTGTGATGATTGGTTCAGCTTTCATTTATGAAAAGTGAGAAATAGATAAATATCCGTGTCTTGTTGTGTGATCCGTGTTTGTGTATTTTTGTTGCTTCATCGTAGACCGCATCATCGCTTAACATCAGGAGTTGGTGATCAAACGCTTGTCTTTGTTTTTCATTATATTTATAGCTACGCCCCGTGGTTTTACCCGTGGTGCTTAGTCCTTATAACATCAGCTATCGGCCATTGAAGGTCATTGTCGGCGTCAAAATCGGTCCAGCCGTTTCAGAGTCCCGAGTATGTGTATGGAACATACATACATTATATACACACACAAAAACCTTTTATGTTACTGCCAACCGTTTTTTTTATTACCTATATAAAAAAGAAAAGCGTTCGAGTTAGAGTACGTATTTATGAGTCGTAATTAATTCTAGTAACTCATGTAATCAGTAAGATTGAAATGATGTATAACTAATTCCCAACTAATAATTGATGTAACTTTAGTTAGTAATCTACTAAGTTAAGGTTGAATTAAGTGGTCGATTTCAGTTCAGCAACATTTTAGGCACGGCTATTGGAACTAAGCCCACTTTACTCTAACCAAAAGTAATACAAATAAATAAGATTCAATAGCATAAAGCCCCTTAATCCATTCGGGCCCACATAAAGATCCCGGCTACATTGCAATCCGGTAGAATTTGGCACCGGCTGCAGTCGCCACTGATCCCGACACGGACAGCCCAATCTACCAAATAGCCAAAGAAAACGAATAAACGAATTACAAACGAAAGACAAGAACAACAAAGGAGGTCGATGCAAAAATTTCCATTCCATTCGTGTTCCATTAGCTTCGAGTGGCGCCTTTGTCCACTTTCGAATTTTCTTTTTTCGATTCGTGTAATTCGAATTTCGAAGTTGAAGGCGGACGTGTAAGGGTCTTATTGTAGAGGTGACATTTTAAATCTGCCACCTGTCTATATGTTCGGGCCCGCGCCTCGGGCGATCGGGAACGTTTTCCTTTATTCTCAAAGCGTATTAAGGCGAGGGTTTTCCAGTTTTAAGCAAAGCTTATTACTACAGATGATCATAAGGCTTGGTTTATTGTATTAAAGTCGCATTTAGCGGAGCAAAACCATGGCGCTTACACAGTCGTGCGTTTCGCTACTTCTATTTTTGAGGTTTTTCTCATATTTTTCTAAAAGTATAGCTGTAATGTAAAATGCACCTTTGCGGTTTCCTTCATAATTATAGTAGATATCTATACTAATATTATAAAGAGGAAAGATTTGATTGTTTGTTTGCATTGAATAGACTCCGAAATTACTGAACCGATTTGAAAAATTCTTTCACTGTTGGGAAGCTACACTATCCCCGGGTAACATAGTATTTAGTATTAGTAGAACATTATATTTAAAAAAATAATAATAGTGATCTTTACTTTAACTCCTATAATGTAATCCAAGGTGTAAAAAAATAAGATTTCTAATTTTGACTTTGCGTGTTTGACAGTTCTAAGACAGGACAACGTCTGTCAGGTCAGCTAGTAATTTAATAAATAGGTATTTGCATGAATAAAAAAAAACGGAAAAAGCGCCAATCAGTGTTACTTTCATAATACTTTTTTTCTATCGAGCGAAATGTCCTTAATCGTGTTTCGGTCTTTGGGCCTCCTAGATAAGACATTCAATTTTGTTATGACACCATTTTTATAATTTTAGCTCAGCATGGACGTAGACACACTTAAACTAGAATGACCAAAATTGCAAAAGTCGGAAAAGAGTACCTTAACTGCCGTGAATTGACACGAGTGAAGTTTAAAAAAATTGATTTTTGTTGTGTTCTCACGGTTCTAAATGAACAGGGGCCTTACGGACAACTGCTATTACAGGCACCTAATCCGCTCAGTTGAAAAATCACGCGACCGCAAACCGTATCTGGGCGCGATAAGGTTTGCGGTCGCGTGATTTTCCAACTGAGTCCGTAAGGCCCCAGGACAAAGTATTGAGTTCGCTGTAACACGGCTTATATAGAATGCGAATAAGGCAGCTATAAGCGTACAGTTGCTGCGTTTGTCTATTTTTAACAAAAAATAAATTAAAACAGTTACTGTAGCTACCTTTGATCGCGTTCATTGAAAGCCGTGTTGCACTGTAACAGTGTTAATGTAATCAAGTTGTAGCCAGTTGTAGATGGTTGTCGTAGGATTGGAATTTTTGATTCGTGCAAACGTTTGGCTGTTTGGTAAATTGAGCCGGGCAAAATATTCAATTTGTTATCGTCGTTGTCAAAATATGGCGATAATAGCAAATTTGACGTTGATTTGGACAGCTCCACGACTAATTTGTTTACGATTGCTGCCGCTAGTCGCTCGTGGCACTAGCATCTACGCGATATTGCGCCTTAAAACGACCTTCATAATTACAATCGATATCATGTAACTCCGATTGTGCTAATGGTCGGCACGGCCGGTAGCTCAAATATTTTTTTAAATTTTGGCTGCAGGCATTTTGCCTATTTTGCCAATGTTAAATAAATGTTGGATAATAGGCTTGTGGATGGAATCTTGTGTCGGTATGTGTTGAGTCCGCACGCTGGTCGAGGCTGGTCGTTATGAAATTTTTCATTAAGCGCAATGTCAACCGCCGCGGGCAGCGCGCAGCCTTTAATGTGTCTCCGGCTTTAATACCGTTAGCGAAGTTTTCATTAGCACGCTGTTCGCTTGCTTTTAGTGCTCGTAAGCCTTTATTGTGGATGGAACACTTTATTGTTATTATTTTTCACGCAAAGGGCAGTCTTCTCGTGATTTTTATTTGTGTTCTTTTGACATTAGTTGATGAGTTTTCGCAACGGGACGTTCTTCAATGAAATTCCTACATTAAGTTTAAGGATACCTAGACCTTGTGCCATGTAGTCGATCTTCTACGTATCGAATGATAAAGTATACTTACTTGTTTGTTGTAGAGACTTGGCTTGAGAGTTTTGGCTGCCTAAAAGACTAAGATGGCATGAAAATAGTAGTGCAAGAACAAATAATAAATTCCATCTGACACGTCTCTGACTGACATGAGCGATGTTGGCTGAGCTTTACAATCTGACGGCACCTGGTTCGATCCTGGGCCCTGCACCAATGCCTTTAGTACGGTGCAGTTGTTGCCATCGCTCTAATAACGGTGGAAAAAAACATCGTTAGGAAACCGGTATGTCCAAGAACCTCACAAGTTCAAAGACATGAGATTCATCAACATGCACTGGGCCAGCATGGTGAATAAGGGCATATCCTCTCTCTATGAAAGTAGGTCTTTGTCCCAGCAGTGGGAACATAATAGGCTGATAATGATGATCTAATACGTGGACGCACCCAGTTGCAAATATCATCCGCGGTCTTGGATCCTAGCATAGTCCATTACTGAACAGTTTTGATGTTAAAACTGGTTAATTTTTCATTGGTTAATTTAGACAATGCCAGTGCATCCCGCGGTCACCCATCCATCCTTATGTTTGCGAGTCCCTGGCGCAACGCTCTTTCTTTCTTTCTTTCTGTGAATTCGTTTATATAATGTGGTTCAGCTTCACCAATCTGGTGATTATACTGAGGCCAACCATTAACATTCATAGTTTATCTATTCTGTAGGGTTACGCATATAGACTGTACTAAGCCAAAAGAAGGTCATTGTACTCATCATTATGAATAACTTATACTATGAGACTAGCTCTGTAAAAGCGATAATAATATTAGCTGTTCCATAGAAAACGGTCATTGACACTCGACAAATATATGGAATAGCTGTTTTTTTTTTTGCGATTTCAGGTTTCATCCTATAGTAACAGTTGTTTATAATGACGAATACAATGATATCCTTTCAGCTTAGTACAGTCTATATGCGTAACCCTGTATATACCGGGTGTAAAGAGAACGCTCCCGAAGCCAAAACGCAACTATTATACTATCGCTCAACATGCGCAGAGAGGTTGGATCTCTTTGTCTTTTATCGCATTTACAACGGGGAGTGTTCTGAAGAACTGTTCGATCTGATGCCGGCGTCGCGGTTTTATAATCGCACCAGCCACCACCGCCTCAAAGTTTATCCACATATCATAGATCTGTGGAAATCGCACACGGTGTGTTTACACGATTTTTTTGCCTCACATCTGCAATATGTAGAATTAGCTCCCTGCTCTCCCCTCCTGAGGCATTTCCGAATAACTATAACATGCAATGGGGTTCTTCAAAAGGGCTGTTAATAAGTCTTTAAGGGTCGGCAACGTATCTGTGATGCCCCTGGTGTTGCAGGTATCCATAGACAACGGTGATCGCTTACCATCAGGCGGCCCGATAGCTTATTGTTTGCCACATATGGCATAAAAAATCTAAACACAATCAAAATATCAATAACCTTATTGGTTTATTATAGACACTGACGTGGTTTTCACACATTTTATTTATATTACACGGGAATTACTCACGTAAGATTAAGCCGGTCACTCCGACTATAGTTTCAACCGAATTAGGTGGTCTTTTTCAAGGTGAATGCACGCGTGCGGCTGCGTCTCGCTTGGAACCATATTTGCCTTCTATTTGTTGTTTTTAGTGTTAAAATTGTTTTTGTGGTTTTAAAATTTTACAAAACAGCAATGTAAACCAACTTCTATGGATATTGTATTGCACAGCATCCGACAGGGACGAACTTTAGTGTATGCATTGACCTATATGAGTGTATGACCCCTATGGTTAGCTGCAGATCCACAATGTTAGGTATGCAGTAAACAGAACAGTTCGGTACCCGAGGTAGCCCCGGCGGTGTAGTAACCGGCAGCTTTACGAGCCTAGGGCCATAGTTGGCGCTACTAAATTAATAAGGAGAATGTGCTAGGTTTTTCTAGAATTTTCTGTTGTAATAATTTTCACTTATTCAGCAAAGTTACTTGTTTATTCTATCATAAAGGTCCATTTTCGTATCACTGAAGTATTATTTAATTATTTACGACTAGCAGCTCCCGGTGGTTTAACTCGATAAACTCGCAGGTTTTTTTCTCCGAAATAATGAGAAGCCTTTGTGGCCTGGATTGCCACAACGGCTACTCTTAGCCTGAAGTAAGTGACTTAGCTATAATATAGGTAAGTGAAAAATATCACAACTGAAATTTTTAAAAAATCCAGGGTATAAGCTTCACACCAATCCATTCAAATTCGTTCAGCTGTTGAATGTGGACATTGGACAAAAATACACACTTACACAAAAAGTTTATGGTTTGTAATACTATTATATTTATTTTCAATTGGAAGTGGTTGGCCACTTTCAACCGTCTGTTTTGGAGATCGATGGGGGAGCCCTATGTCCAGCAGTGGACGTCCTATGGCTGAAATGATGATGATGATGACTAAGGAATATCCCCCTATTTTGCCTGATCTGAGGTGTGCTTTTTCCCCATGCGAGTGGCATACGGCCTAGCTGTTTAAAACAATCCAGTTTAGGTAATGAAAAAATGTCGCTTGACCGCAAACCGTATCTGGGCGCGTTAAGGTTCGCATTCGTGTGATTTTCTAAACTGCGTGGTTTTAACATTAGCTTGAGACCGCGTAAGAAGTCGGGCGTAAGGAGCCAGTCGAGTGCAGTAAACCAGCTCGTTTACGATCGCAGTTCTACCGAGTGGTAATTAGGAGGCGAGGCCTTCGATACCGGGATTTACTAATAGAGGTGCTGGCTATGTAGTGACTGTAACGTCATCTGTGGCGGTGCCGATGGAAATTGGGGCGTGGAAGTTGGGGAATTAGCGCGACTCTGGAAAATGTGACGTCATAAACATCAAGTTTTTCTCTCTCTACCTATTACCTCTATTCTTGAGTTTCTGCTGGCACATTTTTTTAAATATTTAATATATTACAATATATGAGTATTTTTATTTTATATAAAGTGACCAGTACATTTTATTTAACAAGTTGTCATGCCCTTCTTTTTTTTTCATGAATATACGCCGACTACTCCTACATTTGTAAATTTATTTACGTGTTTATTTTTTATTATGTAGGAGTGAGGTACCAAGTAAGAAACCTTTGAACTGCCTTCCCGCAAAAAAATCTTTAACTTTGGCTTAGCAGTTTCTTACTCAGCTCCAATAGTATGAAACAAAAGTTTTGGGTGCCTATATCTATACTAATATTATAAAGAGGAAAGATTTGATTGTTTGTTTATTTTGAATAGGCTCCAAAACTACTGAACCGATTTGAAAAAAATCTTTCACTGTTGGGAAGCTACACTATCCCCGGGTGACTTAGGTAATATTATATTTTCAAAAAAATTAGGGATCCTTACTAAAACTCCAATAATACCCGTGCGAAGCCGGGGCGGACCGCTAGTATATAATATAGACTAGCTGACCCTACAGACGTTGTCATGTCTTTGAAGATAGGCGCGAAGATAAAATTGTCTTTAAGTTTTGTCTTTAAGAAATTAAAAAAAAAAAAACTGCGCAATTTTCTTAATTTTTCTTTCCGTAAAAACCTTCCACAAAATATTATACAACAAAAAAATTAATGAAATCGGTAAAGACGTTCTCAAGTTATGGCGTGACCAAGGTAAATAGGTAAATAATAGGTAAATAGATAAAGTTATTGATAACTTTATTCTTATCTGGATAAAAAAGATAGACAATAGACAATAGACAATATTTTATTTGTAGCAAAAATCCATACACATTTAGAGCTACACACAAATTTAAAAGTAAAAAAAGTTGGACTTTTGCCACAAACCTCTAATATATAATTTGTCTGATGTATAATTATTAAGAATTGAATACAGTAATTTTCATTTACAATAGCAGGTCAAATCGAAGCCAATTAGCGCCAAATATCAGCAATGATATATTAAAGTTATATGATTATTTACGGGATATTTACCGTGGTAAGGTTGTGGAATGAGCTCCCGAACAATGATATATTATTTTCGATGATAAATTTTACAATCAGTTTATTTAAAATTCGAGATTAATCGAAAGATATAAAAAAAAAAAAAAAAAAAAAAAATGATACTTCGTAGAGTTTCAATGTTGTATCAACAAAGTAATCTACTAAAACACAATGTAAATTAAAGAAAACGAGAACATTTTCCTGTAATTCAAAGTTTTTATGAACCACTAATAGGCTCATGAATGCTAACGACTCAATCGCGCCACTTCACGGGCGGAACAAAAATGTTAAATTTCTTCACAGAGCCGTAAGAAATCCTAGCTCTGTGGCACTTTCAATGAACTTATTCGATACGAAAAATAACATTATTAATTAAATATAAACTTTTTAAGTACTTTTCGTAATGTTCTCAGCAAACTCTTTCATTTGATACCCATATTATGATGGTAGATAAGAAAATGTTTGAAGCCATCTTGGGGTGTCTGCCATATTGAATTTATTGTGACGTCATTTTATTTGTAGTTTACTTCTCAGTTAACGCTTTGATTTGATACTCAATATCAGGAGGTGCATAAAAATCATCCACCATCTTTGTCCACCATATTAGATTTAGAATGACGTCATTTATGTCTATAATGTCATCCAAATTAAACGTGTAAACAAAATTACAGATCAATCAACATGCAGTAAAACAATGCAGAAGTTCCCTACGACTTTGCGCTTTTAGAACCGACATTTCCTATTCTTTACAGAGACTCGAAAGTTCCACGCCAGTCTTGAAGACAGCGCCAGATCTGGAGTTCTCATTGAAAGAAAGGTTCGAAGGAGGAACATCCGTCGTGACACAGTGACCTTAGTTACCGCCCGTCAGCTGACTACATCCCGTTAGGAAGACAAGTCCGCGCGTGCGCAGAACCGCCGCTCTGATGCGGGATGTAACACGGGTTCCTATCTTCTGCAGTAGGCTTTCAGACGTAGGAGAGGGCAGGCGCGCCGCCTCTCTCCCTCGCGGACTTGACACTTCGTATCACGAAATTAGAACATCAATTAAAATTCGGGCATTTTGACATTCTTACCACATTAGATTTAGTGATTCAGTGTTTTGAATAGATGTAAGTTGACATTGCTGAAGAAAGCGGTTAGAAAATTAAGAAAACAAGGTGAGTTAATTCACGTTCCTAATTTTTCGATCGTGTTGTTAAACATTTTACAGATGCCGTATTCAGTGATTCGTTTAACGGTTGCAGTTCTAGTTTGTTATTAGAAATATTTTCTAGGTTTTTGGATGAAATGGTGTAAGAAATTATATTGATACAACAATACAATATGTTATGTTTATTCATCATTTATTTTATCTGTTCCGGATCTGGGTGTTATTTGAGTTTGTTTTTTTATGCCATGTGTCAAACAAGCACACGGGCTGCCTGATGGTAAGCTATCACCATCGCTTATGAATACCTGTAGCACCAGATGCGTCACAAATACGTTGCCGACCCTTTAGGACTCGATTATCTCGCCTTTTGAAGAATTTGTGCTTTGTGTCTATATTTATTTTGTGGCATATTTCACACTGGAAACCTAGTGTGGGAAGCTGTGAGTTTTTTTTTCAGTTATTTTCTTGTGTTATAGAGCTTACTAAACGGTTGTTAAAAGGTCCCGAGATACATTACTGTTAGTTTCTGGGGTATCCGTATGATTTCACTTTGGGGCGTTAACATGCGGATAGATTATCGTGCCGACACAACTTACATAGAATTTGGCAAGGAGATTTAGAAAAGCATTGTTAAGAGCCCTCGCACATTTATTGAAGAAAAAAGCAACGAATACTGGATTTTTGGCGTTCTGATTCTATCACAGAATATTCAGTTTCTTTAGTAAATAGATCTGTATTTTTATTGAAAATAAATGCTTCAAATTTTGGAAAATATCAACATAATTATCAACTTGTTTCCTCCAATTTACAAGAGTAGTATTTCGTGAAACTCTAGAAAGAAAAGTTTGACAGTGGATTTCGTTAAATTACTAACATAATATTATAAACAAATTTCATGTTGTGGTTTACTTGTTTTTTGTCCTTACGACTTATTTTTTTTTTCTTTTTATGTCCGTAATTCCTGATACTTGAAATTTAACGATCCATTTCGTAAGGCTCTTAAGGAATATATTTTGATTAATTTTTGAAATTTTTTGATTTAATTTCAAGACGAGATTTAATGAGCAAAGCAAATGTCTTACGGCCTCACTTATAAACGTTACTTAAGTAATGCTTAAAATTGCTCTGTCTCGTTTCCACCTGTGCCAATTACCATCAACGAAAAGTTGACACAGCAATTTTAAACATTGCTTAACCTAAGTAACGTTTATAAGTATGGCCGTTAGAGTTTATGGGAACAGAGGCAATAACTTGCGTACCGTTAATCCGATCTACATGTAGGTATCTAAGTACCTAGTTCATTCTAATACAATGTTAGAATTTTATCAAAATCGAATAAAAAAAAATCTGAGAAAATGTTAATATTTATTTAAGTATGTATTTAAAAATATATAATGTATGTATATCAGTCTCTGGCAGCCATATCACAAGCTTTGGTTAGTTTGGGGTTAGATGACAGTGTGTGCAGAAATGTCAAAAAAATTAACACCATCCTTGGCACTGGGCAATGTTGAATTTCATGTCTTTGAACTTTTGAGGTTCTTGGATATACCAGTTTCCTCACGATGCTTTACTTCACCGTTGTCAAGCGATGGAATTGAAACTGTACATAATTTATTTAAGTACTACAAGAGTATTAAACTCTACCTGAGTAGATTTTTGTTAGCTCCCATTAATTATTTCCAACTAACCTGAATACCAGAAAACAACGTTGAAGAAACTTGAAACTACCTTTATTAATAGATAACAATCCAGCTTTGGAGTTCGTTTTTATGCTGGCAAGTAGTAATTTTCCCTTATCAAGTGATTTGCTAAACGAACAAGCGCAACCCGTTAAAGGAGTTAAGTTGGCACTGCGGGTTATTAGGGTTAACTTAACACAACCAATTGCAGTTTAGTACACCATGTTAAAATGTTTATGTTAAAATGTGGAATGAGCTACCTAGCGTGGTGTTTTCGAGAAGCTACAACATGGTATTCTTCACAAGGCAAGTTAATAGAGTCCTTGGGTCGGCAACGTATTTGTAATGCCTCTGGTGTTACAAGTATTCATAGGCGACGGTGACTGCTTACCATCAGGCGGCCCGTCTGTATGGCATAAAAAAATGTTTTAAATGTTTGTTTTTCAAGATCAAGTGACGGTAGAAGAACATATCACCCGCTTTTCTCGCCGGACTCGCCCGCAGTTTTCAGTCAGCTCGTGACCGGCCGTGACGGCCATTGTAACATGGTCGAAATTTTCGACCAATTTCGGTTCGACTCGAAATGTTGAGCGAAATGTACCAAATTTTACCTACATAAAATAATGCGCAATAAGTTCCGATAAACATTTAAAACATGTGTTCAAATCGCAAAAGTTTAAACGTTACTTTTACCATCATCAACATTATTTGAGAGTCAATGTTTCAAGTGTTCTCTGCCTCGCTCGAATATTTCAACATTTTCGAATAGGTAAAATGATTGAATGTAAAAGTAACATTTAAACTTTCGCGATTAGAACACATGTTTTAAATGTATATCGGGATTTGCCGTGCATTATTTTATTTAGGTAATTCTTTACTCGACCAAAATGCTGGCCTATATTTTGGTCAGAAAGTTAGTTCCGCAATCCAGCAAGGCAACGCAGCCAGAATTTAGGGCATGTGGCCAAAAATTAAAAATCGTTTGAACTATCCATAGGCCTTCTTTTCGTATAGATAGTATAAATGATCTTTAATTAGTTCGTTTTTTTTTCAAGTTTTGTTGAATGTTGTTGAATTTTATGCTCTAAATCTTTTCGTCAGAATAGGAACCTTAATAACAAAAAAAAAAAAAATGCACGATACGTCCCGAAAAACATTCAAAACATTGAATGTGTCTAAATAAAAGCTAAACTGTTAGAATAAAGAAAATTACATTACATTTAGTTTTTATGAGTAATAAAATATATTATAATACCTAAAATAACTAATAAAATCGTGGCAAAAAGATTTGCACCAAACAGGAAATATTGACGAAAGAGGAAGGAGAATTATGTCCGTAGTGGGCAGAAAGAGCTACCAATTATGATGATGATTATAAAAATACTAGCTGCGCCCCGCGGTTTTACACCTTTATCTTTATAAACGGTGAAATGCCCGCAAGATCGGCGATTATAAACAGTCGCATCTTCGTTCAATTAATATAAATTTGTATAAAATAAGGTAATTAATCAAGAACAAAATCGTAACCCACCAAACGTACCCGACAACCCGCAATGAAGCCCGAGCTAGCTGATTAAGCAACTCCCGATATGATTACACCTTCCTCAGCAGAATTCCGCCCAGCACCGCCCGCCCAAGTGTCTCGCCCTGCTCAATGTCGCCCAAAAGGCCAGCGGGCGGGAGGGCTTAATGATGTGTTAATTTAGGGCCAATTGGTCCTGATAACGACAGGGCTAAGTGAAAACTTGGGAAAAATGTTTAAGATGGCGGGATCTGATGTCTACGTGGCAAAAGAACTAGTGTAACGTGTAAACTTTCACGATTCAAACACATCGTTCGGCAAATAACCTGTATATCTCATTAAACTAGAAGAACTAGTACTGCTAGTTCAATACAATAATGTTTTTCGCATCCTCATTCGTAGGGAAAGCTCGTTATTGCAGCGCGTCAGGGTTGTTCGCTGATGCACGGGTTCTGGATTTATTTGCCGTCGTCAGATCCAGAGTGGCTTCCTGCTGGGCTGGGTTGAAGAGTTCAATGTACGGCATACTGCAGTGCCACAGGGACCACCTTGATAGCCTGATTTTTTTATTGTAGCTGTGTGTACGAACCGTAAACAACTGTTATATTTTTATTACAAAAGTTCATTATAATTTTAATATCACAACATATTATTATCTGCTACATTTTTGAGTTTAAATAATTTTTATATATTTTTGTGTAGCATAATGTGGGTTAATAAAGGCATTATTTTAATTTATTTATTTACTTTTGCTCTTTTTGTTTGACATTGAACGATAACTTAGCTAGATTCTATAAAAATACACTAGTTAATGGGCAAGTGCCTTTATTAACTAAACAAAATACAGGCTAAAACTAACACTACAAATACAGTTAGACTGCCCATAGACCGTTGAAGGTCTAAAGACAATCCAAATGCTCAAGCCCACTACCAGTTGGCAGCGTA
Organism: Agriopis aurantiaria; assembly: GCA_914767915.1. NCBI lineage: Eukaryota > Metazoa > Arthropoda > Insecta > Lepidoptera > Geometridae > Agriopis > Agriopis aurantiaria. The sequence goes on from OU611987.1 coordinate 18,766,771, forward strand.
CCCAACATGCTGACGGCATTACCACGTTGAATGGCAATGCTAATGCGTTGAGCCAGAAACACGCCAGCACTTTGGTCACGCGTCGCATTAACCAGGCACTCTGAAAGATTTTTGATAATGAGGTCAGCTCCCGGTCCCCAAGGGCCCAATGTCTCGACCCCAAACGCCTCAAATATGTAACCACTGCCAAGGTTAGCATATTTGCGTCGTTTGTGTTGCTCTGCTGAATTGGCAGCCGCGCCAGCCTTACCTTGTGTCTCAGGAAGATGTGACGGCGCCAAAGTATCGACACAAGTTGCGTCCCATACAAGGGGCCGCCCCAACCTCCAGGGCACAAGTGTTACACCGTCAGGCCTCCTTCCATCGTCACGCACAAGACGCGGTTTGACACTAGTTTGTAGGACGTGGTTAAACTTTTTTTTGTAATAATAATTTGATCTTTCTCTCTTCCCGACTATGGATACCACTCGATGGTGGGGGTGACCTTCCTTACTTTTCTTCTCCACTTCACCTTCGAGGCCTTCTTCGGAAACTTTACACTCTCTCCCTCACCAACTCGCATCATTTAAGCTATTTTTGGTAAATATAGTTTAAAATAACCAGTAGCTTTTACAGCTGAACATTACATTTGTTCGTTTGATTTTGTTTGCTCTAGAAAATAATCGTTTAGCCATGTTCAGAAGCACAGACTAGGTAAAGCTATAGAAGCCGGTGGCCAAAACTGACATCAGTAAATGACAAGCAAGCGATCAAGTAAATACAGAGAATTATGTATAAAGTATAAGTTCAATATGTTATGTAAATGAATTCATGTGTCCATCAAAACCCAGCGTATTGATGAATCCATTCCGAACCTCATAAATAACTTTATTATTCTGTGAATTCATTCCCAATTCATGAATCTGGAGATTGGGAACACGCCTGAATGTTTCTATCGAAAAATGAAGAATGTTTTATTAATTTGCTTATATTTAACAGATTCACCACTAAAATGGAAAACCCATTAAATTGCAAGAAAAAATTATAATACGTACATAATTACATAAAACTTAAATTACTAAAACTACCCCTTAATACAATCATAAACCCAACCTTAAAAAGTAATTCAAAAATATATTAATAGAAAAATATCAGTGGACCGAAAAGTGGACAAAATACTGACAGTACTGATGGGTATAAGTAATATTTATTCTAAAGAATAAAATATATTTTTTATTAACAAGTGCCTTTCTTTGCAAAAAAATAAACTAACTACTACTAACACTACAAAAACATTTAGACTGCCCATAAAACGTTGAAGGTCTAAAACAATCTAAACGCTCAAACCAGTTGGCAGCATACCCAGCATGCTGGCGGCATTACCGCGCTGAATGGCAATGTTTATGCGTTAAGCCAGAAACACGCCAGCATTTTGGTCACGCTAAGCGCTCTGAAAGATTTTTAAAAAGAGATGAGCTCCCGAACCACTTTTCACTTTTACAAGTCCACTTTTGTCCCGAAGGGCCTAATGTCTCGACTCCAAACGGCTCAAATATATAACCACTGCCATGATCTATGTGCTCTACATATTTGTATAGTTTTTCTGCATTCTCCAGAACTAAAAACTTCATAATTATGCTTCAACGACCTCTCCATCTATTCTAAGAACTCTCTGCAACATGAGGACTATTTACAAGAGCGAAAAAATGATAATAAACGCCTGAATCATCTCTATTTATATCACATTGAAGAAACTTTCCTCATCTCTCATCCGCAATAAATTGTTAAAAGATTGTTTCTTAAACGAAGCGCCGATTTTCTCTGTTGTTTATTTTACGTGAAAAATCAAAGGTTTCGTCTTATTTTTTCCCTTAATTGATTACATTTGTATTATAATGAGAGGTTTAGCGTAATGGGCAAATTGAGTGGTGGAAAGATAAGAATTTTTTTGAGTTTTTACATGTGTTTATCAAACTTGCCCTGTTAGTATGTATGTTTGTATGGGTGGGATACATCTTGCAACTGAATTTTAGACCAGCTATCCTCAGCCGATTGAGCTGACATTTGGCATACTTATGTATATTCACTAACAATGCATTATTATAGTACCATCGAGGTCGTCTGATGATGAAAACAGAAGTTGGCCATAGAAACTCTTAAACGGAACCACGTCGAGTTTGGGTTCGTTGGATTTTCTTCCCAAGCGCTTTGGTCTAAGATGATTAAAAAAAATTATCGGACCACCTATGAGATATGACCTACCAAACCAAGAAAAGAATCATCAAAAACAATTCTAAATTGGCCGAGTAATCGCGTAACAAACATTGAAAAAAAACATACAGTCGAATTGATAACTTCCTCTTGAAGTCAGTTAAAAATGGCGGACGTCTCAAGAGGGCAGATTTGGAGTAAAACGACTTAATTTCATGACATAAGAACTCTACCTAGTACACCAGTACCTGATTCGTGTGGTATCAGACCATATACACCAAATACGTGGTGAATTAAATAAACGGAATTCATCTCTTAATATTCCTCCCTTAGTGATAGAATATTTAAAATAATAAAAATACTAAATGATATTAATCACTCGATAAAATCCGTTAAAAGTATAACATTTATTGTTTAATAATCGTGAAAACATGAGAAATTATTGTCCTCTTCAAATTTGAGTGAATATAACATATTTGATGGAAATTTAAACATTACAACCGGTGTACAATCAGCAAAGATATCACATAACATACATCCAACAAGGTTTTATATAAATGAAGCTCTAAATTATTTATTAAATGTTGTATCTAATCAAAATCAAAATCTAATCAAATAATTTGATTATCTAATATTGTTATCCAAATTATTACAAATACTGTATGTGTAATATGTATAATATTGTATGTGTTAATTATTTTTATTTTGGCGGCCATTTGTTAATATTACAATATTGGGTATTGCCAAGGACGTTGTATTAAAAGCATAAAACGTCCTTGGGTATTCCACATTGTATTGTCTTCAGAACTAAATGTGTATGCAAAATTTCAGCGAAATTGCTTACTAGGAACTGGTTCTAATTCAGCTTATATTCATATATTCCTCAAATTGGTACACTTTTGAACGTCAGAACAACATTAACACATTTTTGGAGACAATTATTATAACCTTTGTTGGTCATAATATCTACAAAACAACACTGACAATAATATAAGTCATAGGTTCAACATTAGGTAGGTATAACATTAACATAGTCAATAAGTACAATAGAGCAATCAAAAATAATGTAAAATGTTAACAAGAATAGAACTTGCAAGCTTGCAAGATTAGACCTAAACAAACTAAGAAACATTGCAAGTTAAAGAAGAGCTTGTAGAAATATACTGAAATAGAGTACCTTCTTTCTGGAAGTTGGTTGAAAATAAGACTAAATGTTATCTAAATGTCAACTCTATCTTAGTCAAAACAGTAACTGCAGTAGAGTTCTGGAAAAGCTTAATTAACATGGTCTGTAGTAAGTCGACCGCGTTCATAAGCGCTGCGCCGTTGTTAAAACTTCATAACACTTTGATATTCCGAAAGTAAACTCTGTAGTATGTAGTTTACGCTCTCTGGAGGCAATTATACGGAGACAAACCAGTGATGTATTTCTGTACAGTTTAGCTTTAAATACTTGGTACTTACCGGGCAAGTGCCTTTATTAACTAAACATTTTACAAGCTAAAACTGCCAGCATTCTGGGGACCCTGCCGCATGGTGGCGATTTGTTCACCCAGTAAAAAAAACAGTTTTTTTAATATACTTACTTTCTCTGTATATATTACTAGTGGTCCGCCCCAACTTCGCACGGGTAATTTTTTTTTTAAATAGAATAATTGGTAAACCAGCTACGGCCCACCTGATGGTAAGTGGTCACCGCTGCCTATAGACACCTACAATACCCGGGGCATTGTCAGTGCGTTGCCTACCTTTGAAGACTCTATTCACCCTTCGTTTGAAGCAGTCGTTGGGTATAGATTATAGCCTATGTCACCCGGGGATAGTTTAGTTTCCCAGCAGCGAAAGAATTTTTCAAATCGGTTCAGTAGTTTCGGAGCCTATTCAATGCAAACAAACAACAAACACAACTGACAAAAATAACTGATTATAAATCGTAAATATGTATATAAGTATGTAATATATGTATTAATAATTTCGTTGATTGTCCTTTAATGCTCATTGCTTTGAAGTTTTTTAAATATTATTTTCTACTTTTTAGTTTCAGTTTGTAAATGCAGGTATAGTCATGAAGACGGTTCTTTTTTTCGAAGTCGGTTAAAAAGTTATGATCGATTGTACGTTTACTGTACACTAAATTAAAATAAATATCGATGAATTTTTGTCGTAGCACACATTCGTAGCCCGTAGAGCTCGTAGAACTCTTGTAGACTTTTCGTAGGCAAAAACGCCGTAGATAGATAGATAGAAACTCTTTATTGTGTACACCAGAGTGTGTGTGTGCCGTAGCGTATTAGCTACGCATTTCAGTTTGTTATCACAATGATTTTCATAACAATTTCACTCGTAGAATAAACTCACAAGTTGAGACAAAATTACAACTAATAAATTATGCTTACCTATAACTTTGTTAATAACACTAAGTTTGCTAATTAAATACATACACACATCGGCTTACGTAGGTGCCGCTCAGAATATGAAGATATACAGAGGCATAAATGGAATTAAGAATCACCTTTCTATATGTTTGAACTATCTTCTTCAGTCAGTACTCTCATAATGTACCTTGACTATCCTAAAAGACCAATATCCTACCAAAGTTTGGCATGGAAGCCGGCAGTCAAAATTTCCGATTGATCGTAAACAACTCTATTTACAACACATTTGCTCAAAAAGTGCACTTACGATAACTGAATACATCTTTCGAAAGTTGAACATTACGGATCATATAACGGAGCGTGCTGTAATGAAACGCATCATACAACGGAGCGTGCTGTAATGAATTTGTCCGCACGCTCCGTTGTATAGCACCGTGCGTGTACTTTACGGTATTTTTTTAATTTAAATTTTTTGTATTTTTCTCGCAAATGTGTTGTAAAAAGTTGTATGGCACACGTGCGGATTGATTATTACAAACTCGTGACTATGGTAAGCCCTCGACTTCGTCTCGGGCTTACATTCGTCTACTCGTTTGTAATAACCAACTTTCCGCACTTGTATCATAAATAACTATAACAGCCTTTTTGAAGAACTCTAAGTTATAATTACTCGGAAGTATATATTATTGTCCACTGCTGGACATATCAATGCCTGATGTACGTCATTGAATTTTTGCATCCAACTTTAACCCGCCAATTTAAGTAGGTCGTCACTCCACTTGGCCGCAGGGTGTCCTATACTACTTTTGCCTAAACGTGGTCTTCACTAGACCTCGTCTACCCCATCAGTTATCGGTTCTTCGGGCAATGCGGCTCGCCCACTGCCACTTCAACTTATTATTCCTTTGAGTTACGCGGTAACTTTGGTTCTATGTTGGACCATTTCGTTTCGAATATGCCTCAGGGGACTTACGCCTAGCTGTTTAAAAAAATCCAGTATAGGTGATGAAAATTGTTGATTTTCCGAACTGTGCGGGTTTAACGTTAGTTTGGTCCCGCGAAACGAGTTGGTCGTAAGGTCCCTGTTCTTATTTACCCTTGTCAGAAGATAAAGACGCTGAGAAGATTTTCCATAGGGTCATGTATGCTTAACAATCGCTGCCTCGAACTTCCTAGTGCGCATCGGGGCTAAGAGTCGTTTGTCGAACTACTTTTGTCCGTTTCTAAGGTTACTTCTCCGGGCTGGCAAAGCACAGGCAAAACCGCTAGGTGTTGCCAGGTAGTATAGGCGGTAATTTCTGCTTACTTTCTGATTGAAGCTTGTTTGCAGCTCTTTCTATTTTAAAAACAGTTGGGTCTCTGTAGTTTTCCTGTTTAGTCGGCGGCGGTGGCTCGCTAAGTTGTAAGTAAATAAGCGTGTGTTTACTCGCGCGGGCCTCCCCGAACATTGTCTTAGCAATCGAATGTTGTTTACATATTTTGAGAAGGAATGTTAGTTTATGGAGTTAAAGCCTGAAATGTTCCCAAGTTCTATTCAATTATAGTTCTATCCAATTACAGGAAAGCTTAATTAGACGTGGGTGTGGAAACAACAGCGGGGGAGGGGGGTTGAGGAAAATTATTACTATAGTAAGTTGTTCGTCGGTTTTCAGTCGATTGGCTGTGACAATACAGGAGCGATGGCATACGAGCATGTGGTGGTCAATGGTTTTATTAATTGTTCAGTTCAGTTCAGTTCAGTTCAGTTCATTTATTTATCAAATATGGGTACATTAGTGTACACTTATGAACGTCAAAATATACAATATTTATAATAAAAGTGTAAACAATCAATTAAATTAAAATAAAATAAAATGTCAACAGTAATAAAAATAAAATAAAAATAAAATAAAAATAAAATAATAGGCACCCACTTACATTATCACAAAAATTTACAAACATGTCCATAGAATTAATTACATATATCTTTACAGTCCAAACACAATTTGCGCAAAAAGGCTTTGTCACAGATAAAATCATTAATTTTATAATAAGCATTATGTATTATATATTTTTTTACTATTTTTTAAATATTGATAGCATGATCCAAGAAAGCAAGGTGTAGCACTCTGGGAGATGTTCCGCAATGACGTCACTGTCCAGTTGCCACTTTATTGTAACAAACACAGATATTGGAAAACATTTTTTTAAATAATCTATTAAATCTCTATCTCTTCTCTACATAGTATAAATTAAAGTCGCTTTCCGCGTCTGTATGTCTGTATGGCCGCTAACTCCTCCTAAGCCACGCAACGGATTTTGATGCGGTTTTCACCATCAGTTAGATAAATTTTCACGGAAGGTTTATATATACAACTAGTGACCCGCCCTGGCTTTGCACGTAAATTACACCAGTGCGAAGCCGGGCGGGCGGGTTGCTAGTAAAATACAAAAAACATTTCAATTGTCATTTGGTTTGTCCGCTCAAGCAAGTTAAGGACGAATTAAATATATTAAACACAATTTTATCAAAACCACATTAATTTATTGGATTTCCACAGGTAATATACGGATATTGGGGAGTTATGATTTCACGTTACTGTTAACACAGAAAATCATAGAGAGTCCGCCATTGTTTCGTGTATCGTCATCTCTCTCGAACTTGTTGTAAATTACTTATTCTGCTCTTGCTTATGCACGTGTACGTGTATCCATGACATTGATGACATCATTGCGGGATGCCCACGTGACATTATTTCTCGGAGCGCTATACCTGGTGGAGTATACTATTATACCATGATTGATAGTTAATATTCTCGCCTCGATAGGTTTTTTTAATTGATAGTTATTGTATTTTGTGGTGGTATGGAAACCTCAGTGCGCGAGTCCGACTTGCACTTGGCCGGTTCACTAATTCTACTTACTCACAAAATGTTAAACGTATGCAAGCGAGTCAGAAACGAGCTTTGAATCAGTCCAGTGTGAAGTATTTAACGAGCTACTAATACCTAAAGCTATCAAAAACCTTTACACACACATAAATATGACAAGAACATGTAGACATAATACTAAACCAAGGTTATATAAGCATAAATGTAATATATTTAGTTAGTCTACACAAGGAGCCTTTAGCCATTCCCAAGTTTGGGTCCAGCCCAACCTAGACTATCTTGGTCTGTAGCTTAATTTTAGGCCTGGGGATGCTAGGGGAATTAAAGCTAGTGATGTATTGGGGTCAGGTCGATTTGGGTGTGTTTGGATATTTAATTTTAGAGAATTATAAAGTTAATTAGTTAAATTTTTGTTTGGCTTAAAGGGATTAATTATGAATATAAATTCAACACGGACTAATTAAAATTTTAGTACGCAGGATAACAATAAAGATTTTGCATCGGACGTAGACTTATACATAGTTTTATAATTTTTATGTGAGTAGGTTTGTTTGGAAATGGTTTTCTAGAATTTCAGTATACTTATCAATTGATTCGAAAAATATAATGTTTTTTTTTTTTCAATATTACAATGTTTGATTATACTCGCTTTAACAGCTACAATATCATTTTAAAAAGTTAGGTAAAATTAAATGTTTTTTTTTTCTCTCTCAGAGAAAAGTTATAGTATAGTTAGGCTTATAATTATAGTATAGGCTTGCGCTTGGCCGCCATTAATGATGATGGTGATGAAACATTTTAAAACTTTTATTTTATAACCCGAGTAAATTTTCTAAAAATAACAATTCTTGAGAAATTAAACTTGTTTCTTCAACGCGTGTTCCTCTCTTGCGGTTAATTTCAAAATTGATTGTGTTAAGCATCAGACAAGCGATGCTCCGGGCTCTCGAATACCCCTATAATCGCATTTGCTCAGCCTCGTCGCAGATTAAATAATAACTACTAAGTTCATCGTAAGAGTTACATAATTTCTTAAAATCCCCGAGAGAGGCGACCTTACGTCTTATGTGGCCTTCAAACAATAACGACTGGGCATTTCGCTAAATGCCTCCTCAGAGATTGAACAGTAGTGACTGTTCAGCCTCGTCTTAAGACTAGTAAGATAATTTCTTGAAATCTCCCGAGAGATGTCCTTGCGTCCGCGGCTGTCAAACAATAACAACCGGACATTATGTTAAATGACCGACGTTAAATAATTCAAGAACAGCGAGATATTAATGAAGAATAGACCCGAATAGGATAGACACGGGGGACAGTTTGTAATTGGAGAGATAGAGGTGGTTTTCAATAAGGTGTAACGTTGGATATGAAATATTAAACCCAGTTTAGCTAATAGGTACAATTACAGTTCGGCCGCTGAGTGAATGCGTCTGACAGCTGCAAAACGAGTAAAATATGAATTAAAACATTTTCTTTTATTATTTTACTGTAGTATATTGGCTACCGGCTAAGCAATCAGAATTTTTCATTTAGCTTTTTATGGCAACTGTCAGACGCATTCTTTCAGTCAAGTCAAGTTAGAGCTAAACTGTAGATCAGTATTGGAATACATACAAATTATGAGTACCGAAATTATATAAAAATGACTGTATTGAGTTTTGGTATCTTGGTTGGAACGCACAAGGCTGCAGTAAGCAGTTTCAACGTAGCGTCAAACATTGTAACTCATTGCTCACGCAAATTTCGACCACACACTTTTTTCATAAAATTAAGTTTGTGACACCGCATAATGCTGCAGCGTTGTGGATGTCGATTGAGACCAAATCTTATCAAGAATGTGACGAAGAAAAAACCTGTCAAAACCACATTAGATTTTAAAATGACAGCAAGAGTAATTTTTATTGTTTAAATATAATATATAATGACCTATTAATTAAGATTACCAATGTACACTTCTGGACTAATAACAAAACAATTTATGAAACATAAAATTTTTAGATCTTTTATATAAATCAGTCATTTATATAAAAATATAAAAAACCTTATCCTCACGGTCGGGCTAGCTCTCTTTACCTTTTAGCGCTACAATTGGATTACATTATTACTATGAGCAGGCCTATTGTCTGACGAGTTGTATCGGCGCGACTTAGGGCGATTTTATGTTATCCCTCTTCTTTACGAGTAAAATTTGCATTTAGCCGCTCGCTGTAGAGTTTTACTGTAGAAGCATTTATACTTTACTACAAAATTACTACTACTTTGTAGTAAAATTTAAATGCATCTTAAAAAAAGGTGAAATCCTCCGTCTTAATTTTTAATTGGTTAAAAAAAATCGACCAATATTTTGCAAAGCGAGTGTGAAAGTTTTTGAAAACCCTTCAATTAAAACTTATCATCTTGGTCAATGTCATTATGATCAATGTAATTATTTTTGGGCTAGTATTATTGATAGTTAGTATTCATTTATTTATTATAATTCAATGTACGTTTTAATTATTATCGCTTAATAAAACTGACATTCAGTCAATACCAATGATGATTAATTAATATTAATAATAAAATAACATAAATAACAACAAACAATTGAAAAGTTAATTGATCAGTTTCATTCATCACGCTCTATTAGTTTCGAAAATCGGCCAATATTAAAATGTCAGTATTTTCATCAATATAATATTTTTTATCGAAATGTCAGTAACAATGGTGGGCTGACGTGACCTTTGTTCGCGGTCGATGAGCGCCGAGCGGTCAACGAGGGGTCAGATTAGCGGGCCGAGCTCGAGTTGCGGAGGTGTCTAGGCGGTACCGGAATTGACTGATTTTGCTAATGTCTTGTAGCATTAATATTAGTTACTATCATACGTTACATTCTATTTCGTAAATGTAATTTGAAACTTTTTGCAATTTGGTTTGAAAGCACATAACTTGGCAGTATTTTTGCGTTATGTTTTCTTTCTTGTTTCACACGTGAAAATATTTTTATGAGAGGAATTTTAAAATATTGCGAGTATTAAATAATTTTTTCGCTGCTTAAATAGAATATTGCGGTATTTTGTATTTTGTAATAAGGGTAGGTAATACAAACGGTGGGGGTAATAAAAATTACCGTAATATTAGGTTTTCTTATCCTGATCTACGAAAACAAAATGTATTTAATTTTTTTAGTAACTGGATACAAACTCTTACCGTCTTACCACAAAAGATTTAAAAACGCTTTAGACATGTGTTTAGCATATTTTTCGCAGTGAAACAATTGCTAAACACATGTCTAAAGCGTTCTTAAATCTTTTGTTAAAGTTTCGTCTCTATCACCCTGTCATTTGTTTTCATATCTATGATAGCCCCGCCCGTTGGTCCAACTGTGGTGAATCTGCTTTCTGCAAATTGAGCTTGATTTCGCTTGGGGGCGTCGGTTCGTTTCCCACCTAGGACAATGCTCACTCATTCAGACTCATTTTTGATAGCCCGTTGGTACAGTTGGTAGTGAACCTGCCTTCTGAGCTTGGGGGCGTGGGTTCGATTCCCGCCTAGGACAAACATTTGTGTGATGAACATTTGTGTTTGTTCTATATCTGGTTGTTTCTATCTATTTAAGTATGTATTTAAAACTATATATGTATGTATATCAGTCTCTGGCAGCCATATCACAAGCTTTGCTTAGTTTGGGGTCAGATGACCGTGTGTGAAAAAATGTCCCGAATATTTATTTATTTATTTATTTATTTATTCATTTGATGAACATTTGTGATCTTGGTGTAATTTATTTTTATTTTTACATTAGATAGGCTTGCGCTTGGCCGCCATCTCGCATGATGTTAAGCGACGATGCGGTCCACGATGGAGCACATTTGCCTAGAAGAAACCGATTCACTCTCAACTTGAAGACACCCAAAATAAATTCAAATATGTATTTAAAAAAACATGCACGTTGCACGTATATCAGTATCTGGCAGCCATGGTACAAGCTTTGCTTAGTTTGGGGTCAGGTGACCGTGTGTGCAAAAATGTCCCGAATATTTATTGATACCGTTTTACCTAGTATCTTTAAACTCTGAAACCAAGGCTAGCCAGTCAGCTTGTATGTAAAAGAGAGAATAGAAGTACATGCAGTACCGCAGTAAAATAATATGATTTAAAATTGAGCAGCCGCAGTGGTGGATATATTTTATTCATGCCGGCGGCGAACAGCTGCAAACGATTCAATAATCAAACATTTAAGACGACGCAGCGCTGCCCTGGACCTGGCCAGCTGTTACACTCCGGAGGGCTGTGGAGAGCTTCGTTTCTAGAGTTTAGATGTTTTAGCCACATATTTTGAGTTTTCCAGCAGTTTTCGGGATAAAAAGAAAAAAAGTGATAAACTCGTATAGGCTAAGTGGTCGCCTAAATTTTAAAGTTTTGGACCACTTGCATGGCTTAACGTGACAACCGTTAAGGTTTAAATCACAACCAACTTCACCTCACGCTTTCACCCACCTGAACTTCCATTGGGAAACGAATATTTTTTTTGGGATAAAAGTATCACTTTCCGAGCTGGAAAGTGATATTTTCTTACTCTACGAGAATCTCTATGCAAAATCACGTCAATCCATTAGTGCGTGAAAGAAAGACAAACAAACACATTTTCTTATTTATAAAGAGTATGACGATCAAAGGACAGACAAACCGGGACCTACGATTAGGTGATATCCGACCCACAGAAGAGCTCAGCTACTTACGGTAATTTTGGGGATAAGAGAAAAGTTTTCCTGTTTTGCGTTCTTGTGATGCAAACTACTTTATCGATTGGTTCATAGCAACGTGAAAAACAGACAGAGGGCTAGATACAGATAGCTATGCACTTGCAAAAACTTCACAAAAATAAAAAGCTATAATCCAATCTATTTGCACGTAGTGGGATGGAACCTCAGATAATTAAAAGTTTTCCTGTTTTGCGTTCTTGTGATGCAAACTACTTCATCGATTGGTTCATAGCAACGTGAAAAACAGACAGAATTGGCTAGATACAGATAGCTATGCACTGGCAAAAACTTCACAAAAATAAAAAAAGCTATAATCCAATCTATTTGCACGTAGTGGGATGGAACCTCAGATAATTAAAAGTTTTCCTGTTTTGCGTTCTTGTGATGCAAACTACTTCATCGATTGGTTCATAGCAACGTGAAAAACAGACAGAATTGGCTAGATACAGATAGCTATGCACTGGCAAAAACTTCACAAAAATAAAAAAAGCTATAATCCAATCTATTTGCACGTAGTGGGATGGAACCTCAGATAATTCAAACAAGGGAATATGCCTTAGTAAAATTATCATTCGTGTTCAAATGTCTCCATTTTTCACCTACTTTTTCACTATACCGCGAAAGTGTGGGACGTAGGCCTCCCACTAGATAGACTGACATCGTGTGAGTCACGGACATCCAGTGGATGCAGATGGCAGGCTGTTGCTCAGATAGATAGATAGATACTCTTTATTGTGAACACCAGAAATAAAAACTACAACACGATAGAAAACACTTACGAGCTAGTGCCGCAAGTGGCGGCCTTATCGCTAAAAGCTCAGTGTGGAGATCTAAGGAGGAGGCCTATGTTCAGCAGTGGACATCTTCAGGCTGATGATGATGATGATGACCGCAAACGCAAAAACTGTAACTACGGCTCATTTTTAGCCATAGAACAAGCTTTGCTTATATAGATGATATGATATAGATTATATAAAAAGTTAAACATCTGTAAACACTAAGAAAGGTTTCGGTAACATTAAAAACAAAAATGTATAGATAAAATAAAATTAAAATAACAAGGTAGTAGGCAATAATTAAAAATAAAATATACATAATATAGCCCCGATATTTGTCTGTTCTGAGGATGGTATAAAATCCGAATACATGATGTACTTCGAAATCTACAAAACGTACGTATATCTTACAAAGACGTTCGTTAAAAGATATTCCTTTCCGGAGTCCGGAGTCTGTTCCGAAACCCTCAAAGGCATGATCCGTCTGTATCCACTTTGAATTCTTATTATTTGAGCAGCGAAGTAGGCAACTTCAAACCTAATCTTCGGATATGTGACCGCGATTAGCAGTTCTACCAATTTTTCTTTTTCAACCCCGACGCAAAAAGAGAGTTTGCTATAAATTTAACATGTATTGTGAATCTGTGTTTCTGTCTGAAGCATCGTAGATTATTCTAGAACAACAACCACTAGGGGTATTGCGGATACCTGTTTTAAGCGATTCTGTTTAGGTGATGCGAAAAGTGATTTTTCACACTGCGCTGTTTGGCCCCCGGTCATGTCAAAGGCCTTCATGCGGTATTAAAACTTTGGCAGGCACTGTAATAAGGTATTTGTCTGTTTTTACGAAACCATCTCAAATAGGCATGATGACTAATATTTTTATTACCTCATAAAAAAGCTGATCATACACACAGAAAACACATCAACAAAAACAAAATTAAAATTAGTTCAAAAATAAATAAGATATAATCATTTTAATTTAATTTAATTTCATGCTAGACATAGAGCGCACTATCCTGAGCCGTGACGTCACGGCTCAGGAGCGCCATACAAATGCTATACTAACACACGCTTTGCGAGAAAGGGATAGAACATCCCCTCTCCATCCCCACCTAAAACTTTAATACTCATATCACAGAGATTTATCAGCCAATTCAATGTCTAATGTATTTACTTATATTCATCGCTAAGCCGGTTATTTGTAATAAATTAAACATAAGGAATCATGCCTATTGTCCATAATATTTTAACAATTCAATTCAATTCAATTCAAAATTTATTTACTCTGTAGACATATTGCATGTTCTTGAGCCTTCAGCTTTTACAATAAATACATATCATTATTTTTTAGGCGAATGTTAACGTCACAATCGTTCATAATATAACATTAACATCTTAGGTAACCTACCCACATTAAAATAATAAAACATGTTCTAGAGAATAAAGTATTAAAATTAGGATCTGCAATAGCATCGTCAAGATTAAAATATAATAATATTATCTACCATTGTAGAAGTCAATTAACATACACAAAAATTATTAAAAAATAACATTAAACATTCTTAAATATATTTTTGTCGGAAATAGCACCTGCTAGTCTATAGTAGCTCTTGTCCATTAAATGTTTTTTTTTTTATATAAATCAATATGTCATTTTTAGTACTATTTTAATAACGTCAGGGATTTTGTTATAAATTCAATTCCTAAACATGAAAAACAAATCAATCTTGTAATTTAATCATCATAATTTGCAATATTTGTGTTATATATACACGGAAACGCAAAATTAAAATTATTATGCTACCGTGTAATCGATATATTTTTGTATTTTTCTAAAAACCCGGACATTAGTTTGTAGTTTTTTTAACCAATGTTTTTTTATTACAAGTAATCTTCTAGGATTACACCAACATGAACTATATTTTTAATACAGTCAAATACCTTATAATTCAACTAGCCCAAGTTTGACCTTCGGACGGCCTTATAACCCTGACACTAGGACTCCACACTAGCCACATGAACTTACCCTCCCAAAGTCAGCTTAGGTCTTTCAAGCCGCGGTCCGTCCGTATCCGGTTTGCATTCTTAATTGAACGGACCCGGGATGGGGTCTGCCCCCGTAGGAGAGATGGGATCCCTCCCTTATATCTTATATCTCAACTATGCTGAACGCTGAGCTCAGTTTTAGAATACTAAGTAAGGGAGATTGACTTACGCCGTCTGTGTACAAATTCGAGGCAAGTTTTTGGGATGTAAATGGAAAAGCTGAAGGAAATGTTAACTTTTTGGTATTACTAGCTGCACCCCGCGGATTCAACCGCGTTATATACCTCCTTAAAGCAACATCCTTGATCGGTAAAAAATTGTATCGGCTAATAATTTTTTCGTACTACCGTCCAACAGTGACCCGTGCTTTCTGTTTACGGTTGTATCGTTCAAAGGTGTTTCGGCGAATCGCACGTGACTCACTTCCTTTGACTTAGATGACAATTTCTTTTTTAGGATTCCGTACCCAAAGGGTAAAAACAGAACCCTATTACTAAGCCTACAATGTCTGTTTGTCTGTCCTATCTTTAAACACCTGTATCTTTTGAACCGTAATAGATAGCCAGTTGAAATTTTCACATAATATGTAATGTTACAGCGGCTTAACTAAGAAATATAGTATAATAAAAATACAAAAATTGGTTTAATGACAAAAAACTCTTTTTTTTTTAACGTGTTTTTGTATTAGCTCTAATGTAAAAACGGTAAAACGTACAAGCGGTAAACTTGACATGGTTAGAGTACGCACTCTATAGTATTACAACAAATTTATGTTCATATTGTCATTACCAAGTTATAACTGGTAATTGGGTTATTTGGATGACCTCATTCATTTTTCACCGAATCGTAATGCCATGTTTTACTAATTTTGAAGTCGGTTTTTAATTTGATAATTATTGTATTTTGTGATGGTACGGAACACTCAGTGTGCGAGGCCGACTCGCACTTGGCCAGTTTTGTTTTTGATTGCAGCCACTATTTGATAAGTATACCTAATAGCTAGCTTGCTAGATATGTTACTATTTTCACAAGGATTCAAAGGAGATACAAGGTAGCGTGGCGGATGCGAATGCATCTGGCCTAAATCTGGCTTAGTGTCTTTAGTCGAATACTCCCTGCAGACGACCTTGCTGACCTTTTTTGTACGTAGACTATTAGTTAGTTCATCTATGCTAATATTATAAAGAGGAAAGATTTAATTGTTTGTTTTTTTGTTTGTTTGCATTGAATAGGCTCCGAAAATAATGAACCGATTTGAAAAATTCTTTCACTGTTGGAAAGCTACACTATCCCCGGGTAACATAGGCTATTTTTTTATTTTTTTTAAATAGGGATCCTTACTAAAACTTCAATAATGTAACCCAAGGTGTAAAAAAATAAGATTTACAATTTTGACTTTGCGTGTTTGACAGTTCTAAGACAGGACAACGTCTGTCATGCCAGCTAGTCTGACATAGGTATATTAGTTAGCGTCGCTTAAGTTTTTTATTGTTGGTGAACAATGAGTAAGTTTGAAGCTACCTACAGCTTTTAATAAAATTAAGCGTATCTGTAAATTGGCTCCCGGTATAAATGAAGATACCGATAAACAAGAATGCCACTTTCAACATAATTAAAAATGAAAATAAGCCATGTAAGGCCTGTGTAATTTCGATATTACTCCCGAAACGTAAAATTAAAACGCAGTGTAATTATACCACGTTTATTACCTTCCTCGGACTACGCAATATAAATTTTACGGTATTGTAATACGAATTAAATTCCTGTGGCACAAATCCTTATTTCATCAAGTGAAGTGCAGAGAAGGTATTTCATACGGCGCGTATGAAATTAATTTACAGGGTTATTAAAATGCTGCATTTGTGCAGGTTTAAGTGATTTACGTTCAATTTTATTTCCACTAAATAAACAGCATATTATCGCACCTACCTTCTATTTTAAGCATTCGACGTCATGAGCCTTCGACCAGGGGCCTTACGTCTTGAAACACCTCAGTGCGCGCGAACGTGAACTTTAACGCGCTGAGATACGGTTGCGGATTCACTCGTGATTTGAAGACACGCCAGATTATAACCATCGGGGAACACTCATTCAGGCTGCGCATTCCACAGACTAGCAGTTCGCACAATAAATGTGGAATCAAAGCGCTTCGTACGGGTTTTCGGACTATCAACCATAAAGCGGTGACGATTTTTCTTGCCCGCTCTGGCAGTCCGATAGAAAAATGGGTAGGAGGGAATTAGATAGTGCAGATCCGTTTGTATTTTGATAAGCAACAATAGAAAAGGTTCTCAATTTGATCCGTATTTTTTAAATATTTTGTATGTACGCTGATTACTCAGACATTTTTGAACCTATTTACGTGTTTTTTGATGTAAAAACTTCTTAGGCTGCGTTGAGTGGTTTTTGGTAGAGTCAAAACTTATGGGTTCCCGTCACCGACATTGCTTTCTCCCTCTAAGCCTGTGCTCTACGCCGACATGCTGGTATAGTGATGTAGTTTTCACTTCTGTCGGCAGTCTCTATGACTGCCAATTTTTTTGTTATGTCGAGCAAGCTCTTGCAGTTGTCCCATAAAAATAGCAATACCTTTGTAGCTCAGTAGTTGCCTAGCCAGCTGAAATAATATGAATAATTTTGTACGATCGCCTATTAATTTGGCAATATCAATAATTTTGGTCGAGCTCATATTGAAGTCGGTTTTCAAATAGTCAATTATTAAATTCGTAAAGACATTCGTCCGTTAAAAAAGTTTAAACGACACTGTCTAGACTGTTCTTGTTCCCAAGTTACCACAGCATTTTTAAGCCACTTTAACTTATGGAACTTTTCTGAGTAAAAAAGCCAGAACACACTAGAAAGATAATAAAAAACTGCGGGTGAAACCACACGGCACAGCTAGCACATGCATAAAATATAGTGAAACTCAAACAAGATAGATTGTCCAGTGTCGCCGTTTCTCTCGGCGACGAGTGATGTACGAGATCCATTACCTGCCCCGTGTACTGAAGCGTACTGTGGCGTACTGTGGCGTACTATAGCGTACTATAGCGTATCGTTCTGTTACAATTTCTTCACATTGTTTAATAAACGAGCGTTATTAAAAAGGCAAGTTTAAAATGCGCTTTACAGGAGATAGATCGGTGACTTTATAATTTTATTCGACGGCTGTTAGAGATGTATTTTCTTGCAACGACGGTGGGATGTCCAATCAATCATACTTACCATACGTTATATCTTCGAGTAAAGTATTTTTTTATTGCGTTTAAGCAAGCTTGCGGTTCGCCTGATGGTAAGCAGAAACTGCCACCTATGGACACCTGCAACACTAGCGGTGTTGACGGTGCTTTGCCAGCCTGGAGAGATAGTTGTAGACACACTCTTTTGAAACACTTCATGTTGAAGCTCGGGAGGAAGGTCTTTGGGGGAAGGACATTCCACGTCTTGCAGGTCCGCGGAATAAAGGAGCGGGAACATTGGACGGTGTGAGATTTCCAGCTTAAAAGCGTAAATAGCGTGATAGTTAGAGAATAAATAATGGTACAACTATTATAGTGAGTTCATTACGGCGAGGTTATTAAATTAATTTTTTGACAAAAGCCTATCAGACTGATATTTTTTTATTGTCTCATTAGCAGCTGACTATAAAAAAAGAGTCTATCAATAAAATTAGAATGTGTATATGAAATTTCTTGCTGGACAGAGAGCGGTGATATTTACAGATGACGTCACTTCTAGCTACGCTACACAAACTCTGTATTGCACTCACTTTTGTAGGAAAGGGACATATCATTCCTTCCTAATCTGACCATGAACTTTATTATAATTTGGTATTTTGGTTGGCCTTATTATAATTGATTATTATACATACGTACGTACTATTTGACTTTTAAATTTCACCTAACAAATGAATATAAGTTACTCGAATCTCTAATGAAGCTAGAATACAACATCATGCGCTTAGCGACAGATTTTAAACATAAGACTGGTAACTATAGGCAGTATTGTAATGCCACTAGTATGCTGGGTACGCTACCAATCGGTAGTGATCTTGATCATTTGGATTGTCTCTAGATCTTGAATGATATATGGGCAGTCTGTACAAACTGTCTGTAACCAACTGTTTTTGTAGCGTTAGTTTGTATTAACGGCACTTGTATTTGTTAATAATATCAAGTATGATGTGGACAGACTTAATTCAAAATTAAATGTTATGGACAATAAAAAAACGACCGTCAGGATTCAAACTTACGCAATACGGGTGAACGTTCCGAGCGCTCTCACAAATAAGCATAAAAAATATAACTTAAAAAAACCTATTCATGCGAGCCCTATAAAGTGAATAAATAAACCTATGATATTAATTTCCAAAATGTATGATCCAATTCGTTTAAAGTATTCTATTTCACTGGATTAAATTTACATCGGTGACTTTCAATAATCATCCAACTAGTAGCAGGCAACAAATCTGCGTGGCGGCGTAATATTTCATACTAAATTGGTATTGATAGAGGGTGAGCAAGGACATACAGAGGCCTGATAAAAAGCAAGCTATTTTAGTCAACACATTGGCACAAATTGTGCCTATTAAATGCTACAAGCACCAATGACAAGCCAGTATCGATGTCTCGTCTCGACCGGACCAATCAGCGTTTAATATAACAGATCCGCGCACCTTGGCTAGTTTTCTCAACTTGTGGGTTACATGCAAACTGTTACTCTGTGGAATGCACTGCCTGAATGGGCATTCCCCGCTAGTTACAATCTAGCTCTCAGTCTTCAGTCACGAGTGAATCGGTTTTTTCAAGTCATGCGCGTTCCATCTTCCACTTCATACTCACTTTACATCAGGTGACGTGGCGGTCAAGAGAAACCCTATAATTCAATAAAAACAATAATGAAGCAGTGGCTAAGCCGAAGAGAAGTCATTAAACTCATCATTATGAACAACTTTTGATAAGAATCCAACCCTGATATCACGAAAAAATATGACCTGTAAAAGCGTCAATAGTAAAAATGTTCATAATTATGAAATAACCTCCTTTTACTACCACCTCCGTTTCGTACAGTAATGTATTGCAAAAATGTTTAATGTAATGTCTATAGATTATCATGTCGTTGGTTACAAGCGGCCTATTTACCCGCAGGTATCAATTCGCTAGAATGAACCATCATTATGCATCGCATCGACATATCGTGTTTAGAAAATTAATAATGCTAAAGTGCTAACGTATTTTTTATACAAGGGAATTAAAGCTGTATAGGTTTAAAATGAATTCCGAAGTTATCTGGGAGAAAAAAAATCTTTATTAACTACATTGTAAAGTAAGTATTATTTTTTTAAGTTTTGTAAGTAAATTTTTCATAATATGGTTTCAGTAAATTTCTATGGAAATTCGTCATTCTTGTAGTTGAAAACACGGAAACTTATGTATTTGGTATCTGACCACGAAAATCTGTAAAAAGTTGGCTCCTGAGAAGATGTTGATGGTAAATTATTGGTCGTACGTTATAGTAATAAATACCAACACAATGCAATAACACTTTATTGACACCATAGAAATCACATTACAAGAAAAATACATTATAAAATAGAGGCACAAAAAGATGGCCTTATCATGAAACCGATCTCATTCAAACAACCTTTGGAAGAGTAGATAGATATTTTTGGTGGAGTATAGATAATACTGTAGTACAAACCAATACTAAAAATATATATTCATATTCATTTATTTCGTAAATATTATTTACATGTCAAAAAAAATATCAAAGATTTTTTTAAATTAAATTACAATAATAAAAATATGTATATATGGTATACTAACAATTGTATTAATTATTCTATATTATTAATTGTAAAAAAAATAAAAAATAAAGAATAGAAGAATAGATATATAAAAGTATACATAATTATACAATGTAGCTGATGATGGTGTATCATGTGCATTTGTTTATTTATTTATTCAACAACAGAATGCTTACAGAAAAACCAAAACGCAAACTATTCAAATAACAAAATATTAAGTATTGTACTTACTTAACTACTAAGAAATAACCCTAAATATGAGGCAATTGTATTAACATTGTCATAATAAATGTCAACATTCTGGAATTAACGCGCATTTGCGCGTTAATTCCAGAATGTTGCGTAAAGTTGCGTAAAGTAGTGCATATTGATGTTGTGTTAATGATAGGATTTTTACAAAGGCGACTAAAGAAAATCGGGTGACTTTATTCCACGAAAGACTATATCCACTGCTTTTGCATTTAGAAAGTACTATAGATAAATTACTTTCTAAATTTCTTTTTAATTATCTATACTCTATACTAATATTATAAAGAGGAAAGATTTGATTGTTTGTTTGTTTGCATTGAATAGGCTCCGAAACTGCTGAACCGATTTCAAAAACTCTTTCACTGTTGGGAAGCTACACTATCCCCGGGTAACATCTATAGGCTATATATATTACATATATTTTTTAAACATATCCTTACTAAAACTCCAATGATGTAACCCAATATGTAAAAAATAAGATTAACAATTTTGACTTTGCGTGTTTGACAGTTCTAAGACAGGACAACGTCTGTCAGGTCAGCTTAAAAAAAAAACGTTAAAATAAAAAATTTAAAGCTCGAGACACGCAGACGGCCAGTCACATTTCCTCCTCAGCTTCACAAGGGAAATCATAAAAACGAAATTAGAAAAAACGCGTACAAAGTCGTTGACGGTATCACGAGGTCTTTGAAGATCTCTTAAAGAGAAACATGAGAAAAACGTTCGCTTTTGCGAGCGTACCCAGAATAATTTAGTTTTTGTATTGCCTATTCAATTTTCTTCTTATATTTTGGTACATCATGAATATTGAAATATATTGTATGTTATTTATGATGAATAGCTGGTTTGGGTATTTTTCGTTTAGGCATTGTAGGATTAAAGAATATTGTATTTTTTTTTATCCTTTACAGAATTATAACAGACTTGTTGTTGCCTACGACTTCGTAAGCGTAGATTTTGATTTAAACTTTCAACCTCTTTTGCCCCCTTAATTCGACCCTTTCGCAATCTCTAAACCCCACAAGGAATTTAATGAAAGATTTATAACATTTTATTTAATTTCACGCTAAAAACAAGAAAATGTTTTTTTTACCTGCCCTTTTTAACTACCTAAAACGATTTAAAATCAAACATATACATACTAGCACTAGAATATAAAATTAAACTGATCTAGTATACCACTTTCAGAGCGCCTGGCGAATGCAACGCGTGACCAAAATACTGGCGTGTTTCTGACTCAACGCATAATCATAGCCATTCCGCGTGGTAATGCCGTCAGCATGCTGGGTACGCAGCCAACTGCTAGTGGGCTTGAGCATTTGGATTGTGTTTAGACCTTCAACGGTCTATGGGCAGTCTAATTGTATTTGTAGTGTATTTGTTAGTATTAGCTTGTATTTTGTTTAGTTAATAAAGGCGCTTGCCCCTATAGAACATAAACCACTGATCAGATACTAGGAAGCACAAATGGAATCGAACCCAAGATGTTGAATTGCCGCGTCGTCAGCATTTTGGCCATAAGATACTTCGACCAGACGTTGGTTAGCCAAGTTTAAATTTAACTGAGCTTACATTACGAGTATAAACACTTCCCTGTGATTACCTTTATATATTATTCACACAATTTCAAATTTGTTTTATATCCGAGTCTCAAGTCTCAACGCAATTTCCATCTTCCCATAACACGGAGCAACACGTGTCAACGTATGGCGTGGGCTGTACAGTTTTATTCCACACTTGGAAACTCTGAAACGACGTCAAAGCTTAAGGCGACGCTGTGTAATTGATAATTTCTGTATTTATGTTTATAGCTAAATATTATAATATTTTACCCGTTCTCTGTAAACATTTTTCGTTTGATTTTAATGAAAATCGGGTTTCAAGTGTATGCATATTTTATATTGGCTTTATTGTTATGAAATTTAGCTGGCTGGCGGGCTTGTTGTAGTCTAGTTTGGCTTTTTTATATTGTTTTGTTTGGCTTGTTTTTATATTAATTTAAAAAAAAATGGGGTCTGATGACCGTGTGTGCAAAAATGTCCTGAATACTATTTGTTATTTTATTTTTTATGAACTAAGTAGAGGACGGAATTCTTTTGAATAAAATCAATAATTTGAGCAATATTAATATTAGCTATTAATGGAGTTTTTACAAAGAGCACGTCAGGCAGGAAAGGTATTTAAATATAGGTATATTTTAATAATTGACCAAGTTTTAACAAAATAGAACGTCATTTCTGAAGAGATTATAATTAATATGCAACAAGCATTGGACCTTTAATAATTTGCAAATATATATATATATAAATAAGTAAAAAAAAGTTAATAAAATATAATTATATCATTGTATTAGGTTTGTATAAAACTGCAAAAAATCGTGAGTCGGGGGCCGCCGCTACAGGGCCGCCTTAATTTTGATAAGGTTATGGAGCAGTTAAGGTGCCATTCAATGTAACTCGTTGGCTACTCACCGATTTGTACAAGTTAAGGCGTCGTTTGGGCTCAAGTGCTGCGTTATTGAGTGTGGTGACTCCGCTCGGTTTGTCGAGCAATTTGTTGGAACACTTTTCAAGTACCCGCAAAATAAGCGCAAAAAACGGTGGCTATACGAGTAACTGATATTGGTGTTATGAAATTTTAGAGTATGATAACTCTTATCGTAGTTGAGTTAGTAGGAGATTTGGCACCAACGTGAAAAAAAACATGTCGGCTCGTTGTATTATTTTCCTAAACTTGTGTATTTTCGAGAGATGAAGTTTGTGTTAAGGTTTGAATCCCCAACCCCCTAAATATAATTAATGGTAAAACTGAGTTCATTTATCTGCGAACCAAGTAGAATGAATTAAAAAAAACTTTTCTAGTTTAATATAGATATAGTATCGTTTTGCTACAGCATTTTAAATTCGCCAATTCAAAGGCATTTTATATTTAGGTCCTGATAAACCACCCTTAAGTAATTTTGTTGGTGTCTAATTTTTAACATTTCCTTAAGGTTTGCTACAAAATAGTACCAAGCAAATAATCGGGACGTAAAAAACCTTCCATATTGCATCCCTCGGTTACTGTTAACCCACAGTTCCACATTTTGCACAATAAACCCAGTGTGTTTGGCGTAGATCGGCCGTGCCCCGACGTCATGGCCAACCTCAGACGAATAAAGCTATGAATCTGAGACCAGCGGCAACGACGTGCAATAACCAATGAGAATAGGTTATAATATCATTTGTGAAATGAGCTAATCCTGCCGCATTTCCAATAACTATAACATAGGGTTCTTAAAAAAATAAAACATTTATTTTGGTCACAAAACACTACAACATCAACATTACAAAACAGAAACAAAAAATAATAATAATACGTATTAAATTGTCACTGTAGTGTCCAGTGCGACAAAAAGGGCAGTGCTCAGCAATACTGCTACAGATTACCCCGCAGCGCTGATTTTCAGCACTGACCTGAGACGCACGGAACCACAGATAGAGTTAAAAAACCAACCATTCGTAGAATGAAGTGTTAACAAAAGAGCTGTTAATAGAGTATTTTAAGGTCAGCAACGTATCTGTGATGCCCTGGTATTACAGGTATCCATAGGCGACGGTGATAGCTTATCATCCGGCCGTGAGCTTGATTGCCACCTATGGCATTAAAAAAATGACGTCACTACCTTTATGCAACACTACTTAGAGTAGAACAAAACGGCATTGTTTATATGCCGTTGCTCGTCAGTGTCATCTCCATCTCAATGGAATAATATTTTCGGACGATTTTCAACGTCTTTCCCTGATGTCTGTAATTTTATTTTTGAGTCAAGAACTGTATCACGCCTTGGTTAGACAACTCTACCAAACCACCAGCAGAACATTTAAATCTTAGTAATTTTTAAACTTTCGCGAAAAAAAAAACGCAATTAAATCTTGTCGCACGATCACTTAAAAGGCGTAATTTATCAATAAGATTACTAGCTGTGTCCCGTGTTTTCACCCGCGTGGACATTCTCTTATAAGCCGTCCGTTTTTCGGGATAAAGTATCGTAAGTGCCTCCAGCCTTTCAATTATATCAATGCAAAAATCACGTTACATTGTTCTGTTGCTGCGTGAAAAAGAACAAACAGACACTCTTTCGCATTGATATTAGAATGATTTTATATTGTTTCTATTCCCACAGTTTTTTTTTTTTGTATTTCCTATCTCTTATTATATTCTTCCAAGGCTCTGCCATAGATTAAATAATAGTTGCTACGTAACCGCGCCCAATGGCAATGTACCGGCTGCAAGGCGCATGAGGATCGCAATTTCGTGCGGCAAATTCCGCAGTTATTCCGCAGTTATGCCGCTTTCATATCTAGCACGCAGAAATGTGCGGGACGGGTATCGTAGAGATCCGACTCCAGTGCAGAGCAAGTTTGTTTATTAAATGACTGCAGGCTGCTAAGTTTGCTGGCTGTTTGTTGGGCGCTAAGTGTTTTGGGGCTAGCGACTGTACAGTGTTGAAGAGTCAATATTTACACATTAGAATTACTATTATTCTCATTCGTTATTTACATAAACTCATACAAACTTATGGTGTTACTATTTTGAAGTAAAAGAAAAAAAAACGTCCCGGCATCGGATATACGCTTCAAGTGCTCTTGTCAGTCTCCACATTATTGAGCTTTATTTGCAACGAATCTAAGCGTTGGTGTCGCCATCTAAAAGTCTTGGTACATACAAGTAACTACTTAGATTGAACCTGTACACTGTACATCTGTACAGATCCCAAAGCTGACTGAGAGATGACGCCATACTGAATCGAAAGTAATTTTTTTTAAAGTATTTTTCCACATTTAAATATTTACTATTTAAATGATATAGTCAATTTCAAGTGTAGAACAAAACTTCAAATAAACATTTAAAAATAAAATTAAAAAAAAAACTTTTGAAAAAAATGCTTTTTGTATTTTTTTCAGCAAACTTTTTCGTTTGATACCCATAACATCGTGGTGGTAAATAAGAAAATTTTGTCCGCCTTCTTTTTTTTCAGCCTTCTTCGCCTTTTGTCAGCGTCAACCATATTGAATTTAGTGTGACGTCATTTTATTTTTCGTATTCTTCTTAGCAAACTCTTTCATTTGAAACCCATATCATCGGGGTGCATATTGTGCATAAACATAATTATAATATGGTCCACCTTCTTTGGGTGTCCGCCATATTGGATTAAGTATAACGTCAGTTAACTAACCTAGCATTGTCATCCAAACTTAACGTGTGTGCAAAATTTCAGCTCAATTCAGCTCATTTTCAGCTTTTAAGCTTGTAAAATGGTAACCAGGTTTTACTAGGTTCTGCAGCCGCTTAATCCTCGGCAAGCAATTAGTTATTCTCGTAACGAGTTGAATAAGTAACAGTTTAATAGACGCCTGGTTAAGAGTCAGAGGCCGCGTTTCATCCGACCGAAAATTAGGTTTTCTCCTCAAGGGAGCAGCCGCCAAGATCGACTTTCATATTCATGGAATTTTCGACCTTCTTTCCTTCGCAAAAACGATCAAACGTTTACAATGTTAAAAGATTGTAACCTATTTAAATAACGGTGACACATATCGTTTTATTATGTGCGTAGATTTTCCCCTTTTTTAAGCGACAAGTTTATTTTTCCAGAGTACTAAAATTATATTTCGTGTTAAAAGCTATCAGTATCATAAACGTCCTTCAAACCCATTCTACCATTCAACGGTAAACAAAGTGAGAGATAATTATATAGAAACAAACTTTTTCAAATACAAGCTTTCACATTCGAATGTGGTATCGGTTTTTTCCGATATACCTATTGTTAACTTAATTAATTTTAATGTTTATTCTAACATAACTAACGGAACTAGTAGTAATGCATCAAAATTGTAGGAGTATACAAAACAAAGTTCTGTCAATGCATGGCCTCACGGCTATGCACAAACCGGACATATTGGTTGTTTCGGAGACCTGGCTCAATAAGAGCAATGTAGACAGTATTGCATTGCACGGTTATCACCACGCACATAATTTTTTTAGGAAATCCCGCATTCATGGTGGCGTATCGATATTTACAACCAAAAAACTTAAAAGCAAAACTATTCCAGAAATAGATAATTTAACAATTGAATACCACTGTGAGTTAGCAGAAATAGAAGTTAAAATTAATAAATACGACGAAAAACTAGTTGTAATTGGTATGTACAGGACCGGTAAAGGTGATTTTAAGATTTTTGAAGGTATCATGGATAAGTTGTTTGAGTTACTAAATGACAAACAATATGGAAAAGTTATCCTGGCAGGAGATTGGAACACTGACTTTCTGGATAACTCTCCGCATAAAAGAGCATTACTAGATATTTTGGAATTGTATGCTTTTAGAAATATTGTCAACTTTCCGACAAGAATTGATAACTCTGCCAAAACTTCGGTAGATTGTATAGTGACAAATATAGACGAGAATAGTATTAGCGTAGAAGGAATAGCGGCAGCTATGGAACGTATTGATCATGATGCGCAATTGGTCAGATTTAAACTAAGAAAGTCCGACACTAATAAGACTGCCTACATAGAAAAACGTTCATTTCACGTTGAGAAAATACCAGACTTCTGCAATGCAATGTTGTCATATGATTGGGACAGCATATTTGATAAATACGACGAGCATACGTTTGACAGCTTTATGTCCAAAATCAAATGGAATATCGATGTATTTTTTCCTCTGACTAAAACTAAGCGTAAAGTTCAACAAAATGTACCATGGATATCGGAAGACTTTTTTAAAATGCAGAGGGACCTTAACGATTTATACGAGTTTAAAAGACAATATCCTCACATTATAGATCTAGACTTAATAAATAAGAAAGTTAAACAAATACAAGATTGCTTAGCAAAAGGAAAAAGAGAATATGTGGAAATACGAATAAAGAATTCAAAGAATCCTAAAAAAGAAGTTTGGAAAGTAATTAAAGAAGACACAAATAAGGACACCAAAGAATGGGATTGGGAGCTAATAAATAAACAATTAAATCTACAAATACCATATGAACAAATACCTGACTATATTAATGACCATTTTATTTATGTCGGCAATGAATTAAATCTAAAACATGCTCCAGATAGAGATAAAGCCCTATCTTTTTTAAAACAAGCTGTTACAGAACTACCTGATTTTGAATTTCCCCATATTTACCCACATGAACTATTAAAACTAGCCAAAAAAAAGATAAACCTTTCGGACACTAAAGATATACTCGATATATCAGGCAAATTTCTTTACCAGATCATGCAATCATTATGTGATCACCTAACATATCTAGTCAATAATATATTACAGTCGGAATCATATCCAGATGTTTTGAAGATGTGTCGCCTGACCCCTCTGTACAAGGGAAAGGGAGACAAAACAGATGTTCATAATTACAGACCTATAACTATTGTTCCTACTATTTCGAAATTGATAGAGTCATTGATTTCAAAAGAGATAATGGCACATTTGGATAAGTATGATGCACTGTCTCAAACTCAATATGCCTACAGAAAAGGAAGATCAACTACATCAGCGGCACATGTTTTTGTCGATAAGGTTATTAGTTGCCTTGATCAGAAGCAAAAAGTTGCAGGTATCTTCATCGATTTATCCAAGGCGTTTGACTCGGTGAACCACCAACTACTAGTTAATAAACTTCGAATATATGGAATTAGAGGCAAAACTGAGAAGCTAGTAGAATCTTTTTTGACAGGCCGGCAACAAGTGGTTGAAATAAAAACTAACGGACAATCACTAAGATCTGGTCCGCGTGAACTAAACATTGGTGTACCCCAAGGGTCTTCTGTAGGAAATACAATGTTTATAGTATTTTTAAATGACATGGCTTTTTAAAATTAAAAGGAGAACTGATCCAATACGCCGACGACACTACAGTTATTGTTTCCGGTAAAAACATGGATGAACTAAAAGAAAATATAGCGCTAAATATGGAAATACTGTGCGATTGGTTTGATATGAATGGTCTAAAATTGAACTCAAGCAAAACTAATGTCATTGTCTTTAATCCAGTCTCTCCGAAACAGCCAATAATTGTAATTCCCACAATGCAAGCTGCAGACACTCTAAAGACTACAAATTTGGTAAAACTACTCGGATTCGAGATTGATCCAGCTCTTACCTGGAAAGCTCATATAAATACCACTTGCAATAAAATGTCCAAAGGAATTTATGCATTAATGCAATTACGACCAATGGCTACTGAATGCTATCTTAAGGAGGTTTATTACGCATACATCCACTCAATAATGTCCTATGGCATTATTTTGTGGGGTAATTCCACAGACAATGAGCGAATATTAAAAATGCAAAAACGCGCTATTAGGGTTTTGGTGAAGGCTAAGTATAGAGACTCATGCAGAGATCTTTTTAAGAGTCTAGGCATACTTACATCAATATCAGTATACATATACGAAATTGTAAAATATGTTCGAATGAATCTCCATATGTATCAAACTCGTGGTGAGTATAAAAATATAAATTTACGTAACAAAGACAATCTCGTGGCAGTAAAGCATAGGTTACATAGATCTACCAAAAATCCGATAGTGATCGGCCAGCAACTTTACAATAAACTGCCAAATTGCATTAAATCGTCTACGACATGTAATATGTTTTGTGCAAATGTCAAGAATCTGTTACTGTCTAAAACTGTATATAAAATAGATGACTACATAAAACATGACTACCGCAACTATAAAATTAATAGTTAATAGTTGCAATTATTATGACAATTGCATATTTTATATTTAATTATTATTGACGAAGCCCATATACAGCTAATCTACATTTAATTTTTTTATTTTATTTATTAAGCCCCTGTACAGCAAAATTTTGTAAATTGTGAAGAGATTTTATAATTTTTAATACACACCGACATTAGCATTTATATAAAACTTAAATTTGTGTAAACTGGACGAGTCCATAAACGTAATCTTTATTATACTTAGATTATAATAATAGATTTACTCTTATGACAATAAAGAATATCTTATCTTATCTTATATCTTATCTTAATTATTTAAGCTGAGAACCTATCACCCAGATAAACTTCTACGAGGTTTTTTGGTGACAGTAAACATGTAGTATATGTAACATTATGTAAAAAAAAAAAAATGGAGTAAATCACTCGAAGTCATTTATGGAACGAATTTCAAAAATGATGCTGATAATCTCTCTATCTTGAATTCTTACTAATTGTAAAATGAGTGTTAAAACAAAATAAGTAGGCCATGGAAATTTGTGTTTGAAATGTGGAAAATAACACTTCAAATATTCTTACTAATATTATAAAAGCGAAAGTAACTCTGTCTGTCTGTCTGGATGTTTGTTCGCTTTTCACGACTAAACCGCTAAACCGATCTCAACGAGTTTTGGCAGGATGATAGTGTACATCATATGGACGGACATAAGGTACTTATTCTCCCAGAAAATGCGGGAAAATTTGAAAAGCGCGGGTAGTACCGAACGAATGAATGATGAGCGGGTGAATGAACTGTATAACAATTTAATTAATTTATAAAAATATGTTATTTATCCAAAGATTTTTTATGTTTCCTGCTAGTTTAATTGTGTTACCCTTCCAAGTGATTAACCTTTTTCACTTGTTGCAGTATTTATATTGAGTTTTGCATACAAGTTTTTCGTATGCAACTTTGCCATTAACACCGCCACCATTTAATAAGTGAATGCAACTTTGTACAGCTGTTAAATTTTATTAATATAATTAAGAAATGTTCAATTCAATTATTAAATAAATAAAAATTGTTCATCTGTAAACAATAACCGTGATAGTGCATTCACTGGCAGAAGTGTTAGAATGGATTCTCGCCGCGCCAGCCACTCGTATCTGGTGCCAATATCTGAGCTCTCGTCGGCAATATCAGGACACTCAGAGCCTGTGCGGAAACTAATATCGGGAGCCAGTCTACCGAACCTTCATTCAAGGGCCGGCGTGCTTGGCTTTCATTCTCATGAAAGACCAAACTATGTATGTTTTTAATCGCGAACACGTCCGTGGTCAACACCATCTTGCCTGTGGTAAGAGACGATGTAATCGAAGATGAAGCACGCAGACTCAGAATATACCTATTCACCCTGGCCTAGAACTTACTGGCCTATACTCTTGTTACTAGACGGGGAAACCTTATTGTTACATTTAGTCCAATTAACTAGTTGATAGCTAGTAGATGCATTTGAAAGAAAGAAAGAATAAAGAAAAGAAAAAATTGTGACCAAATTAAGTTTTTTTAAATAGCTTAAAGACACAAGGTATAAGGTCACAAAGGTTCATAAGGTCATAAGGTTCTCATTTGAATGCATGGACCCAGGTATGTCCTAAAACTGTGACCAGAACCACCGGAGATTAGGCAGCAGCGTCCTGTTAGTACACGGTGAACATACTGCAGTCCCCAAGCCACCTGCCTAGCGTAGGGATTATGGCAACACCACTCTCTAAAAGGGAGGCCTCTGTTCAGCAGTCAGTGGACGTTTACTGGCTGGTGATGTGATGTGTGATGCTTACTCGAGCAAAAGGGAATTATGACGAAATGTGCGATCAAGTGGCTAAATGGCGTAGTAAGATAGTTGATAAAATCACAAACTGGCTTTCCAACAATAACATAAATCTATTAATCGGAATAGGAAACCAATTATGTAAACAACATGATAAAGATTATGAAGAGAGGTACAAGCTGAAAATAATTGTTATTATCAACAATTATTTTCAGCTGCGTAAGATCAGCAATTGGTCAAACTTCAGATTTGTCACAAAAATCGATTTTTGTTAATAAAAAAATTGGTGCAATAATGGTAAAGACAGACAACTTTGCCGTCTGCAGATTCAGATGAAATTTTTGTGTGAGTCCAGGTAAGTACCCTTCTAACAATTTCCAACATAAATAACAGAGGTTAAACTTCTCTCTCATGGTGCCATAATATAACAAAACCTCAGGAAAAACTACTTATCCCAAAAACCTTTTCTAAAAATCTCGTCCCGATGAATAGCGAACCGCAGGGCAAAGTTGTGATTTAAGTCAGCTCACTAGTGCGGCTTGGAGGGAAGGAAATCTTCATACGTCATCGTTTAGCGGCCTATCAGGGGCATTCAGGAGGTACTGGGGGTGTTAGGGGGTCGGTTTACGCGTCATTTAGCGCAGTTAGGGCAGGGCCACATTGCAGTAGGCAATTTGAGCAATGTATTTTTACAAGCTTATATTTAACTTGCCCTGTTGTTATGTTGTGTGGGAGACCAAACTTGCAACAAGCTTGCAACTGAATTTCAGACCAGTTAACCCGACAACCAATTGGGCTGAAATTTTGTAACAATTCATGGTTAGCTAATTGAAGAGATGGGAGTCCACCATATTAGATTTAGAATGCTTAATCTAATATGGTGGACTCCCAAAGATGGCGGAACAGTAATTTTTTAGCACCCATGTATGCTAATAATGGGTATCAAATGAAAAGGTTTGATGAGAAGAATACGAAAAATAAAAAGACGCCACTCAAAATTCAATATGGCGTACGCTCTAAGATGGCAGACAAAATTTTCTTATGGGTATCAAATAAAAGGCTTTGCTGAGAAGAATACGAAAAGGTTGTATTTAAAATTATTTTTTTGCTTATTATTTTATAGTATAAATTACTCGATTGTTAACAGATTGATTGGTTGATTGTTAGTGTTTGCACGACACGGGCAACATACGCATGCTGGAATACGAGCGTGCATTTGTAGAGCAGGACGCCTATATACGTGTATCTTTGATATGTTTCGCACGCATGTATTTCGCCTGTCTTTCTAACCTCCTGGGCACACCGCCTGCGGTGTGGTCCTTGCCTTAGGGCTACAGTTTCGCTGCGTGGCAGTTTCCAATACACGTATTGTGTTCTGTAGCCGATTGGTATTTCGTAGATCGTGACGTTTTGCGGAAAAATGTTATGTCAATTTTTCCTAATTGGGGAAACTTGTACGGAAAACTGTTCTGTTTTGCTGTGATAGGTGGTTTTTGTGAGTATAGCTTGTTATGGCTTAGTTTGAAGGTATCAGCAAAAAATATTTCGTATAGGAAATGAAAAGCTTGCAATCGCTAGCTTTTTGGGCATTTGCCCCGTTAGACGGTTAGCTTAATGCAGTTTTTTATTTATTCCTAGTTTGAGATATTCAAACTTATTTGAATTTGATTTAGTTAGGTGTTTATTTAGTTTTATTCGTTTATAGTATGTTTTTAGTAATAAGAAACTCGTTGTAAAACGTGTATTTGGCTTATGAAATGTCAAACAAGTTTCGTTTCAACTAGTTGTGTGACAATGCAAACACGGTTCGATTCATTAACAGAAAACAGAGTATGCAACATGTTTTTGTAAATTTATTTATTTTATTTTATTTCCAACTTAGAACTATCATTACAGGTTATAACCTAATGCGAAAAAAAAAATGTTTAAATGTTTCATTAGTGCAAATCCAGTATTATATAAATACGTAATGTAATTACATAACATATTATTGTAACACTCGTATCTTCCCATTAATCAATGAGTGGATTTTCAAATAAACTTTGTTTAAAATAATTAAGTTTTAAAGTTAATTTTAATTATCTCCTTTGCTCAAGTGAGCTTTGCCATACAACGTGGTAATGGGGCCAGCATTTGCGAAAAATTGTCCTTGTAAGCTTACTATACTAATATTATCGTCTAATATAATTATTTTGATCACTTTTTCTATCAGTAAAAAGAATAACATAATTTTTGTGAAACGTAAAAAAAAAAATGTTTAGATATGATACCGGTATGAAATGGTAGTATGGTACACTACTTTTTGCGGGGATACATGAACAGCATTTTCTAACAAGAGTGGCATTTGCGGCACGAGGGTAGCGAAGGCCGTCAAACATCAAGTTTAAAATCTGTACAACACAGTTAATGTATTCTATCGTTTTCATTTAAGATGTTTCAAACTCTGCAGTATCCATGGTCACAGGTAGACTAGGTGAAAGTGTTTATAGAAATTTTATGAAATTACTTACAAGTACCGTTAATGATTTTTAATTAAAACTTTCCCTATGTACGCTGTAGTCGCTCACAATGTCAAGAGGTCTTGCAGTTCTGCGCCGGACTTGAGATTTATGTCCCAAGCAGGTGTTACTTTTAAGCAACTATTCTCTCTATTTTGACCACACCACACCACTAAATAGCAAAATTTGATTTTCTAAGAGCATCTCTGTAAAATCCCATAACAGCTCTATAGAATTCGATAGAGTGGTGAAGTTTGGGGTGCGCGTGTAAGGCCTGCGGCGAGGTCGTTAAGTGCGTACCTGCGACCTTTTCAATAGGGCTTCTTTATCTCCGGGTGAATCCGGGCGCCGGGCATTATGCTCGGTTACCCAGCTGTACGGTACACGTAAACAGATAGATTGCATTATAATCTGTGTCTTTGTGCTACCTGTGTCCAGCGGTTTTACCAGTAATTTCCCAGTTTTTCCGCAATCTTCTGGAATATAGCCCTCGATTGAATAATAGATGCTATCTTTAGAGGAAATTTTATGAAAATTCATTTAGCTATTACAGAGTTGAAAGTTTTTATGATTGTTTGTTAGGTGTTTGACGTGACGGTGTGGTCGAAGATGGCAACAATGAAGTATTCGTAGCGAATAAATGTGTTAAGGTTTTGCATTTGTACCTGGTTCAAATATATTTGAAAGAACTTTATTAAGACGCTTTCAATGTACAAATATATCAGAAATAAACCGGCCAAGTGCGCGTCGGGCTCACGTACAGAGGGTTCCGTACCACCACAGAATACAATACCGAATTACCAGTTATTATAACGCCTTCCAATCGTCGGAGTAATTTGTTTCCTATATGCGCTCCAGTAATTTTTTTTATAACTTGGCAGTGAACAGAAATTGTTCACCGACTCGCACTTGGCCATTATTTGTTATTTGTTGTTATACTTTAGAGTGTGTACTACAATCGTGCTAAGCTTGACGCTAGTACATATTATCGTTTTTACATATTAGGGCTAATACAAAAATACGTTAAAAATACCTTTTAATGAGCTCAATGGTACCAACACTGATATCGCGGATTAAAAGAATCAGCTGTTTCATAGAAAATAATTATTGACACTCGACAAAATGTATGAAACAATGTTCTCCTTTCAGCTTAGTAAAGTCGATATGCGTAACCCTGTACATGTAAAAGTAGATACCGGTTAGTATTAGAAATACATACGGAAGGAGGAAAAACTCTGTCAGATAGTTATTATAATTTGGACCATATAGGAAGTCAAATGGCCAGATGGCCGATGGGGCCGAAAGGTTCTCGAATGGAGACCAGGGACTGGTAAGCGCAGCGTAGAACGTCCACACCCACAAGATAGACAGACGACCTAAAAGAGACTGTAGGGAAACGCTGGATGCAGGCTGCTTCCAACCGGCCCTTTTGGAGATCGATGGGGGAGGCCTATGTCCAGCAGTGGACATCCTACGACTGAAATGATGATGATGATAAGGAAGTCAAAGCAACCAAAATCTGATCAGATTTATTGTCTGTTTGTACACACTTATCTTAGATGTTATTATATTGTAGGTACAGTGTTTCTCTGCGATTGACCGCACTCGGGTCCAAATTAATCGGTACCCATTGAGCGCTACCGCTGAATTTATTAATAATCCTGAGGTTTATTACCTTTTCCACATTAAGCGGGAAACGAACGGGGAAAATCTAAGGCAATAAAGCATTAATAAATTGGATTCGGTGTGAGGTAATAAACGGTATAGAGCTCAGTCACAAGTATTTTTGGACGGGTAGTAATGTTACAAAATAGGTTGATTATTATTTGTAGATCTCATCATCATCATCATCATCAGCCTGTAAACGTCCACTGCTGAACAAACGCCTCCCTCTTAGAGAGGGGTGTTGCCATAATCCCCACGCGATTTGTAGATATACTCGAGATAAAAAATATATCGTATTTTTATCATTTTCAAATTCAGCTTAATTCTGTTTTGTGTTTTTTCTAATGCATATAAGGTAAAACACAAACTGAAAAAACTAAAACTAACTGGTAAAACTGAGGCACAAAAAGTTTTTTTTTATTTGTTGAAAATTCAATGATGTCAAAGACAGACAGTCAAATGATTAAATGATAAGAATCGGAGTAGAAACGTCAATTGCAAACAAGCTACATAATTAAAATAAAAAACCTCGAATCCCAAAAATAATAACTTACTAATTTCTGTTGCGCTGCGTCCGTCGGTTGTCACTTAGATAGTTATATTTAAAAAAAACTATTGTACATTTTAAAGCATTGTTGTATATTATTAGAATGTGCTGAACAAGTAATAACCGATGACAATACATTTTGGTCAGATTTTTCGAAAAAATACATAATTGATTATGGTTTCATTAAGTTTGTAGTATTTTATTCATAACTAATGCAGTATATTGCAGCATACAGTCATGAAGTATTGGCATAGAGAATAATATAAATTGGTCACAATACAATCTGTGCAGTCATGGTAGCAAAATTATTAGAATAATAAT
Source organism: Agriopis aurantiaria (assembly GCA_914767915.1). Taxonomy (NCBI): domain Eukaryota; kingdom Metazoa; phylum Arthropoda; class Insecta; order Lepidoptera; family Geometridae; genus Agriopis; species Agriopis aurantiaria. The sequence goes on from OU611987.1 coordinate 18,803,405, forward strand.
AAAAATATCCTATTGTCGTAATATATATTTATTACTAAACATTTATTTAATTCATCAAAATCGGACTAGGTGTTCAGGAGGTCCACATTCCTAAAACACAACCTTAAAAAATCATTTATTGGGTAATCGTACATAATTATGTAAATTGAATTTACTTTAATAGCTATTATGATTTATAATTTCAACAATTTTACAACACGTGTCCATACCATCAGCGGATGTGAAAATAGAACGTAATTTGCACAAAAATAAAAGAAAGCAGGTATTAAGTAAAAAACCCTCACTAAATTTCCTGAACTACGATCGTTAGCTCCTTAGCTTATAAAATCCCTTCGCCACTGCACAGCATCAGTCATTCTTCATCCCCGGTCCCCACAGCTAAGATATTAGACCCCAGAGTACAGATATTAGGCCCCAGGGTAGAGATATTAGGCCCAGGTCCGACATAAATACGGCTTAGAAATTAAGCGAGCCGCTATTGTGCAGAGTGGATATTTATGGCCCTTGCGTGGCCCGGGAGTGCCAGGGAGAGCAGAAATCTGCTTATTGTCTAAGAAAGAGCTAGCTTTAGTGCCTGCTTATAGACCTTGGTATCTGAGAGGTAAACTAATTAGATATATGCATTAAAATAGTACCAGCACCAATTCCAAGTATTTAGGGTAATTTTTTTAAACGACTTCAAAATAGGAGCTTCTCAATTCGACTTGTATAAGCTTTTATTTGACTAGCAATGTTTGTATGTTAGTTTGTTTGCTAAAGTAAAATCTTAAAAACAGAATTAGAACCACTTTCTGCTGATCGATTTAATTATATTTTTCACTAACATAATACCAAACACCTATTTGATAAAACACATTTTTAAACTATCACGGTTGTTCACTAAAGTTATGTGATTATTTTTGGAATATTTACCGTGGTAAGGTTGTGGAATGAGCCCCCGATATTTCGGCGCAGTTACATGTACCACATGCACACATTCCACCTCGTTCCATTCAATCTTACCACGGTAAATATCCCGTAAATAATCATATAACCTATTTGATAGCCTATTCTATCTACAAAATTCTACTATTAAACTGCAAGAGTGTGCCGCTAATCATTCTTAAAATTGTATTGGTGTGGGCCGCGATACGTAGAAGGCTCACCAGACCATGGCAGAGGTTTTCAAATGATTCAGAATCTTCTACTACTATTTATTTTACTGTGTAAACAAAAAATCTTTTCTTTCTAAGTAGACAGGTTAGTGCCAAGCGAGACGCAGCCGCGCGCGTGCATTCACCTTGAAAAAGACTGCCTAATGCGGTTGAAACTATAGTCTGAGTGACCGGCTTAATCTTATATGTAAGTGAGTAATTCCCGTGTAGTATAAATAAAATGTGTAAAAACCACGTCAGTTTCTATAATACTAGCGGTCCGCCCCAGCTTCGCACGGGTATATATTATTGCCTATATCACCCGGGGATAGTGTAGCTTCCCAACAGTGAAAGAATTTTTTAAATCGGTTCAGTAGTTTCGGAGCCTATTCAATGCAAACAAACAAACAAACAAACAAACAAACAAACAAAGAATCAAATCTTTCCTCTTTATAATATTAGTATAGAAGACAGGTAAAGATATGTGCACATTATACATGTTGACATTGCGTCGCGCACAAAGTGTGTACTCCCCTTTACCTTTACCCAGGTAGGTGCAGATACGGGCACAGAGTGGGAGCAATTGCGGAGCCTAGTCAATCGAAAATGTATCGTCTCCCTTCGTATCTGTTTCCATCGTGAATTCTATTTGTTCGTGCTATTAGCTGCCGGATATCAGTGGTACACAGTCTCACCGCAAACTAACTACACTATTAGTTATTCTGTGGCTGATATACGTTGAGACAGAGAGGATTTTTTGAAACGATGATTGCTCAGTTGGCGCGCTTGGATACTGTATCGCAGGCTGTGGGTACGATGTTTAGCAATTTTCTTGTGAATGGTAGGGGATTTTGCTGTTGTCTAGAATGGTTGATGCCCAATTCGTCCCAATAGTTCGCCCCTAAAGCTTAAAAATCGTATCGTATCGTTTCGTCCCTCTCGATAAATTATTCTCGTTTCACCCTCATGCTTAAACTTGGCTAAGCACAGTTAGCAACAAAAATAAGAAAGTGATTGGTAGAGCATAATTACATATTGTTTTGTAATCGACTTCAGAAAAGGAGGTCGGTTCTCAACACGATCCGTATTTTTTATATAAATTATAGATAAAATCATTTCTCCTGGTGTTAATGGCAAACACGTTAAATCAGGAGTATATTCTAATATACTTATCATAGAATAGAGAAGTAAATAGAATGGAAATGAGAAGGAAAATCTGTCGGCATTATGAGTTAACCTTGATTGAACATTATTTACAAAAATGCCTTGACAGCAGTTCTAATAAAAAAAAAAAACTCTTATACTTGGATCATATTAGTAACTTTATTATATTTATCTGATTGGCTATCATCCTAGTCAATGAATAGTTTTGTAACAATGTGTTTCGGAAGTTTTGTTTAAAAACCAGTACTTATCGAAGCTGGGCGTGTTTTAACATCTTCGACCACATCGCCACTTAATATCAAGCGTGTTGTTTTTACACACTTAACCTAACAACCATCAATATGGTTTATGTATTTCAGTTGCTAGAAATGTGTATTGTTCAGCCTTTTCAATGTCAATAGTAATTATTTGTAGAAATAAACATTGATTTTTTTACATTGTATTATATACCAAATACAGAGTTGATTATAAAAGTAAGCCTAACTGCAATGTGTGTCGTAGTACCGTAGCACGTGCTACGGTGCTACGTAGCACCTTAGCACAGGCTACGGTGTGGCTACGGCTACTTTACATAAAAATAGCAGCAAATATAAATTCTAAAAATAGCAGCATAAAAAAGCGTAACTAAGATAACATTTAGATGTAAGCCTGATTTCCTGAATTCTCCTATAATATGTCAGCAATATTGCCATATAGAAAAACTTAAATAAAAATAAATAATATAACTAATAGTATTTCAATATTAAAGCTGAAGTCAAATAGCACCAATCGAAACGTAGAAATTACTTCTCCCCGATGTTCAATAAAGTAACCGTCATGAAACTAAGCCCCTACCTGCATATGTAGGGTAAACCGTAGGCTCGACCGACCCGTGCCGTGTCATTTGTCAATCCGTGACGAGGGCTGTGCACTGGAGCGACGGAATGTGGCCGAGTGGCAGCCCTACGCCTTATTGGAATAAAAGCTACAGACCATTGCACATCGAGGGGTAGGGCTGGCGCGAACGGTTTATGAGATTGATCTACCAAGATATATTTATATTACTGAAAATATATGCTTTAGTAATGCCTATTTTTACATGAGACCAGCTCTTAGATCGCGCCAAAATCAATCTTTGGCGGCCATAGTACAAGCTTTGCTTAGTTTGGGGTTAGAAGACCGTGTGTGCAAAAATGACCCGATTTTATTATTATTATTGAATAATAGGTTCACAACTCGACTGATGTTAAGCGGGGATGCGGTCTACGATAGAGCACACTTGCCTAGAACAAACCGATTCACTCTCGATTTGAAGACACCCAAATTGTAACTATCGGGGAACACCCATTAAGGCAGCGCATTCCACAGACTAGCAGTTCGCACAATAAAAGTAGAATCAAAGCACTTCGTGAAAATTTTTCGTGCCCGCTCTGGCAGTCTGATAGAAAAATGGGCAGGAGGGAATTCAACCATGCAAATCTGATGCACACTCTCCGAATCTTATCTTATTAATTAAATAACTCTTATTTTTTTATTATTGATGAGTACAATAAACTTTTTCAGCTAAGTACAACCGTTTTGTATATAAATCCATATAGATTGTCTTCTTTGATTTATTTTTATTTACTTTCTCTTATACGTAGAGATAAGCCTATGTTCAGCAGTGGACGTCTTCTGGCTGATGATGATGATGTACGTAGAGAATAATTTTACCTGAGGTGACCAAATATTTTGTAATACGTATTTAGTAGATAAAAAAAGCTTAAACTATAATTCTCCTCATCTCTAGTTCCACTCAATCATTCGTTGTACATGGTAGTGGAAAATTATTTTAACATAATTAATAGCAACTATTAATTAACGTGCTGCTAAATATTGTTGTTTCGTTAAATTATTGAGCGAGGCGGGTAGGCGTCGAGTGGGCCTTGATCGGCAAATTATGACTTCAAATTATTTTATGCGCAACAGAAATTTCAGAGTCAATAACTTTCGGAGCTGGCAAACTTTGAGTAGGTAACTGCAGGTGCCGTAAAATTTTATTTTAATCCGAGGTTTTTGTCATCATTCATTGATTGCCCAAACTGAGGGCATCGGTTTTTTATTGGGTACATTTCGGAGAGTGCGCATCGGGTAAGATAACTCCTTACTAAAACAAGGATACCGAAACGAGGAAGACCGACGACATTGTCAGAGTCGCTGGCATCCAGTGGATGCAAAAGGTAGGCTGTCGTTCAGTGTGGAGGTTAAAGGCCTATGTTCAGCAGTGGACGTCTTCTGGCTGATGATGATGATGATGATGAAAACAAGGATAACAGATAAATTACAATGAAACTATAATTTTGGCTCTTAGCTGGCGGTTTTATCGCTTAACGTGAACTCTTCCAGTCAACCGTTGAACCAACAACCATCGTTTTTTCTTTGGGTTGTAAGATAGATAACAACTCTTTATAGTGTACACCAGAAATAAAAATGCATGATGCATGTCTGCATGATAAAAAAAATTGTGCCCATTTTTCTATCCGACTACAAGGGACCAAAAGCAACTAACACCGTTTCAAAAGCTAAAATTTTGATTCTACAAAGAAGATCTTTGTCAGTCAGTACAGTCCAAACACCGATATCCTCTGTATCTGGGTGTCTTCAAATCACGAGTGAATCGGTTTCTTCTAGGCAAGCGTGCTCCACCGTAGACCGCATCATCGCTTAACATCAGGCGAGTTGGCGGTCAAGCGCAAGCCTATTATTTATAAAAAAAAATAAAAAAAAAAAAAAAAATGACACTGACTAGTCTTTTTATCAGACAAAAAATACTTGGTACTTTTAATTGGTAATGAATTTACTCCCTTTTGAATATCTATAAAAATATTTTAGTCCACGTTTTTAAAATAATTCTCTTAGAAAATTTTCTGCTGATCACAAAATCTCTCCTACAAAATAAAATAGAGCTCATTTATAATGTATTGTGATAGTAGCTTAATTAATGTAGTCTGTAATAGTTCTAATTAGTTTCATGCTTAGAGCTTAATTAGTATTAACTTATTCAACGAGCTAACTATTAACTAGTGCTTTACATAGGAGTGAGATGTTTCAGAGTTTAATGTTTGTTAGGGAATTTTCTAATGAAGTAATTATATAGCTGGAATCATGGTTGAATAGTTAGACTAGTCTGTAGCACCCTTTGTTATATCTGCAAATATTTTGGGATAAACAGATGAGTCAATTTTAACAAAAAATCCAATGTCCCGACGCAGAATATAAAAAAACATTCATAGATTTTATTGATACGGGATAAAAAATATCTTATAATAAACTAACGACCCACCCCAGCTTTGCACGGGTGTAATTTACGTGCAAATCTGGGGCGGGTCTTAAAATTATCTAACTGATGGTGAAAACCGTATCAAAATCCGTTGCGTGGTTTAGGAGGAGTTAACTGTTATATAGACAAACAGACAGACGCAGAAAGCGTCTATAATTTATTCTATTTAGAAAAAAGAATTGATTTAGAGATAGACACGAACTGCTACGTAGGTACTTGTAGACTGTCATATAAACTGTCAATTCTTTACAACCCACTAAATATGACTGTTGTCTTTCTTGGCGGTTTTCTTCCGTTTAAAATCTTCCTGCCAAGTTTCACTTCGTAGGTTATAACTATTGAGATCTCGGTTTTACGAGTATAATCTATATATATGTATGTATATATTATATAAAAGCGAAATTCATCTACTCACTCATTAATCACTAAATCTCGAAAACCACTTGACCACGAAGCTGAAATTTTCCAGGTTGATTCCTCATGTGGTGTAGAGGTCTGCTAAGAAAGAATTTTACGAAAGGGCTGAATTAAGGATGACAAAAGGGTTGAAATTTTATATGAAAGTGTACGCGTACGAAGTCGCGGGCAACAGCTAGTATATTATAATTATAGCAATTGCATTAATATGTTTATACATTTTCATCCATTATTTCAATTGTGATGAATTTTCAAAAAAAATTCTTTGTGCTCACTTACTTAAGGAACATTTGTTCAACATTTTATCCTTTTAGATCCAACGATGTTGAGCGTTGTCTGTCAGTTAATAAATTAATTTAAGATTTGTATTAAGTAGATCTAGGTTTCTAGCGACACTATAGCGTGATTGAAAGCGCTAGTGGCGCCCCCACGAGTGTTCCTGCGGGTGCCAGGGCCCCATTAGTGGTGCAATTGATTGCATTCAACGTACCGGTGCCGCGAGGTGGCGCGTCGGTTGCGGTCACTGAATTGGCTCTCTGCAGCTCAGGCTGATTGTGTGTTCGTGGAAAATAACCACATCCAGTACTACGACCATAACGTTCGACGAGTTTGTGCGACGGGCTTTATGTCAGTTTTCCCCTCAGATTATACAAACAAGGGAGATAATGATAATGGTAATGGTGAAGTGACGTCACAGAAAAGAAAAAAAATCATAATAATATAGCGTAGTGGGTGCAACGGCATCACTGGTTTTACACTGACAACTTCGCTATTTTTGAACCGATTTAGGTGTTCTTTTTAACAAAAGAAACTCTCAAGATGTTCCCACAAGTTTTTAACCAGCTTCAACAATACGAATAATATTGTTTAAGCTGCTTATTATGTATTATATAATATTATATAATACATAGACATCTTCATTTTGAAGTCGGTTTTTATAATATTGTTAATTATGTAAACTGAATTGGCGCTTTATATATCGAGTTTTAATTTATTTTCCAATACTCTGTTACTATCTTTTCAAGCTTCAAACTAAATATATATTCATAAACACATACGTGACAAAAGGAGATTAAAAATCACTTTCCCTGACCTCGCAGGAATACTTCACAAAATGCTCTGAATACCTCTGGAGCAGCCGCGGCAGCGGGCGGTATTCCGCCCCGGACCGGTACGAACCGGCATTTCGCCGGTATGCACCGGTTCTAGCCGGGGGTTAGTCGCAACAGATCATGACATACATTTTTTGTATCCACAGATAAAATATTAGTCTGTTGTGTCTCCTGAAATTAATCTCAAGAGTTACCAAACAATGTAAGAAAAGGAAAGAAAGTGCATACGTGTGTTCAATGTTATTATTGCATTATGTTTTGTATGTTTGTTGTAGAAATAAAATTTATATATTATGTATAGTTACTCTTACAATAAAAATAAAAATATAAGATTTTGATGTTTGTGGTGACTGATCACAAATTCAGCATCAAAGAATTGTTGCGATCCGTTGACATGATATTTGAGATTCGTTGATGGAGTGTTTAGTAATTGATATAATTTTTTTGGGACACGCTTACTCCAATCTGATGTCATGATCCGTTGCCACGAACCCCTAGCCGGTAAGAGCCGTAAAATGGGGCGGGATTTTAGCGAGCATGTCACCTGCAAAGTATTCGTAGTGGCGTTGCGTAAATTGCCTGGATGTCATTATCGTTTAAGGTTGCGCTACTCCGGAGTCTTTCCACGCCAGCGCCGGCTGCTCGCCTCTCTCTCGGCTACAGAGGGCTCATTAAATGCACGAATAGATCACATTTTCAACTAAAGTCGGAAGTGGACGTGTTAGTGAAGTGAGTCCTAAAGCATTGAAAGCGTTTGTTATTTTTCTATTCTGTTTGAGTTTCAGTTTGACATAGAATGTATTTTATTCAAGTAAAAAATAAATACGCGGAAATTGTTTCACAAATTTCGGCATCCACTTGACTGCTCATCTTTTATCCCGCCGTAAGCCAAAGATACACTTTTTTAGCTTAACTTTTTTAAAGCGGGCCAATCCTAGGCGCAAATTGAATGAATAACTTTTGAGTCTCCAATCACAAGCGCCATATACGACCCCCCTTTCCCCTCGCGACCGACATCTTTCACAAGCAAATAATGACTCGTGCGCGATTAAGCTGGCGATCGAAGAATACATAAAAAATATGGATCTTATTGAGGATCTCTTCCTTTTTTGAAGTTGGTTAAAAATGGTGACGCTTCAGGTTATAATGGGCATGATGACTAAAAAAAATTTATTACCTCATAAAAAAGCTGATCATAAATAGAGCACAGCAATAGTATAATTTTAGATAATTATAATTATAATTAGAGATATAATTTTAATTTCATGCTAGACAGAGAACCTATACTGAGCCGAGACGTCAAGGCTCAGGAGCGCCATACAAATGCTATACTAACACACGCTTTGCGAGAAAGGGATAGAACATCCCCTCTCCAGCCCCACTTCATATCTCAGAGATTTATCAGCCAATTCAAATTATTTTTTCAGTATGTGTAATGTATTTAGTTATATTCATCCCTAAGCCGGTTATTTGTAATAAATTAAACATTAGGAATCATGCCTATTATAGCATTGTCAGCTGAAAATAGTGAATTGAGAAGTGTATAAAAAATTGAACTATATATATATGATATGTACCTACTTTCTAAATCAAAATCCCTACCGCGCTTAATTTCAATTCAAGTGGCATACACTCTTTTGGGTCTACGTTATTTTGTGATACATTTCAACTTGATATCTACAAAGAGGGAGAAGATGGGAGTCTTAATCAAAGGAAGGCCCGCACTGATAAAAAACAGCATTTTCAAAATGATATGTTTACGCGTTTGCAAAAAACATATTTCAATATTTAATTCTGAGAATTCCAGAGTGCTCTGCTGGTATTCAAAATTCCCAAACCGCCTATTCCACCGGTATTGTAGACATCGCGGTTGTGAAATGGAGCGGGATTCCGTATTGTACCGTTGTGCATAACAACCACGGAAAACTACAATCATACCTACAATAGTCTTGCTTCAACTTATTTTTTACCGGTCTAACAAGGAGGGGGTTACCAATTTAACTGTTTTTTTTTTGTTAGAATTTCTATGTAGTTTACATGAAGCTATTGGACTAATTATTTCGTATCGTCATATAACAAATATGACCATAAATAAAGCTGACCACTGAAATCAAAATCAATATGTGTTTTAAAATTAAGGAATATAATACAAATGTCTTGCTAGACAGAGAGCACACTATATCACTAATCGTCACCTGTGAGTACAGAAAAGAGAAGTAGAGAAAAAAAAATCTATTCTGTGCTTGTGAGTACACCATACAAACGCCATGCCGACATTCACTTTGCCGGGAAGACAACAGAGCATCCCTTCCTGGGGCCTTGTTTAAAGCAATACAGTTTAGGAGTGAATAGGTATCTTTTAAGTCGGCGTGCTTCATCTTCGACCACATCGTCGCTTACCAACAAGCGAGTTGGTGGTCAAACGCGGACATATCCGCGATATAGAAAAGGTGATGAAAATATGTTGCGCGACCGCAAACCGTATCACGTTCGCGTGATTTTTTGAGCTGCGCGCTTTTGACGTTAGTTTGAGACCGCGTAACGAGTTGGGCGTAAGGCCCCTGATCCGAACAAAAACTTTAAACGCTTATATCTTAACCGATTCAAATATATTTTGTCAGTAGCTGTACATAATTTTATTACGTTTTTCACTAACTCTGTTATTTTTAACAAATGAAACGCCTGTTCGTTAGCCTATTGCAAGGTCAATTAAAAATTAATTTCAAAATACAAGGTTTTATGTATTCTTCTCAGCAACCCCTTTCATTTGATACCCATATCATGACAATAGATAAAAAAATCCGCCATATTGAATTTATCATCCAGGACCAAAGTTCTTGGGATGCCAATCCAACAAACCCAAACTCGATGAGGTTACGTCGTTTCGTTTAGGAGCTCTACCTTCTGTCTACAGGATAACTAGTCTAAAATTCAGTTACAAGATTTGTCGCACACATACCTTGAATGTACATACTAACAGGGCAAGATAAATAAAAGCTTACAAAAATAAGTCTCTATGGGATCTACTCACAGTGAAAACTTAAAAAGAAAGTGTTAGCTCGTACACGGTGCTACATCACTTTGACACAAAAAAAATTAGCGCACGAGCATTTATCACCATTGTAGAGTTTTACATTTTGCGTTTAGCTGGCTGCCTTAAAAGTGGATAATATTATTTGGGTGTATCTGTACGTATTCGATGAGCGAGGTTCCTTTTTCTTCGTCTTTATAACCTCGTGTTATGTTTTAAGTTGTGTGGAGGTAAGTAATAGGCATGATTCCTAATGTTTAATTAATTACAAATAACCGGCTTAGCGATGAATATAAGTAAATACATTACACATACTGAAAAAATAATTTGAATTGGCTGATAAATCTCTGAGATATGAGTATTTAAAATTTTAGGTGGTGATAGAGAGGGGATGTTTTATCCCTTTCTCGCAAAGCGTGTGTTAGTCTAGCATTTGTATGGCGCTCCTGAGCCGTGACGTCACGGCTCAGTATAGTGCGCTCTCTGTCTAGCATGAAATTAAATTAAATTAAAATGCTTATATCTTATTTATTTTTGAACTAATTTTAATTTTGTTTTTGTTGATGTGCTCTTTTTATGATCAGCTTTTTTATGAGGTAATAAAAAAATATTAGTCATCATGCCTATTGTGTATTTTGTGTGATTTGATGTTAGAGTTCACTGATAGCCATAAAGTCGCAACTTTTTGTTGTACTTTAGTAATATCTGGTTTAAACATAAACATAATTTATTGGTAAACACTTGTGTACAAAAAAATTTGTGGTTCTGCCTTTGCTTTAGTTGGTTTTGAACAATAAATAGTTATCTATCGATCTATGTATGATCGGACTGCGACCATCTTTGTATTAACCAAATTTCGCAGTCGAGTTAGGTATCACTATAACTTGTTCTATAGCATTTTTTTTGTATAGTTATGCAAAAACAGTTTTTTTTTTTCAGAATCAAAATATCGATAAAGTAATAAAACATTTCAAAATTACATAATTAACCAATAAATGAAAAGCAGATTGGGCTAAATTACCTTATTCAACGTTAATCGGCCCTTAAAACAGGTAGAAGCGTCGAGGTGGTGATAAAACGACCATCGAGTGGATATCCGAACCTTATCCGGCGGCGGCGGGGTACTGTAATTGTGCTGGGAACACAAGGGACCGTGGAATGCAGTAGTCAACCTCACGCTGGCTCTCCTTCCCGCTGACTTTATAATAATTGTTGGGTAGCGTTTATTTGGGAAAGAATATTCCCATAAGCATAGGTATTGCATATTCAATTTCAGATTTTTAGATATGAAATATATTTCTTTCTTTTTTTACAAAATAAATATAAACACTTTTACTGACATGATCATGTCAGTCGTTATTAAGATTTTATTTTCTTTTTGAAACATAATGTAGATAATGGCAATCTGCTATTATTGTACTATCACAATGTACTCATATTTTTGCAAAATATTTTGAATTTGAATTTAGGGTTTATAACACCCTAAAACTAGACTTTAAAAGGAACATGACCTAATCTTAGGGTTGGTCTCCACCAAAGCGGTTAACAGCAACACGTGATGTTATGTAGCGCCATTTGTATATTTATTGGTCAATATTATTTAGTTTTAAATGTTTATCGGGACTTATAACGTATTATTTAATTTAGGTAAAAATCTGTATCAGGCATTTAAAACATGTGTTCAAATCGCGAAAGTTTAAAAATTACTAATATTATTTAGTGTTTACTGGTAAATATCACAATAATGTTGATCAATAGACTAGAACTGGTTAGAACTAGTTCTAAAACTAATAATTGAGAAAGGCAGACGTAACATTTATGCGTCTTGCATTATATGCATCTAGAGAAAGATACCAGTATGATTAAGTGCATCCTGATAGTTACAATCTGGGTGTCTTCAAGTCGTGAGTGAATCGGTTTCTTCTAGGCAAGCGTGTTCCACCGTAGACTGCATCATCACTTACCATCAGACAAGTTGGCAGCCAAGCGCAAGTCTATTTTTAATTAAAAATACCTGCCTTTGCACGCGTTGAACATCCTGAGTTGCGAAGGTATTGTAACCGTGTGTAAGACGCATTACCATCAAGACTAGCTCTCTCAACCTTACGTACTGTCACGTCAGTAAAGAGCGCTATCACACAGGGTGCATGTGAATCAATTTGTCAAATGGTTCTCGATGTGGTCAATAAAGATGTAAGAGGGAGGGGGCATACGTCGCACTACCCATGGAAGACTGGCGTAAGTTGAAAACACCAACTTTTCAGGAGCGTCAAAAAACTGATTTAATTTTGCGGAGAAATTAGAAGACCTAGTCAATTGGTTTCTTTAGCAACATGCTGGCAAAAATTAACTTACAGATACCTATATACTTTGTTTTTAAGAAAAGCTAGCAGTTTTTGCAGAAATATGAAATTAGGTGGTAGGCCCGGGGATTAATGGAGAATCCCCGTAATAACAATATGAAATTTAGAAACATCTAAAGTTAACGCTTTGTTGCTACGGAAATTAGACGAATTAGGTGGATTTATTTGGAGTTAAGTCTTTATTCCAGCCCACTTTCATAGAACTTTTGTACGTAAAAAATTATACTCTTTTCTTCCACGGGAAAATAATGCGGAAATTAATAGTAACTTGTATATAAGCGTATATTTCTGTACTTTATCACGTGGAAAAAATATGTAAGTTCATTTATGTAAATAAGTTTTTATAGAAAGACGTATAATAATTGCTTAATTTCGTTTAAGCTAATATTAAAAGGCATGTCTACAAAACTATTAAGCGTAACAAAACTTACATAGGTTTACCAGGGAATTTATGAAAAATGTATTTTCGTACGAATTTTATGAATCAAATTATATCCGTCATTTATTGGAATATTAATTTGAGGAATTTTGAGTACGTGTATTAGATTATCCTTTATCCAATGGTGACATAAAAAAATATTGACGCAAGTGTGTTTGCGCCAGTCTTCCATGGAGGGTGCGACGTGTGACGTGCAAAGTAGGGCGACTGTTGTTTTGATCCTTATCTCTTATGTTTCGTGTCATATTACTTACGTCCCTACAGATTTACCTGCGGGTTTACTTGTCCCTGTAGATGCCTTTTACGATGTGACAAGTTATTGAAATCCATTAAAGAGGGAAACGCCAATTAGAAATAGGTTTAAACCGACTTCCAAGATTTGTTAACATAGTTACAAGTGAAGCTAATAAAAGCGTGATAAAAGATGACAAAAGTCCACTATAGGTCCTAGTTATTCTTATTCTAGTGCGATGTTACAGTAGCCATTTGTATTAATTATTTTTTATTACCTCATAAAAAGCTGATCATAAATAGAGCATCAAAGAAATAAAACAAAAAATGTTCAAAAATAAATAAGTTGTACGTATTTTAATTTTGTGCTAGACAGAGAGCGCACTGTAGTAAGTTATGACGTCAAGCCGCAAGCGTGCCTAAATGTTATAAATAACACACGTTTTGCAGGACAAGACAGAGACAAAGCATCCCTGCTCAATCCCCACCAAAACTTTAAACGCTTATAATAATATCTCAGAAATGTATGAACCAATTATTTTTTGTATGTGTTATGTATTTGATTATAGTTATATGATTATATACGGAATATTTACCATGGTAAGGTTATGGAATGAGCTGCCGATACAAATAACTACAACTTTAGTGAACAACCGTGATTGTTTAAAATTGTGTATTTAATTATATGTTATTTATAACTAGCTGTTATTTATAACTATCTGCAAAAAAATGGAAAAGTCTTAGTTACTTTTTATGATATCATCTATCTGCCAGTAAAAGTCTTGTCAAAATTTGTCCAGCCGTTTCGGAGTCCATAGGAACCATATATTTACTAGCTGACCTGACAGACGTTGTGTTGTTGTAATATTTTTGTTGTAATTTTTATGTTATCCTTGTTTTGTGGTGTTTTAATAAAGAGTTTTTGTATTTGTATTTTTTTTTGTTGTCCTGTCTTAGAACTATCAAACGCGCGAAGTTAAAATCGTCAAGAATCACCAATCAACTAGCCTATTCCCTTAACACAAACTGTACATTGTGATTACAGAAGGCAGTCAGGTCCGAGGTGACCGTGCACGCGCGACACTACGTGCCTCTTCGGTCACGTATCGAATTAGGACACCCTGTACACTGTCGTACATTGTATACATTATAACGGGATATTACAGGGAAGAGTTATTTCAATTAATAGCTGCAACCCGTATTGTGACCCGTGTGGACTTTCCCTAAGGAACCAGGATATGAAGTATTTTTGTCACTCTGCGGTCCTATAACAAAAACACGGTGCTCTATTGTTCTGTTGCTGCGTGAAAGAGGATCAAAACCAACAAACAAACACACTTTCGAAATTACAACATGGTTAATAGTTTTTTCCTTTACTAACTAAACAAAATACAGGCTAACACTACAAAAACAGTTTGGCCACCCATAGACCATTGAAAGTATAAAGGCAATCCAATTGCTCAAGCTCCTACCAGTTGTCAGCGTACCCAGCATTCTGGTGGCATTACTATGCTGAATGGAAATGCTTATGCGTTGAACAAGAAAAACGCCAGCATTTTGCTCATGCGGTGTATTAGCCAGGAGCTAAGATTTTTGAAAGTGAGGTGAGCTTTCGGTCTGCAAAGGCCCAATGTCTTGACCCCAAACGGCACAAATATGTAACCACTGCCGAGGTTAGCATATTTTCGCCACTTGCGCTGCTCTGCTGAATTAGCCGCACTAGCCCTACTTTGTGTCTCAGGAAGATGTGACGGCGCCAAAGTATCGACACAGATCGCGTCCCATACAAGGGACTATCCCAATTTAGGGGTTTTTTAAATTGTTAATATTATGATATGTCTGTTAGATTTATAACCAATATATCTATCAGTACAATCCACAGTACCTAAAATCTCATCTTATAAATGACTGTGCGACTGAAGATGGACATGGAAGATGAACACCTGTGGCCTTTCTATTCTACAGTTGGAAACACAGGGCATACTACAAACGCTGGAACCCCCAACATTATTCATTCAAATAAACCTCCTAAATGTTCCGCCTATCCGGCTATAATAAATTCAGTACTTTGCGGGCTTTTTGAACGCGGCGTGAACTAGAAAAGCACTGAAATATCTCGGACTGCTCGACTCGCTCGCTCGCTTTGCTTGCAGTCATCTTTGAGCAGAAATATATTAGAGCATAGTCGCACTGGTGATATGCAGACGTATTACTAGTAAGGTGATTTCTTAAAAGACGCTGTGTATTCTTCGGCGCAGGCTTGCCAGAAGCAATTCACTGTTTCGATTGTTCTTCGATTTCTGGTGTACAGTGGTGGAGCCACGTTTCGTCTACTTTTACAAAACAATGCATAAATTATAAACCATGACAAAACAGCTTACACACACGTTATGTTTATCGATCGAGACGAGCACCTGACTGATTTCGGAGCCATTAGAGATTCTTCAATAGAGAATACGCGCGCTCCAAGAGATGGTCACCTACTGGCTGACTGGCTATAACGTCGGTCAAGGCCACGGTAGCGGTGACCAGCACCCTCGCTTCTGCTTGTGCCTGCAATCTGTCTGCCATCTTCGGTACTAGAGTCCCTTCGTGTTGTTCTCAGATGCCATGCTCACTTCTCACTTGTGTTAAATAGCTAGGGTTAGTTTATAATGGATCCTCACGCAAGTTTTGATGAAGTAAATGCATAAAGTAGTTTATGTTCCGTCGAAACATCCCCAAACCTGCCTGTGAAGTGGTCACACGCGTGCGTTTTTGATCCACAGTGAGTAAAAGTGGCACCCAATACACGGATATCTTCTTCATGTCTAAACGTTGGTGTAAGATATTGCGCACAAGTTCGTTTCAGATGCCCACTAGGTCAGGCACATTCACTCTTGGGTCATTTAATATCATTTGGTATTTAATATGATGCTCATTTATTTCAGCGATCATCTCAGGAGTCGTGACCTCAACCTGGGTCCTTACGGCTAGCTGTTTTAAGCAATTCAGTTTAGGTGATGAAAAAAGTTGCGCGATCGCAAACCATATCTGGACGCGTTAAGTTTCACGTTCGCGTGTTTCAGAACGGCTGTTTTAACGTTAGTTTGAAACCGAGTAAGGAGTTAGCCGTAAGGGCCCTGGAAATTCAGGCTGGTGGCTTGGATGTTCAGCATGGCTTGTGCTTGTGCAACTACAACTAAAATTGTAAGCCAATTTGGATAATTTTAATCGACGGAGCGGACTTCCCATCTCCCCATAATATTTTTCAAGCTTAAAAGACGACAATTTTGAAAACGAGCCATTGTTTTCTTTAACGCCTGTCCAAAAACTGTCGGATTTTATGGCTGAATATTATCATTTGGCCTTTTGAAAGAGTTTTAAATCAAAATATTTTAAGCAATTTTGATAATGTTATTCCTATGTTGATATTTACCAGACTCATCATTCTGATATAGTAATGGTTAGAAATTCACCACTGTGATAAATTCCCTTGAGCAGAAACATATAAAGCTGCAAGAAAGCGCTGGAGCGCTGTTTCCGGGCGCGGTCAGTGGTCCTGTGTTTTACAGCGGAAACACAAATATTCACGTTTCGTGGCCACTGTATCAGAAAGTCATACGTGGGTTGCGGTGTAGAGGATGAAAGAAAGCGATTTAACAAACTATTATCTGAAAATTTAGTTACGATTGACTTTAATGAAGAAATAACTTTTGTTACTACTAATCTTTTTAGATAGATTGCAATAGTATAATTTTAAATTAAAAAAAAAAAGACTCGATCGGATCATGTCGAGATATTCGTATGTCTATGTCTAAAACTAAGTCGCGTTTATTATATTGGAGAAGTAATTGTTAGTGGCGCTATTTTTATTTTAGGTGAATTTATCTGAACTGAGTACTAGTGTAAGATGTACTTGACTTGACGGCCACCGACTGGTAAGTCCGGTGATTGAGTGGTAGGGCGTCTGATTAATGAACCGGAAGTCCCGAGTTATATTTCCGGCCAGAGTAAGTAAGTAGTATTAAGTTTAATAATAAATAATAATACGTTTTTATTTGGTTTAAACACTGGTGTTGGTAACATTATTAGCATACAAATACTTGTTTAGGTGTATAGTGGGTATCTTTAGGATCACTATACCCTGAACTAGGTCTCGTCAGAGCCTGTATTGCAGTAAACATTTCCTTCTGGCCCTCTGGCCACTTTAAATAATAACATTTACAACACATTTGCTCAAAAAGTGCACTTACGATAACTGAATACATCTTTCGAAAGTTGAACATTACGGATCATACAACGGAGCGTGCTGTAATGAAACGTATCATACAACGGAGCGTGCTGTAATGAATTTGTCCGCACGCTCCGTTGTATAGCACCGTGCGTGTACGTTACGGTATTTTTTAATTTCCATTTTTTGTTTTTTTCTCGCAAATGTGTTGTAAAACGTTGTATGGCACACGTGCGGATTGGTTATTACAAACTCGTGACTATGGTAAGCCCTCGACTTCGTCTCGGGCTTACATTCGTCTACTCGTTTGTAATATGAATGTACCTTTACCATATAGATAAGAATTGTTTGACATGTATTTTTATTATTTTTTGTTATATTATTTCTGTTTTAATCAATCAAGTAGTTATTATTGTGATTTTTTCTCATATTTGACGTGTAAATTGACATTTTATCAATAAATTACTTATGACTTATGACTTAATAACCAACTTTCCGCACTTGTATCATAAATAACTATTTATGTGTACAATAGTTTATAAGGGATTTTTGTATCTTATATCTTGCACCACACAACCCCCGCACCAGTAGCCAAGGCATCCATCCGTGAACTGATAGAAGGTGAAGTTGAATTGCAAACTACACCTCGCCTGAGTATTTTATACACCATTCACTGGATCTCGGTCAGAACAGTGCCATTTATTCACTGGTTTTGAGATTGAACATGGAACAGTACAACACTGTTTTAAACTATGACGGTTGCTCACTAAAGTTACATGATTATTTACGGGATATTTACCGTGGTAAGGTT
Organism: Agriopis aurantiaria; assembly: GCA_914767915.1. Taxonomy (NCBI): domain Eukaryota; kingdom Metazoa; phylum Arthropoda; class Insecta; order Lepidoptera; family Geometridae; genus Agriopis; species Agriopis aurantiaria. The sequence goes on from OU611987.1 coordinate 18,821,617, forward strand.
GTGGAATGAGCTCCATTCCATGTCCATTCTTCTGTTTGCCCGAGAACATGGTGAATGTAACTGCACCGTAGTATCGAGAGCCCTATTCACAACCTTATCACGGTAAATATCATACATACAACTGTAGTGAACAACCGCGAAAGTGTAAAAAGTTTTTTAATATTTCGAACCTTGATTCAATACTGTAAGGGTTGACGTGACTGGATCTTCCAAAATCTATTATACTAGCGGTCCGCCCCAGCTTCGCACGGGTATAGATTATAGCCTATATCACCCGGGGATAGTGTAGCTTCCGAACAGTGAAAGAATTGCAAACAAAAAAATATCTCCTCTTTATAATATTAGTATACATAAATAATACATTTTCAACTGATACTGACCAAAAAAAAGGTCTCAATTCGACAGATTTTTTGTTTATATGTTTATCAATATATTATTATCTATACGCCGATTGTGATCGATTTTAATGAAACATATCGATCTACCTTGAAGGAGGTTTCAATTTTCAATTAAATTTAAAGAAAATATTCCACTTTTAAGTGTACGAAAAGTAAGGGATCAAAAGGAATGAATCCCATTAATTGAAGTTCCCGTGAAATTGGTTGTTATTTTTTGTATGAAAATGTATTAATAATTCCCACATTTAGAATTGAAACGTTTTCTTAAAATTTAATCCAGCGAGGTAACGGGGCCAGCGCACCTCCGTCTCCTTTTTGCATTGCTTTACTTGTTACATTTTTTACTTTTTGTAGATAAAAAGATAAAGATCGTTTATTTGCATACAACGTGAGAATTTTTGTCCACTTCTATGCATAAAAAGATGTTAAAATAGCATTAAGTCACGCTGTGCCGATTTGGCGTACAAAAATGTCATTTGGCACAATGCTCGTAACAAAATTCAAACAATATTTTGAATCACAACAAGAACAACAAACAAACACAGATTTTAAAAAAACGTCGTTAAGTTTATTGAAATTTTCTGCGCAATTTTCTTAATTTTTATTTCCGTAATTACCTTCTACAAAGTATTAGAAAACTTTAAAAAAAAGACGAATGAAATCGGTAATGTCGTTCTCAAGTTATGGCGTGACCAAGGTAAATAGGGATTCATGTTTATAATAATAATAGATAGATTTTACGTACTTAATATTAATAAAAATATGTTAAAAGTACAAATACAAATAATAGTATTTCCAAAATTTTGGAGCAATAAAATAGAAATTTATACATTTAAAAGGTAAGCAAAGACAGAGTAATCAGGCAAAGAAGCTACCTACAGGTAGTACCATAAAGGCAGTAATATAAAAGGAAGTCTCTATATACCACTTTCAAAATACTTTATAAATCGCGTGTTGATCTGCATCATTCAATGTCCAGGGATCAGAGCAGTCAGGACAAAACCTGTGCTAAGAATAACCGCTAACATTAACTTCCAACCAGATTATTGCAGCCACAAACAAACAAAACCAATCATGTTCCAGAAATATCGCAACCGCGTTCCGTCGTCGGCTATTAACAGAGCGCCAACAAAACTAGAACAAATACAATAATTCGACGGGCAACACTTCGGAAATTACAAGTGTCGAGCCGACTCGCCCGGCAATCGATCACACTGCCTGTTTTCTTCCCTTGGGATCCAACCACTATCCAAAATCCTACTTTAACAACAAAAGTATAGAGTTGACAATTCTGTAACGTGATATTGCCCAGTAAAATCTCGCTAGTTTTGAAAAAATCATCCGCTTACAAGGTTTTATGTCTGAATCGTAACAGACAACTATTCAGGCGACTTGAATAATTCATTGCTCATGATTTCTCTTTTACGGGAAAGCTTATTTTTACGAGTCCGCGGAAAGTTGTCCGAGCAAATGAAATTAGAAGCGTTGATTATTCATTGGGGCTTTTCCTGTTAGCAATATTTTTGGGAACTCAGTGTTATTAGGAGACGAATTTAATTATTGTAATAGAATAACATGATGCAAAACAACAATAACATTCTCATAAACTATATTTCCATAGCTAGCAGAAAGGGAGGTATGTGTGTACGTATATAATACGCAACTGAAAATTTTACTACCGAGGTAGAAAACGGAACTTTGTGACAACTGAACGTGTATAGGTAAAACTTGGTTTCCCTCCGGCTCATTTTTCTATCAGACGGCCAGAGTGGGCACGAAAAGGTGACACGTTTCATGGTTGATATTCTGAAAACCCGAAGGAAGCGTTTTAATTCTACGTTTATTGCGCAAACAGCTAGACTGTGGAATACGCTGCCTGTATATGTTCCCCGATAGTTACAATCTGGGTCCAAGCCGTAAGTGAATCGGTTTCTTCTAGGCTTGAGCTTCATTGTAGACCGCGCTATCGCATAACATCGGATGAGGTGGCGGTCAAACGCAAGCCTATTTTAACTGACTTCAAAATAGGAAGAAGTCTCACTCAAGCCGTTTTGTTTTGGTTTAATATTTGTTACCTCAGAACTCCGTAACTCCGTTTTTTTTTTAATATAATAATTGGCAAACAAGCTACGGGTAAGGTATGGTAAGGATTGAAACTTTTAAATTGGTCGCATACAAATTTCATTAAAATCTATTCAATAAATAAACATTTAAACTAAAATAAATGAAAAAAATCGGTATCTTGGATATTGTCAAAAAAGTAACCGAAATTGCATATAAAAAAATATATGTTAGGTTGGTCTTTTAAATTGATAATTATTAATTAAAAAATAATAGTAATAGTAACCATAATGATTATCTAGATTAACATACTAACTCAAATAAATAGAATTCAAATAAATAGAAATAAAATAATAATGAATAATGAATAGAATTTCATAGATTTTTAACCCAATTTTTTTTAAACCTCCAAATAATATGAATCTGCTGAACTAGGGTCAACGAACGGACAGAAGGATCTTAATAAGTTTTATTTGTACTGCGATATGTAGGAATCCCGCTTGTGAAACGTATATTGAGAGCGTATAGCACTAACTAATTATAATACGTATATAATGTACAACTATCTTTCAGTCAAATATTAATAATGAAGCTACAGAATCCAATAAACGTGCTTGTTTAAACAGTCGATAGCTCGGAAGAGTCGCCGCGACATCTAAAGCGGGGAAACTAATCTACTCTCATTTATCCGAGATCTTTGTCAACAACAATCAGCAGGAGGCTTTGTTTAAATTATTTATAGCACTGGATTACAGTACGCGAGGATGGCGATGAATAAAGGTTGGATCACACCGGGGCGCCATGCAACGCGGCTTGGGACGTGGCAAAATGACTGCAGTCGTGACAAGAATCAAGAAATATTCTTAAAAAGTAACTAAAGACCTTAAGATAAGATAAATAAGATAAAAAAAATCACTCAAAAAGGAAACTTATTTAAAAAGAACAACTAATTAGTAAACAAATCTTCTACGATTAAGAGTAATTTAGTAAGACATCGTGTGTTGGTCGGTGAGCTCCAAACCAAGCACGAGGCTTGTGTCTTGGAGCTCGAGTGCGAAGTTACCTTAGGGGTTTATACCTATGTGAATTCATGCATTTTAATTTGATCGTTTTTTTTTACAAAAAACGTTTTTCTATGCTGAACTTGTGCTGTTTAACTGAGTTCAATAATGAATATTTTAAAGTAAAACAAACCGACTTCAATACTATACTTACATGTACCAACTTAAACTACAAAAGTTGAAATGATGACAGTTAAAACAGATTGAAAGTCCTCATTAAAACTATGATTATTCTAAAAAGTGCTGAATTAATTTCGATAAAACTTTTATGAGATCATCTCTGAATTATGACCTACCAAACAAAAAAAACATCGTGAGGAAACCTGCATACGTCATCATCATCATTTCAGCCGTAGGACGTCCACTGCTGGACATAGGCCTCCCCCATCGATCTCCAAAAGGGCCGGTTGGAAGCGGCCTGCATCCAGCGTTTCCCTGCGGTCTCTTTTAGGTCGTCTGTCCATCTTGTGGGTGGACGTCCTACGCTGCGCTTACCAGTCCGTGGTCTCCATTCCAGAACCTTTCGGCCCCATCGGCCATCTGTTCTGCGTGATATGTGCCCTGCCCACTGCCATTTCAACTTACTAATCCGGTGGGCTATGTCGGTGACTTTCGTTCGTCTACGGATCTCCTCATTTCGGATTCGATCTCGTAGAGAAACCCCGAGCATAGCCCTCTCCATAGCTCGTTGTGCGACTTTGAGCTTGCTTATGAGGCCCATAGTGAGAGACCACGTTTCAGTGCCGTATGTCATCACTGGTAACACACACTGGTCGAAGACTTTCGTCTTAAGGCACTGAGGTATTTTGGACGAGAAGACGTTGCGTAGTTTACCGAACGCTGCCCAGCCGAGTTGGATTCGCCGATTGACCTCTTTCTTGAAGTTGGACCTACCTAGTTCGACTGTTTGTCCTAGGTAGACGTACGCGTCAACAGCTTCAAGAACTGAGTTCCCAACTGATACTGGGGTGGGCACAACATGGATATTTGACATGACCTTTGTCTTGTCCATGTTCATTTTAAGGCCCACCTGTTGAGAGACTCGATTGAGGCCTTCGAGCATCATGCTGAGATCCTCCATCGATTCTGCCATGACCACAATATCGTCGGCAAACCGAAGGTGAGTGATGTACTCGCCGTTGATGTTGATGCCGAGTCCTTGCCATTCCAGGAGCTTGAAGGCATCTTCCATTGTGGCAGTGAACAGTTTCGGAGAGATAACGTCTCCCTGTCTCACGCCTCTTCGCAATGGAATTGCCTTCGAACTCTGCTCCTGTACTCGGACCGACATGGTGGCGTTATTGTACAAACACTTCAACACTTCGACATACCGATAGTCAATACGGCATCGCTGGAGAGACTCAAGCACCGCCCATGTCTCGACCGAATCAAAGGCTTTCTCATAGTCCACAAACGCTAAACATAGTGGCAAGTTATATTCTTCGGTCTTCTGTATAACTTGGCGTAGCGTGTGGATGTGGTCTATGGTACTATAGCCTTTTCGGAAACCGGCTTGTTCGATAGGCTGGAAGTCATCGAACCTGCGATCGAGACGATTCGTGATGACCCTCGAAAACAGCTTATAAACATGGCTCAGAAGCGAGATGGGTCTGTAATTCTTCAGCAAGGTTTTGTCACCTTTCTTAAAGAACAGCACCACCATGCCTCTGTTCCATGCTTCTGGCGTTATACCTTCGAGTAAGACAGAATTAAAGAGCTTCTGAAGGACTCTGAGTACCGGTGTTCCACCCGCTTTCAGAAGCTCTGATGTGATTCCATCGTCCCCCGGCGCCTTGTTGTTCTTGAGCTGTTTCAGGGCCATCCTAATCTCGTACAGGCTGATGTCCGGGATATCTTCGGTATAGTGTCGGCTCAGCTTGGCTCTTGGGTCTTTGGCCGAGCTGCTCACAGGTTTAGCAACCGAAGTGTATAGCTGTCCATAGAACCTTTCGATTTCCCCTAAAACCTCAGCTTTGGTCGACGCTACACTACCATCTTCCCTCTTCAGCTTTGTCAGCTGGCTTTGCCCAATAGACATGTCTCTTGCAAACACTTTGGAGCCTTTGTTTTGCTCAATCGTCTCTTTAATACTGTTCGTATTAAAGGTACGTATGTCGTGCCGCAATGACTTCCAAATTTGTCTATTGAGCTGCCTATATGAGTCAGCGTCATCGGAACATTGTAGTTGTAACGAGCGTCGATCAGCCATGAGGTTACGGGTATGGTCGGATAATTTTTGAGGTCTATCTGTGCGCCGGCCAGGTCTAAAAAAAACTTAGAACCTACCGCATGGACAGTTTCCACTAACCTGTTATTAATCTCATCCACGGAAGCAAAATTCTCCAGGCAATCAAAGCGATTAGACAGCTCGAGTTGAAAGCTCTCGGGGTTTTGAATATGGGCATGGTCCGGTCGGAGCGTGGACTTCATTAGGCGGGACCTCTCAATTTTAACGTTAATATTCAATGTGCCTCTTACTATTCGGTGATCACTACCGGTTTTCACCCTGTGAATCACAGAGACATCATTGAATATTTGTCTCTTGGTGGTCATAATGAAGTCTATCTCATTTCTCGTAGAACCATCGGGGCTCATCCAGGTCCATTTCCTATGAGGCGGCTTCTGAAAGAAAGAGTTCATCATAAAAAGTCCCTCTTTCTCCAGAAAGTCGGCCAGCCTCTGTCCCCTAGGGTTCCGTTGCCCACAGCCAAATTTCCCCACTTTCAACTCATCGTCACTTCTCTTGCCCAACTTCGCGTTAAAGTCCCCCATAACAACAGTGAAGTGGGTCTCGGACGTATGTATGGCTCTACTAATGTCCTCATACATAACCTCCACTTCATCATCTGGGTGTGACGAGGTCGGTGCGTATACCTGAATGACCTTCAACGAATATCTCTTGGATATTCTGAGTATTAGGTATACAACCCTGCTCGAAACACTGTCGATGGTGATAATGTTGTTAATGAGGGACTTGTGGATGAGAAAGCCGACACCACCTTGGGACTGTTGGTCGCCCTCCCGGTAGTAGAGTAGGTTACCGGATTTCAGGGTTATCGTGTCCTCGCCCTCTCTACGGACTTCGGATAAACCCAAGATATCCCAACGTACCCTACCCATTTCTTCTTCCAGCTCAACAATCTTCTCATCAGTCCTCATGGTGCGTATGTTGTGTGTTACCAGGGCCAGTCGTCGTCGTTGGGGTTGGTAGCCGGGCGTCTGCCGGGGATTCTTAGCACCCCTGGCCCCGCCGTTACCATGACCGCTACCGTAGCCAGGAATAGCGGGGCTGCCGGGGACTGGGGGCCTGGTCCTTTTTGTATCTATCATTGAAGGGGGGGATTGCCAATACTCGCCACGCTTGGCAGGCGGGTTGGCGAGCGCAGTCGGTGTTTTTATACTCAGAAGACGCTGCTGCCCGTCTTCTGGTTTATCCCTTAGCCGACTTCTACGGCACCCACGGGAAGAGAAGGGGGAGCATACGTACCTGCATACGTACGGAGAAGAAATTCAATGGCGTATGTGAATCCGCCGACCCGCACTGGGCCAGCGTGGTGTATATAGCCCAATCACCCTTTCGGAGGTAGGCTAAAAGTCCAACAGCGGACTGTTAAAAGGCTGATTATGATGATGATGTAAAAAAAAAAACATCATAATTGGCGGAGTAATCGCGTAACAAACATAAAAATTAACAGTCGAATAGAGGAATCTCCTCCATTTTAGAAGTAGGTTTAAATATCTTGAGTCATAAAGCGAAATGATTTAGTGAGTGTTGACCTCAAAAGGCCTTTGTGACTGATGGAGAGCCTATTACCAGTTAATGACAACGAGAAACATGAATTTAAATCAGATGGTAATGTTTTTCGTGGCGTTAAATTTCGGAGAAGGGTCGCCGTTAAAGATTGTGATAAATGTCCCCGCAGTGGTGAGATACGACATAGAATAGATAATAGCTAACAGACGAGATTGTGCCTTATGGTTATCAGCTTCAGATTTCTGCGCAAAAACACGACAGTAAGAAAACTCTCACTAATATGGCAGAAATAAATTTCAACATCATCATTTCAGCCGTAGGACGTCCACTGCTGGACATAGGCCTCCCCCATCTATTTTTAAAAGGGCCGGTTGGAAGCGGCCTGCATCCAGTGTTTCCCTGCGGTCTCTTTTAGGTCGTCTGTCCATCTCGTGGGTGGACGTCCTACGCTGCGCTTACCGGTCCGTGGCCTCCATTCCAGAACCTTTCGGCCCCATCGGCCATCTGTTCTGCGTGATATGTGCCCTGCCCACTGCCACTTCAACTTGCTAATCCGGTAAATGCTGGTATTTTGGCCGAGAAGACGTTGCCAAGTTTACCGAACGCTGCCCAGCCGAGTTGGATTCACCGATTATAACACTATACCATACCGACCATAACATTATCGTCTAATAAAACTGTTTAAGTTGCATTAAGGGTAGCACATGTGCTAACCACGTCATGACGTGGTTAGGTACTTATCCATGCGTGGTAATATGCGTGAGAATAAATTTAAGCTCTGACGAGTTGCCTGGTAAGTACTAAAATGACCCCACAAGTATTTACTGCGGATAATCTGTCCAGCATCAAGCGAACGCAAGGCGAACATACCAACTACAAATGTAAGTTTGTACTAGGCATGCCTTTTAAGTTATATGATTATTTACGGGATATTTACCGTGGTAAGGTTGTGGAATGAGCTCCCGATATTTCGGCGCAGTTACATGCACCATGTTCACGGGAAGACTGAAGAATGCGGGTGGTTGGAGAACAGTTAAAAAGTTAGGTGCAGACATAACGATCTACCCTCTTTCTTAGTCTTTTGCTACGGTTATCACTGGAACTCGAACTCGAACCTAAGTCCCGACAAAACACACTCACTGTATCACTGCGTATAGTATTTTGAACACATTTTGAACGCGAATTTTTATTTTTATTTTTAAGGCAACCTAATACTGGATTCCACGCACTGCCTTTTAAGTTCTGTCGTTTCCATATTTCCCGGCAATTTTGAATTTGGAACTGTTCTACATTCGAATGTGTTTAAATTTTGAATCTCAAAACAGTTGAAAGTATTAGGATTAATGCTATTGTTTAGTCACAGCGTCGATTAGAATCTGGCAGGTTACGTACGAAAATGAATCTTTCTAAGGAAAATGTTCGTGCAATAATTTTCTACAACTTTAGAAGAGGCCTGACACGGCTTCAGTGTTTTGAAGAGCTAACATCTGTGTTCAGTGATGTAGCCCCATGTCTGCGGACTGTCGAACGCTGGTATTTAGAATTCCAGCGTGGACATAATAGTGTTAGTGACAAATCTCGCGAAGGACGCCCATAATCCGCCTTCACTGAAGATAACATCATTGCTGTGAGACTCATGTGACATATGGAGAGATAGAAGCTCTATTAGGCATCTCAGAGACAACCATTCAGAAGATCTTGCATGAAACACTTGGTGTGAGAAAGCTAGTTTGCCGTTGGATACCGCATCTGCTTTCATCACAAGGCGGCCCGCGTCAGATGGTGTAAGAAAACTCTGCAAAGGTTCAACCGAGGAGAGTCAAATCACGTCTACGACACCATCAGTGGTGACAAATCTTGGATCTATGCCTACGATACTGATTCCAAACAATAATCTACAATCTGGGTCTTTCAAGACGAGCCAAAGCCGACTAAAGTTGTTCGTTCTCGAAGCACTTCAAAGAAGATGGTGGCCACGTTCGTTGGAAAAACCGGCCATGTTGCGACTATTGCACTTGAAGATCTTAGAACGGTTAACGCAGAGATGTATACCACAGTTTGTTTACCACAAGTCATCGCCGAACCTCGAAAATCTAACTCAAAGCGACGCGTCATCCTGCACCAGGACAACGCAAGCTCACACAGCGCTCGTCAAACGATTGAGTATTTGAAGCAGGAAAAAGTAGAAATTCTTGACCATCCTCCATACAGTCCTGACCTAAGCCCTAACGATTTCTTTACATTTCCTAAAATTAAGAAAAGTCTTCGTGGTCAAAGGTTCCAGTCCGGTGAAGAAGCAGTCGACGCTTTCAAGTCAGCCATTTTGAACACCCCCACTTTTGAGTGGAATAGATGTTATAATAACTGGTTTGAGCGAATGGAAAAGTGTATCAAGCTACGTGGTGAATACTTTGAAAAACAATAAAAACTACTATAAGGTTCTAGTTGTGTTTTTTTCTTTAAACGACAAAACTTAAAAGAATAAACTAACTTAATAAAATTAAAAAACAATGTTTTATATATAATCTAACTATAAATTAACAACTTTCTAACAATTTTTCCCTTTATAAGTGTTGTAAGACCTTGCCTGTTGCAAAATTTCATCATTCTAGATCAATGGGAAGTACCCTATAATAGGTTATGATTCCCTTGTGAAATCGTAAAATATGCGAAAATATGCGACATAAACGGTCATATCTTTTGATTGCGTTGACTTACAAGTGTGATTTTGTCACAGTTGAAAGAAACTATACCTTCAAGTATTCAATATAAATTTCGACTTGATACCTTTACGCGTTCCTGAGTAAAAGGGTCTTGACAGACGGAAAGACGGACCGACAGACAACAAAGTGATCCTATATGGATTCCGTTTTTTCCTTTTGAGTTACAATACCCTAAAAAGTAAGTAGTACTAGATTCGCAAGCAATTAATATGAAAATACATTTAATTACCGTGAAGTATGACCCCGCGAAGAAACATGAGAGTCAAATGAAAAGTTAGATATGTATATCCAAAGAGAATTTAAAATCAAAACGCGAATAAAATTTATGAAGTAGGCATCTTCATTACAGAAGTGACGTCGAAGGCAGCTTAAGCGGAACGATTTGATGAAAAGCCTGGCCGAAGTTCACGAAAAATAATTTGGGAGAGTTCACGGGAAATCATAAAAAGTTAATACGAATTCGGGGAAGCGACGAACTCATTTACTTACCCCACGGTCCATTTAGGATTTCCTCAGACATCATCGTAATCCCAAGGAAAAATTGTTTTATAAACATACGGAAATTGTTTTGGGAACTTTTGGGCTCTGACGGTTTGTGGACGGTACATTAATCACTCTCATATTTTAGTCATGACCAGCATTACATACGTCACGGTGTAACATTACCAAGTGTTCGGTGGCTACGCTGTTAAATGAAACTTTGAATTACTTAGATGGAATGTATTTCTTATTACCAAAGCGTGGAGCATAATTAGATTTTAAATTAATACTAAAAGTATAAATTGATACATGAAGAGTATTTTTTATAAACCTCCGATAAAAGAGCTGAAGCTGTAGAACTGTATGAATAAATTTTCTTGAATCATTGCTTTTCTAGCCATCGCTCTCGGATCAAGTCACCTTTCAAACAGAAAACAAGAAAATCAAAATAAATTCAGCCGTTTGTTAACTACGATGCCACAAACAGACACACAGATACACAAACATGTTAATAATGGTGATGATTTAAATTCTATAGACAAAAAAGGTATTTAAGTGTGAAACAACACTGTAATATAAAAATTTGTTTCAAATAAAACATTATCTGTGCATTTTCACAATTTTAAATATGAAACAAGTAGAACTGGGGTAGATACACGAAAGAAATTCCTAATTTCATATGATTTTTGTCTGTAGGTTTATTATTGAAGCTATTGAAGTAGCTTCTGATACTATTTAAAGGGTATAATACATTTGTAGTACGAATTGTAGTAAAAAAGTAAATAACAGTAGCAACAATGTTAAGTTATGTAAATAGGTAAGTAGCAACAAAAAGTCATGTGCGTCCAGTTACCATCAAAACTATTCAACTCTGCTGGAAATATTTAACCGAAACAAAATATAACAATCGTCAACTCAAAGATATCTCTTTCTCAAACAGCGAACAAGTTATATCCCAACATTCCCATTGTCGCAGAAACGGGCCCGTTGCTATTAACTCAGTCTTGTCTCAATGGAATTCCAGCCGGGATTAGCATTTCAAATCAGCCCCGGCCTACGCCTGACCTTGTCGATTTGTAGTCCGCTTTATAATGATTACTCAATTCATTGAATGATAGAAATTTGATATTAGTTTTCATGAATAGAAACTCAAAGTCGAAGGAATAAATTTAAAATTAAAATTCCTCATGACATCCTGGAGTGTTGCGTTCGTAGATGTTGTTCCAGCTATTATAGATTATCGTTATATTAATGTTCGATGTGGAAAGCCTGATGATGTTTGTAGCTTGATGAGTAGCTAGCCTTATCGGATTATTCTTATTCTTATTATTCTTACACTAGATCCGATTTATTAAATCGGATCTAGTGCGTAAACTACTTACTATACAAATAGTTGTACGACAACTTCGGAACGTATTTTCACGGATTCGGATCGGATTTGGATCGGACGTAGTGCGAAACCGCTCTTAGAGTCATTAAGCTGCCCGCAGACCTTAAAATTTGCCTAACTGTTGGCCATACAGTGCTTGATGCAGCCAGTCGTCCTACGCCTGCCTCCTTGGTAGAGTGCAGCCTTCATGGGTGAGCAGGTGGCGAGTGAGCACGATAGACACAGCGCGCCACTTAATAAGCTAAAAACTATTGGAATTTTCTGAAACAATTGGAAACGATTTTTGTGGTTCTTAAAAGACTTTTTGAATAGCTTCTGCACCCGTCGGCCGCTAACATTAGCTTTGAGAGACTTTCAGAGATAAAAAATGAAAAACTTATTACAAATCAGGCCTTTGCAGATTTTCCCATTGTTTATTATAAATAAAAAATATGAGCCAATAAATTTATCAAACGCTTAGTCACCGCGACGCGCGACCGAAGCGCTGGCGTTTATGTGAATCAACGTAAAAGCATTGCTATTTAGCATGGTGTCACCGCCAACAACTGGGTACGCTGCCTACTTAGTCGGCTTAAGTATTAAATTATTTTTATTCCTATAACGGTCTACGGATAATCCGACGGTATTTTTGTTATGAGCTGGGTTTTTATGTCATAGATACCAAACAAGCTAACGGGTTACTGATGACAATAAAACAATAGACAAAATGATGATAAGTAATGATGATGGTAAGCGATCATCATCACCTATGGATACCTGTAACACCAGGGACATCACAGATACGCTGATGACCTTTTAAGACAGTTAACAGAATTGAATCATATGTAAAGGTACGCGCACATTATTTTAGGCCGCAGTGGGTAAGATCGCATCGCAAAAATCCCTGTCCAAACCACTGCGCCCCGGTATAATGTGCGATACTTCATATAAAATATATGAAAGCGATTTTTGCGATGCAATCCGGCCCACTGCGGCCCAGCATACTCGTAATGTGCGATACTTCATATAAAATTTATGAAAGGGATTTTTGCGATGCGACATAATGTGCGTTAACCTTTATAGTTAATCAAAAATGCTAGATTAGGTAGTTAGTATTTGTTTAATCTCACTTTATTTAGTTGAGTAACTATGTACCTACTTGCTTTTACATAAAGTAGTTTTCCAAAGAAACGTTTTAGTGTTTAAGAGTAGATTCAAAGTGTACGTCGTTTTACAGTCTGTAGTTCTCACTAAACCTCGCTGTATTTTGATTCTTCTCACCAGGAGCCAGTTTTGTTAGCAGAACACACAAGGCACATTCAGTTGCCGGTAAGATTAGATTTGAATATCGTGGCTGTTCTGATTTCCATAAAACACGGGTTTGGAATCGGAGACGGTTCGTGTTTGCACCTCGAGAATAGATAATGCTCTTTTACGGGCGAGCGCGTGTTATTGTTTTCTAGAGCGTACTTGCTACTACAAGGTAGCGGTGTAGTTGTGACCGAGGAAGGAAGTCACAAAATTCACTGGCGTTTGTTTGTATATTTTTAGATGTTTTTGTTTGACAGTAATTTTCGTACTGTTGATCTAATCTTAATGTTTTTAGCGTTCCGTACCTCAATAGGAAAAAACGGAACCTTTATAGGATCAGTTTGTTATCCGTCTGTCCGTCTTTCAAGGCCCTTTTTCTCAGGAATTGGTAAAGGTACACGTTAAAATTTATATCAAATACTTGAAACTATAGTTTCTTTTAGCTGTGAAAAAATCGAGTTTGTATGTCATTGCGATCAAAAGATATGACCGTTTATGTACCTTATTGTGTACTACAAAGTTAAGTTTGTACAGTACTTGTCCGGTTTTTAAACCATAATTTGTTCGCTCCAAGCTGTGACATAACTATTCCTATATCTTCACAACCCTTAAACCGAATTAGCTCATATTTTAACTCAAAGTATATATTTGCATAAACTACTCGGTTACAGTTTCACGAAGATCGGATGAACAAAACTCAAGTTATATCGTCGAACAAATATATTTACACACTTTATGTTCATTCTCTTCATAGCTAGGTTGGACTGTGGTGTGAGTCACACGATGACAATAACTTGTGGCTGTGATAATGTTAGTGTGAATGATATTAGTATCAGTGCGAGTGTTATCTATCAGTATTAGTATAACTGTTATGTATCAGTATCAGTATCAGTATCTGTGTGTGCGTGCGCGCGTGTCTCTCTCTCTCTCTCTGTTTCTCTCTGTGTGTGTGTGTGTGTGTGTTTAGTATCAGTATGAGTGTGGGTAATGTATCAGCATCATTGTTAGTGTTATATATCAGTATCAGAGTGAGTGTTATGCAAAAATGTCCATCGACACCACACAAAGGCTCGCGTGAGTCGTGACGGAACATCTAAATACATAATGAAGACTTGCCAAAGTTTCCCAGTTTAATCGAATTACGAGGCGGCGGAAGATTAACTCGCCTCGTGCGGCTCCGAAGACGCCACGAGGAAGGAATCCGAGGAACTTTTATTGATGGTCTACAAGAAATAACAGCCGGAGGTAGTTAAATTGTGGCTCTCGACGCAATTTCGTTCCGGAAACTTAAACGTTAGTTTCATTTTTAACCCCCGACGCAAAAAGAGGTGTGTTGATGTTTTACGTGTGTATCTGTCTGTCAGTGTATCGTAGCTCCCAATCGGCTGAACCAATTTTGATTGAGTTTTTTAAGTATGTTTAAAAGGTGACTTGATTGAAAGTGTTCTTAGCTAAGAGTCAAGAAAATCTTTACAGCCGTTTTAATATTTTCAGTTCTTCTATCAGAGGTTTAAAAAAATTATAATTGTTATTATTTTATCTGTAAGCGTGAGAAAGCTGACTGATCGTTTCAAAATTATTATTTTTTTCTCTCAGAGCGGTATACAGACAAATGTTTTTTATGCCATAAGTGTCAAATAAGCTGATGACCGCCTGATGGTAAGCGATCATCGTTGCTTATGAATACATGTACATATCTATACTAATATTATAAAGAGGAAAGATTTGATTGTTTGTTTGTTTGTTTGCATTGAATAGGCTCCGAAACTACTAAACCGATTTGAAAAAATCTTTCACTGTTGGGAAGCTTCACTATCCCCGGGTAACAGGCTATAATCTATAGCCGTGCGAAGCCGGGGCGGGCCGCTAGTTTGCAATAAAGATCAAATAATACATGTAATACTATAAGAAATGAATACGTAGCCAAACTTTAAATAATCTATTAGCAGCCTTTTAAAGAACCTTATGATAAAGTTTTTTTATGAAAAAGTTACACAGAAATGCCGCAATAATGGGAGCTCTATCCAAATATTGCAGGTCTTAGGCAAAAAATATGCGTAAAACGCAGAACGTGCGTTTCAAACAGTCAACAAACCTATCTAGTTGGTTATCTATACCATTCAGGACATTCCCCATTGCAAATGCGATATAGGATACAAAGAGACCCAACGTCTCTGTGCATGCTGAGCGGCTCTAGGTGCTCAGTGAGCTTGGGAACGTCGACAATTCTGACAGCTCTACGCTGTAATGCATCAAGAGGCTTAAGCTGATAATTGGGTGCTCCGTTCCAAAGATGGGAGTACTCCACGTGAGGTCGGACTCGCGTTTTGTAAAGTAAAAGCTCTGTGGGTGTAGCACAGAGTTGTGTTATTGATATATTATGTCATCATCATCATCATCAGCCAGAAGATGTCCACTGCTGAACATAGGCCTCCCCCTTACATAGGCCCTTTAACCTCCACACTGAACGACAGCTTGCCTTTTGCATCCACTGGGTGCCAGCGACTCTCACAATGTCGTCGGTCTATCTAGTGGGAGGCCTACCTACGCTGCGTCTTCCGGTTCGTGGTCTCCATTCAAGAACCTTTCTTCCCCATCGGTTATCGGTTCTTCGAGCGATGTGGCCTGCCCAATGCCACTTCAACTTGCAAATTTTAACAGCTATGTCGGCGACTCTTTTTCTTTGGCGAATATCCACGTTTCGGATTCTATCGCGCAAAGAAACTCCGAGCATAATTATGTAAATATTGTGTAGTAAGTCAAAATCGTTATTCTTTTATCTATAAAAGACGATGTATGTATGTTCCTTATGGCCTCCGAAATGGCCGATTTTGAATGGACTTTCACTGGTAGATAGCTAATGTTATAAGAAGTAACCCCCATGGGTTAAACCACGGGGCAAAGCTAGTTCTATTAAAAAAATTAAAAAATAACACATATCTTAAATATCTTAAACAATCAAATAAGTAAATAACACAAGTTCCCTACAATCCCGCGGACCAAAGCAGGCTCCAATCCCGTACAAGGACAGCGATTCCTTTGGGGCAGAACTTTTTCCATCCACCACGAAACTTCGCAAACTTCGACCTTATCTTGATAAGCGATATTTTAAAAACAATTTGCGGGAATAAGTCGACCGAGATACAAGAACAAGTTTTGCGTAAGGGAATAATAAATTGAGTAAGTTTGGGAGCCCTCACCTGGTGTGGTATCTGCGGGCACTAATTTAAGAATTAGGGGAAGTCCTACTTACTTTGACTCGGATTACAGAGACTTTTTGAAAGTAGGATTGGGTAGGGGCGTAAGAAAGGCTTGTGAGAGGTTGCTGGTTTCGGAGTACGGAACAATTCGTATCGCTGTAATAATCATTTAATGTAATAAGCATTCAGTTGCAGAATTTAATTTATAGTAACTCTCAAAGAGATATAATATTATGTGGTAGGCGTTGAACATCAGAACAGTGTTAACATCTAAATATATAATAGATATATCTTCCTGAGACACGAGGTAGGACTGGTGCAGCTGCCAATTCAGCAGAGCAGCACAAGCGACGCAAATATGCTAACCTCGACAGTGGTCATATAATTGAAGCGTTTGGAGTCGAGACTTTGGGCCCTTGGGGGACCGGGAGCTCACCTCATTTTCAAAAATATGTTAGTGTGCCTGGTTAGTGCGAATTGTGACCAAAATGCTGGCGTCTCTGACTCAACGCATAAACATTGCCATTCAGCGTGGTAATGCCGCCAAAATACTGGGTACGCTGCCAACTGATAATGGGATTGAGCATTTGATTGATTGATTAGCTCTTAGCTTGTATTTTCCATTAGATTAGATATTATATGTATAAATGTAATACACGTACTTAGCCAAGATTATTAACAATAATTCTAATATCTATAATCTAGTCTACTAATCGGATTATCTCTTATACATTACTTGTACCAGGGTCATACTGAAAGGGTATGCTAACCCAAAAAAGGCTCATTGTACTCGTCGATAGGAACAACTTTTACCATGGGACCAACCCTGACGTCGAGTGTGAATGACCTTTTTTATGGAATATTTGATAATTTCGAAATTTCTGACTTGTTTCCATACCTAGTCAATTAGTGAAAGTTCTGCGAGCGCTATTATTTCAAAATTATGAGTACTATTAGTCCGGGGAGTGTGACACAAACAAAGGGAAGCTTATACTCAGCACTGGGTCACTCAGGGCTGATAATGATGATGATTAGTTTTATGATCCTTAGGTTTTCGCTATTTTTACACATTATCTGGGTGTCGTATCTCAAATCGCGAGTGAATCGGTTTCTTCTAGGCAAGCGTGCTCCACCGTAGACCGCATCATCGCTTAACATCATTTTGGATTTTATCGCGAATCTTTAACACTAGCTGAATCTCGCGGTGTTTCCCGCGAGTTTTTCCGTATTTCTGGGGGAAGAGTACCCTAGATTCTCATGATGCACTCTATTTTCCTATACAATTACGCTATTGGTTTAGCCAATTGTAAAAAATGAACAAACTAACAGACAGCGAAACAGTTACTTTAGCTTGTATAATATAAGTTAGGATTATCTTAATTCCTGACGTATGTAATATATTACACGATATATTTTGTTAGAAGTATTTAATTTTAATATCCTATTTATTTCAGCTAATCATATTCTTTCTGAATAACCCAGAATATTTATAACATTAATTGCCTACGTATAAAAGCCAACATTACAAGCGTGACTTCTGAATCCTAACTCAGCAATAATCCTAATAACATTGTCTTTGGTCCAAGAAAACAACTTAACTCTCAATGAGACATGAACCTCTTACAAATATTATAAGCACAAGTAATCCTATCCCGGCTAAAGGTGGTATTCCAATCTTGGCGCCCGGCGACCGCGTCTGGCAGTAGCGGCTGCGTCGCGCGACCCACTGTGCAGTATGAATTTATATGGAGTACTAAACAATGTTAGCGTCCGCGTCGCGTGACGTGTGGCTCGCTTGCATTAGATGCTTTGCAAGCTTTAAGGTAGAATTCCAATCTAGGCGACCGCAACAGGCGACTGCAGATGCGTCGCGCGACCCACTGCTCAGTTTGAATTTATATGGAGTGCTAAACAATGCTAGCGTCCGCGTCGTGCGACGTGTGGCTCGCTTGCATTTGATGCTTTGCAAGCTTTAAGGTAGTATTCCGATCTAGGTGACTGCAACAGGCGACTGCAGATGCGTCGCGCGACCCACTGCTCAGTTTGAATTTATATGAAGTGTTAAACAATGCTAGCGTCTGCGTCATGCGACGTGTGGCTCGCTTGCATTTGATGCTTTGCAAGCTTTAAGGTAGCATTCCGATCTAGGTGACAGCAACATGCGACTGCAGATGCGTCGCGCGACCCACTGCAATGCTCAGTTTGAATTTATATGGAGTGTTAAACAATGCTAGCGTCCGAGTCGTGCGACTTGTGGGTCGCTTGCATTGTTTAGCACTCAATATAAATTCCTACTGAGTAGTGGGCCGCACGACGTAGCCGCGGTCGCCTGTCGCAGTCGCCAGCCACGATCGCCTAGATCGTAATGCTACCTTAAAGCTTACAAAGCATCTAACAGTGGACCAAGTCTCGTCAATCATTGGCGCTAAGCCCCCTACATAGTTAGGTACACATTCTATTGATCAGACCTATTAGTTGGACAAAACTTGGAGCCAATCAATCATACGTAATCCAATATTTGTCCGACGTGTCCGAGGCTGCGTAATTGGAGGTTATTAATGACCGCCAGTTGTTGGTTGTCGTCGAACGATGTTTGTCGTTTCGTGCTTAGTGGTGATTAAGTCGGCCTTGTTTGCGATTGTCGTCGGCAAATAGCGCGATTGGTTTGATTGTCGGTGTGACGATAAAACTCGTGCCGGTAAAAACAAGCTTTACTATCCGTCTTTTGGCTGCGTCTGGCTGATTTGAGATTGATTGAAGGAGGTGAGGAAACGGGAAAGCCTGTCATACAGCTACTCGTAGTTCTGCAACTTTCTCTGAATAGAGTCGTAAGTATCACCTTCTTCATCATTCATTAATGATAGCCTGTTGGTAGTGAACCTGCGCTTGGGGGCGTGGGTTCGATTCCCACCTAGGGCAAACAATTATGTGATGAACATTTGTGTTTTTTCTATATCTGGGTGTTGCTATCTATTTAAGTATGTATATAAAACTATATATGTATGTATATCAGTCTCTGGCAGCCATATCACAAGCTTTGCTTAGTTCGGGGTCAGATGACCGTGTGTGCTAAAATGTCCTGAATATTTATTTATTATTTTATTATTCTCATTCCACCTCTTTTTTGTACGTAATGCACCTTTTTCGCAACAGGCCACTTATGTTGCTTTAAACAAGCCTTATAAAAACTGGCGCTAACGTGAAAAAAACATGTCAGATCGTTTTCTTATTATTATCTTAAACTTTTGTATTTTCAAGTATTCATTGTAATAACGCTGGATTATTGTTTATTTATTGTGTTCGTGAACATGCTCAAGTGTAGGCAAATAATATAACGAGGCAAAACGTGTCTTTTCGTGTTGTTTCCAAATCTCTTCCTCTTGAAAAGTCTCCGCCACTTTACTGGGGCATGAGTTTGACTTAAGCGTGACTTACTTTACTTAACTCTGACTGTGACTATGACAAAGATTTCATTACTACGTAAGTAAGTAAGTATTACTACGTAAAACTATGACTTGTTTAACTACATTTAATTAAACTTGAAAATATTTCAAAACTTGAGACAAATGCACAAGAAGCGCGACGCCGAAATTGCCTTTTATTTGACGGACAAGAAATGGAAGGTCAGAGTGAGTCAGTGGTACTAGAAAAGACGTTATAAATAAGAGAAAAAAAGGATTTAAAGTAGTGCAAAAAACGGAAGGATGAATCATTGAAGCCGTCCTACGCCATGACGGATAAAAAGTGGGCCTGTGGACACAGCCCTGTACTCTCCCAATCACGAGACCTTGATGAGCCTTTCATACTGGCCGCTGGAGGCGCAGCTGCGTCTCTAAACCTATCGTTTTTGTCATAGGTACTGAAATTCATGTTTTCCTAAGTTTGGACTAAACATCTACCCTCTGTACTGTAATAATTCAATATCTCAAGTTCTAGGGACCGTAGTGAAATGTGTCATCATTTCAGCCTACCATGTTCTCACTGCTGGGACACAGAAGTTCTCTCAGAGCGAGAAAGAGAATGGGCCGTAATCCACCTCACTCGCAGCCATTTCATGTTGGTGAATATTATATGTCTTTGAACTTTTGTGAGGTTCTTGAACATATCGGTTTCCTCACGATATTTTTCTTCAACGTTTTCGAGCGATGCCAGCGAAACTGTACTTTATTTATTTAGATAGGTACTAAATAAGTCATGGGTGAAAGGCCGAGGATTGAACCGGGTGCCGTCAAATTATAAAGCGCACATGCGACCGCTCGGCCACCATTGCTATCGATTAAAGTGTATCTGTGATAATATATGGTGTTTCTGTGCTAGTTCGACCTTAGGATAGATGCAGGCGTGACTTCGGCCGAGTAGGTCTGGCCTGGTGGTAGGCGCAGCCGAAGTCGTTTGCTTCACTACAGAGTGAAACACCGAATTTGAAATTTCTTGAATTTAGATAGGATAATAGATCTCTTAGAACTTAATATTAGGACACATGAAAACATAAGCGTAACTTTAATGCGATTCTAAACAGTAAAGTTTTTGCATAATGTGTTTAAACTTATGCCGAAGCACTCGTATTATCTTATGTTGAATCTGATAACAATCTGAAAGTTAGACTCCATTAATTCTTCGGATAAGAATGGAGGCAAATCTCGAAATCACACTTTGTCTGAATCGTCTGACTCTTAACAAGATTTAGCAAAATTCCGAGTCACACGTTTAGCGAACTCACAAAATAAATTGCTCGAATAGGAAATTAAATGTCAGTGAATTTCTCAACGTCCCAGCGCAAATAGGAGCAAGATAATGGTATTAAGCCATCGGTTTTAATTCCGAGTATGGAGTGAATCGGGGAAACATAACATTAGCATTTCAAATGGCGGAGGAAAGGCTGCAGCTAGATTTACTCGTTCCACTTGCGGGGAACATCTTCTCAGTACTGCGTCTTTGGATTATCCAGTTCACAAGTACGAGCACCTAAAATATTTAGGTTCAAAATTACATCAGCACTCAATTCGAAGTCTATTAAAGTGCGGCCGCTGAAAGAATCCATTTGACAGTTGTCATAACATTGTATAAAGCTCGAATCGGTTTCTTCGAAGCTGAATCGGTTTATTCTAGGCAAGCGTGCTCCATCGTAGGCCGCATCGTCGCTTAATAACAGGTGAGATGGCGGCCAAGCGCAAACCTACATATTATAAAAAAAAATACGAAAACACTAAATTCTAATCACTTTTACTAGCTTTTTATAAACGTAACACTGTAGCTGGTAACCAATAATACCGGATAGAATCGGACTGTTAGTAAGTTTATTGATATAGAACAGTGAATATAATTTATTATTGGGGTTCCTCCACCGACATAAAACTTCTAGGTTTTTACATTTCTCCGGCTTGCTGATGGAACATTTTATCATTTCTGAATTGATTAATGTAATCATATCACGAACGTATTATTTTGCTTTCACAGAAATGGAAACGAAATCTTTTCAGAGCAAGTGCGACCTTTAATATAAAAACCGTTACGTAATAAGAAAACGACAATACAATGTTTATAAATCATTTCGTTTCTTTGTTTCAGGTTACATCCCGCGCGACCATAAATCAAACGTTTAAAAAAGTAGCGTCGCGTTCATCCCGCACTGAACCAAGAATTAAGAAAAAAAAATGAAATAAGGAAAAGGGTCGCCGGATAAAAAAGGAGTCCGGCTATCGTTTACCCGGGGCGGGCTGCGGTCGGTGGCGACGCGGGCACTCATGAATATGACATCAGCGGTCGGTTCTGACCCGCCATGTTGATGTATTCGACGACAACGATCCATCAAACGTGGAGCCGCCGCGCGCCGGTGGGAGCCGGTTCGAACCGCTTCGAGCCGACAAGGCCCAGTTTTGCTCGCTATAACACCGACTAGACACAGCCTTTTGTGCTTCAGACGTAGTTGTTTGCCAATTGCGTATGCATGAAGCTCCGAGTGGCGATTTATTAAATCGATGAGATATTCTGTTTGCCTTCCGCGAAGATTGCTTTGTTCGCGTGACTCGCTGTATTTTGAGTCATGAATATATTAGGGTTTCTGTTTTTCTACTACAAGATCATTTTGACGAGGATCTCAAATTATTTCAAGACGAAAACAACTCTCCTTTCGGTATTCTGCAATTTTAACAAAATCAAACAAAACAAAATCTGTTATTATATTGTAACGAAATAAATAATTTAAAGTGTATAGCGATACATGTAAATTAACATTGCCATCTACTTATTGAAGTGGTCAAGTACTTACCTATGATACTAAATTGACTTAATATTAGGCATGACATTTCAATAAATTCGAGTAAATAAAATAAAAAATACAAAAAAAAAAAAAAAAAAATACAAATTCTGATTTCTCAATATCAAAACAAGTGCTAAGCGTCAAAATGAGACGACGAACCCTACCACCGGTTCGCGAAGAAGTGAACCAGAAGCCGTGGAGGGCTTTATGTGAAAGTGACTGGGTGGTGTATACTTTAGTGGCCTCAGTAGGAGCGCTGACATACGCGAATAGTTTGAATGGCGAGTTCGTGCATGACGACATCCCGGCTATAGTGTCAAACAGTGATGTGAACGGAAAGAACAGTTTGTATCAAGTGTTTAAAAATGACTTCTGGGGCACGCCAATGTCGGACGCTGGCAGCCACAAGTCGTATCGACCGTTGACTACTCTGTCTTTCAGGTGAGTGTATTTTGCTTATAATAAAAATGGTGCTTGATCACGTTGCGAGTGGCTAGGGTGTGGAAGGACAACATCCATACCCTCGCTCGCTCCAGCTACTTGCACAGTGTGAAACTACATTTTATCTGTAAGCTATGACATGAGTTCAATAAGTTGACTAAGGATTCTCTATGGTAGTGGATAGGAAACAAGGTCACGTGATGTGCAGTAGGTACGTGGATTGCTGAAAATGGCGTCTTCACCAGGAATGTTTATTGTTTCTGACAGATAATGTACCGTTTGGCACACATACAAACATGGCTGGTGGGCTGCAAAGAGGTCCTTAAATAATATATTATACTTTATGGTGCATCCATTCTATGGAGCGTTCTTGATTCAGACATATATTGTGAGTGTAAAATAAATAATTCCAAAACATTCTAGAGGCTCAAAATATCAGCAAATGGTAGACCAGTTCAGCCTTTGCTCTAGCCTATCAACAGAACGCAACCGAGTTTCCGCTGTATTTAGTAGCAACAATATTATTAGACCCATGCCGTTATTTAGGCCCTTTTGGCGGTCCAAATCCTCAGACGCCCCTGAAGTGAACAAAGAACTAAACATAAACAAAGCATTTTAATGCATGGCTTTGAGTGAAACTAATTGACGTTAACCTCTATAGTTTTTAATCGACTGCCAATAAAGAATATCGTTTTTCGGGTGTATGTAAGTATGTTTTAAATGTTTATCGGGACTTATCACGTATTATTTAATTAAGGTAAAAATATGTACCTTTATGTACATTGTAAAATATGTACCTTGTGTTATATGTACCTTGTATGTATGTATGTTTTTTCGTCTATCTCTTTATTAACTTCTGTACCCAAAAAGGTTTGACAAGGAGTGAGGTGTTGTCAGAGATGTCTTTAACTCTGGTGTGTCAGAAGCTAAATTTTCGTCGGCTTTTATGTTTGTCTTTTAATAATATCACTTGTTTGAAAATAAGATCCATCACCGACACCATTTAAGAAACAGAATCAGTGTCAGTCGCGTTTTCCGCGCAGAATGTCTTCCTTATGCTAAAGAGTACACATTCTGCTCGATATTTCATATTATTATAGGAAAAAAACATTATTATTCTGTGAAGAGAGTCCTCCATTCCAGCCTCTGACTGGCGTCATTCATCATCGTTACATTTCGCTGAGACGGAGCGCTTTTTGTCTGAACTCTAATGTTCTACGCTTTCAGGAAAATTGTTGATTATGATTATTTTTAGCAAAAAGCTCCAAATATATCACGGCTTACGTAAGCACACGGTAATTATGGAAGGTTTCTTCATATTGTTGGCTTCGGCGTTGTATTTTTTCATCTAATTGTGGCTGTTTATATTAAGGCGGGGTTTTCTCATTTTTAAGCAACGCTTGTGACAAACTATGACCTTAGGGCTAATTATATTGTATTAAAGTCGCATTTAGTGGAGCAATACCACGGCACTTACACACAGTCGTGCGTTTCGCTACTTCTATTTTTGAGGTTTTTCTCATATTTTTCTAAAGGTTTAGCTGTACGTAATGCAAATGTACTTTTACGGTTCCCTCCATAATTATGAATTATGTAGTTATATTAAGATATCGTAGACATAATTTCGTTAACATGTACATATTGTTGGAATAACTCAAAACAAAGGGAGGAAACTCAAATCAGTGTTACCTTATATTTTTTTTCTATCGAGTGAAATGGCCTCAATCTTGTTTCGGACTTTACGGTTTCCTAGATAAAACATTAAGTTTGAAATGACACCATTGTTATAATTCCAAGCTAATCATGGAAGTAGAAAAACTAAAACTAGAATGACCAAAACTGCTAAAAGTGGGAAAAGTAGGCTTTAAGACGTGCAAAAATGCTCTATATATATATTTATATGGCTACGCAAGAACACTTTACAGTGTTTATGGAAGAAATGAGATTTTTTCACACGACTGAATTAAGTAAATACGTTGACAATTTCTTAGGTTATTTTATTTGTTTTTAGGTTAAAATTTACGATTTTCAGGTGAACTCAGTGTTTTACATCAATCCGTTTTTAGGTAATTTGGAAATGTAGATTTTTTTGTTAAAATATTGTCTTCCATCTAAAATAATATTACCACTTGATCCGGTAGCATCACTTTTGCACGAGTAAGCCATTTTGGTCGCGTAAGCATGGGAGGGGGAGGGGGGAGGGGGGAGGAGGGGGACTAAAAAGTAATTCATTCAATTCGCGCCTAGGATTGGCCCGCTCGAAAAATATGCTGAAAATGTTGTACCGTCATCGCGCGGGAAAAAGGATGAGCAGTCAGGTGGTTATATCGTCAGTGACCATACTACCGACTTAATTTCTTCATTATTAGTGTCAAGCACTCTTGCTTGAATAACTCTTTATTTTACCCAAAGAATATTAATGAAGGTTAAAGCAACAAGTCCCGATAAGCAATTAAAACATGTGTTAGATTCGCAAAAGTTTAAAAGTTACAAACTGGCCACACTTAGCTCGGTGGTAGACCGAATCTAATACTTTTCCCGAGAACGTGACTAGACCGATTTTGAAGAGATTTATTGAGAACAAAAAATTTAAACTAATTAAAACCATAAGGTGCAGCTAATATCTTAATAATTATTTATGTATCTATTATCTGTGCGTAAAATGTGATTCACTATAATATCTAAGAACAAAACCTAGCTAAAGAAATAAATCTTTTACTAAATTTTTCTTTACGTTTTCTTTTTAAATAAAACCCAGCTTAACCCTTGAAAGCATTGACCCTCCCAACCCAATCTCAGTCTAGATAAACGCTAAATTGTCATAACAAAAGCTAGCCCTAAGGTTAGGTAAAAGAAAATATACGGACACAAATTGGTCTTTTTCTTTACCTTTGATGATTTTGATATAAAAAACCTTTTGCGGGGAAATTGGTCGTGTACTGGAATAATGAGGTTGAGAT
Organism: Agriopis aurantiaria; assembly: GCA_914767915.1. Taxonomy (NCBI): domain Eukaryota; kingdom Metazoa; phylum Arthropoda; class Insecta; order Lepidoptera; family Geometridae; genus Agriopis; species Agriopis aurantiaria. The sequence goes on from OU611987.1 coordinate 18,847,634, forward strand.
TGCTGTTTCATAGATATCTTTCTAAAATATATGGAGTCTGTAACGTGTGTTTTTATAAAGACTCTAAAGTTGTTGACTGTTGACTTTAGGGACGCTTAAATAAGCTCGCGTTTTAAAAAAACCCAGACAAGTACGAGTAGGACTCGTGCTCTGAGGGTTCCGTTGGACGGAACCCTCAGAGAGCGAATCCAAAAAAAATAAAAAAATACTGAAGTTGAAATATTGAAAGACAAACTTAACTTTGTAGTTAACTATAAGGTTCTTCCATACATTCCAACTACAAAATGTAAGTTTGTAATAGCAAAATAATTATTTTTAAATGATTTAACTTCAAATATGTAACTTTCGGATTTATTCCTATATATGTGCTATGAGACCTTGCCTATTGCCAAATTTCATGATTCTAGGTCAACGGCAAGTACCCTATAGGTTTTGATTCCCCTGTGAAATCGCAAAATATGCGACATAAACGTTCATATCTTTTGATTGCGTTGACTTACAACTTTAATTTTTTTACAGCCACAAAAAACCGTAGACTTAAGTATATAGTATAAATTTTAACTTGATATCTTTACGCGTTTTTGAGAAAAAGGGTCTTGACTGACGGACAGACGGACAGACAGACAGACGGACAGACAGACGGACAACGAAGTGATCCTATAAGGGATCCGTTTTTCCTTTTGAGGTACGGAACCCTTAAAAATTACATAATAGTTATCAAAAGTTTTTTTAAAATAAATAATAGGCTTGTGTTTGACCACCATCTCACCTGATGTTAAGTGATAATGCGGTTCACGTTGGAGCACGCTTGCCTAGAAGAAACCGATTCACTCGTGATTTGAAGTTATCCAGATTGTAACTACCGGGGAACACCCATTCAGGCAGCGATTCCACAGGCTAGCAGTTCGCACAATAAATGTGGAATTAAAGCGCTTCGTACGGGTCTCAAAGTTTGTAAGCATTTTTTGCGTCACACTTCCTTATTGGCTTTATTAATGGATTGTGTAAATCTGTGTAGAATTTTATTTGTTTTATTTATATGACACGGAAATTACTCACGTAATATTAAGCCGGTCACTCCGACTATAGTTTCAACCGCATTAGGCGGTCTTTTTCAAGGCGAATGCGCGCGCGCGGCTGCGTCTCGCTTAGCACTCTGCAAAGCTATGTGCAGCAAAAACACGTCAGTTCCATAATAAAGTTTGATTTATTCTCGGAATGACTAGTAATATACGAAACACGACATTATTTATTTAGTTATAATAATGCTCATTATGCTAATACTCGTAGGAAACATTGGAAAAGCTTAGGTACAGGTAGTCGCAGGGTACTAATACTTTTGGGCTTGAACCTACAAAAAAAGTAATCACACTAAATTATAAAAGCAAAAGTTTGTGTGTCACTGTGTTTATCCGCAGTCAATTCCGTAAAATGTAAACGGATTTAAATAAAATTTGGTATGAAGATTGCGTATACCTTGTATTAACACATAGGCTAAGGATAGCGAGTGAAACCGCGGGGCGCTGCAAGTGTTCTACTAGCTAGTTAATAGGCAGACACGCTATTGCAACTGTCATTCCAATCATTAGCGTATGTGTGTGTGAGCCTGTGTGGTCGTTTGACATGAAAAATGAATCCTTGTTGAATAATGCCATCCAACGCGGGCGATATGTTTGTAGCAATGTTGGATGGGTTTCAACCAACCAAATAAAGAGGGCGAAATAGGGGTTAAAAATTAAAATGTTTTTTCTTTCTTCTCTTTTTAATAAATAATAGGCTTGCGTTTGACCTCCATCTAGCCTGATGTTAAGCGATGATGTGGTCTACGTTGAAGCACGCTTGCCTAGAAGAAACCGATTCACTCGAAATTTGAAGACGCCCAGATCTATTCGTACAAAATCGCTGGCAACAGTTTGTATTCTATATTCGGAACTTATGTTCTGGGTTCGACTCTCTAAAGACTGACGGATTTGCATTGAATTTTGATTTTAATATAAACTTGTGATTAACACTCAAGTTAATATCTATCCCGGAGAAGTATAAATTTCCTGCAGCATGGCGGATGAGATCATGGAGCGTAGCTTGTTTAAAATACAGTAATGGCAAAGTAATTCGCCAGAAAACCACGTCACTGATATGGACATAGCGTATTATCAAGCTGAAATGGCAGTGAGCCGGTCATATCTGTTGCAGAACCGATAATCGTTGAAGTGGACGTGTTCTAGAGTGGAGACCACAAATTGTCTAACGTATCGTAGGATGCCTTGAGTGGCAATATACGTAAGGCTGGAAGCGACGAACCGAAAATCGGCTGAGTGGCGTTGGGAGAGGCCTATCTCCAGCAATGGCCTAACAGGCTGATTATAATGATCACAATGTAGCTGCAATTTAAGATTATGATGCTGGCCAAAACAACTGATTCATAATCCTCCATCATATTTCACGCAATGCTTATTAAAATTGACATAAAGACTTTGAAGATAGTTTAAACTAACACTAAGATTCTTTCATCATCTAACAAACCCTTGAAGTTCAACTTAACTTGGTCGATGTGAAACAGATAGTTTCAAGGATTCTCACTAAATTTATAATGAGACTTGCTCTATCCTCTATCATTATCAACGTCGTCAGTTTGTTCTGTTCCAAAGTTTGTACAGAGCTTCTAATTTAGTTATCGATTTTGTGTTGAAAGCCAACTTTCATTTGAAAATGTATTGTTTAGTTATATTAGGAAGCTAATAATTGGATTGAAAAACTGTTATAGTATTTTGTATTACACGGTTATTGTATAATTTTCATGTTTAAAGTAAAGTGAGTAAGTAAGTAAGGTAAACTAAGCAAACGAAAAACGTATATTAATCGTTAAATCACAAAAATTAGCTATGTCTCTTTTTCTCGCGGGTAAATTTCCACCAGAAAGTTGAGTTGTCATAGCAGGTTTAATATAAATTTCATGTTACATTGAATTTATTTTTATTTAATTGTGTTTTTGTTTTATATTTAACCATTTTGTCTATCGCGCACGTTAAATAAATTGCACTGTAAATTGACTTGCCCAGTGTAACGAATGTTATAAGGCCAATAAATGATTCTATTCTATTCTATTCTAAATATTTTGACAGTGCTGTGCACACTTTGGAGCAATTTTGAGTTTGCTCTTGCGGAAATCATACCTATACCTACTATGGAAATCAAGTCGAGAATAAAATAAGTTGTTTTCGCGTAATCCGCGAAAGTTTTTTTTTTTTTTTTTCTGGACAAGTGCCTTTATTAACTAAACAAAATACAAGCAAAAACAGTTAGACTGCCCATAGACCGTTGAAGGTCTAAAGACAATCCAAATGCTCAATGAACAAAGTTTCTAATACATTAGAGATTCATCAAAGAAACAGTTTTTTTTTTATATAAGGAAGGTTTTTTCAAAGCAAGTCCAAATCTCAGCCTTCAAATGTATATTTGAACCCTAGACCCCAATATCTAATCCCATTCCGTTTGACAAGATATTACAAGTCCGTACGATTTTTTGCATCCGATGCCATTTCACCGCCTCGATCCTTGTCCCTTTTTTTACTGCCATGTCTTCTATCTACGGAAGGCATGTTCACTTACCACTTTATTTCGCACAAGAAAAACTGTTCCGCGAAGCAAATTCGATCGTATTTTGAAGAGTTAAGGTTTCGATAGTTTTGGTTGGGGGATGTTTTTATGTTGGCCAGCCCTCGTGTGGCTGAAAGGGGGAAATGAAACGTGTGATATGTAGATTTGCTGGATTACAGTTATTATTGTAGTAGCGTATTGTGGTTTAATGGGGCCGAATCGATTTGCTGTCTTCGAAGATAATGATAGGGGGGGGGCCTATAGAGGCGTGAAAACTGTGCGACGTATGAAGTTAGATTGAAAACTAAGTTTTGATGGATGTGTAATGGTGGGCTATGAGCTACAAAATGATACATGACCAACGTCATCATCATCATCATCAGCCTATTTGATGTTCGTCCACCGCTGGACGTAGGCTTCCCCTAAAGAACGCCACATGGCACGATCTTCTGCTTTTCGCATCTGCTTGCTACCAGCTGCCTTTCGCAGGTCGTCACTCCACCTGACTGCAGGGCCTACTCTACATTTGCCGATACGCAGTCTCTACTCTAGAACCCGTCTACCCCAGTGGTTTTCAGTTCTTCTACAGATATGGCCAGCCCATTGCCAGTTCAGCTTACTAATTCTTTGAGCTAAGTCGGTTACTTTAGTTCTTTGTCGGATAATCTCTTTTCTGATATTTTAAAGAAACGCCAAGCATAGCTCGCGCCATAGCCCGCTGAGCGACTTTAAATTGATGGACCAGCTTCACTGTCAGTGGCCACGTTTTGGCTCCGTAAGTACGTGAACTTACTTACGTGATCAACGTATCTCTTGTCTATTATTTGAAACATAAATCTGTGATACGCCGTTGCTATTAACTATTCAGAAAAAATAAATAAATGGAAGCGTTATACCTACAGTTTCCTTTTTAGCACTTACAATTTGGGCGTCTATTTATTAAATTTTGAGCACATAGTTTGCAGTTGTGTGCTGCTCAATATTGAAGTGTGCGTTTGTAGGAAGAATATGTCAGTGTGTGTATACGATGGGGTGTAAATATTTACTACCAAATAATTTTACGACAGGAACGAATGAAAAGCATCAAAAAGGGATTTAAAGTTTGTTTGAAAGACTAGTCTAGCGATATGCTAGTCTATCTTCTCTATATATATAATATATATAAAATTAATGCCTATTTACCTTGGTTGGTCACACCATAACTTGAGAACGACTTTACCGATTTCATTCGTCTTTTTTTTTCAAGTATTCTAATACTTTGTAGAACGTTCTTACAGCAGAAAAATTAAGAAAAATGCGCAGAAAATTGGAAACTTTACGAACAATTTTTGAAAACTTAACGACGATTGCGGGTGATGCTGCGGGGCGCAGCTAGTTTAGTATATATACTGTCTCACAATCTATCTATTTTATTATGTATGATTTTTATTATTGATGGTTTTCACACATGCGCGTGCATTCACCTTGAAAAAGACCGCCTAATGCGGTTGAAACTATACTCGGAGTAACCGGCTTAATCTTACGTAAGTAATTCCCGTGTAATATAAATAAAATCTATCTATTAATTATTATATATTAGATTACTCAGTCTGCTGAATAATTACGTAACACAATTATACCAATTTAACATTTATTTTATGATATTTTTGTACTTTAATAACAAACTTATTTAATAAAAAATTTAATATCTCGAAGAACCCGATGAACAAGGGGCTGCGCTATAAACATGCTTCATTAGCATTCAAAACGACAACTAAGAATAAACTTAACGTGCTACATTTACATTGGGTGCCTACATTACTTACTCGATTCTACAGGGTTACTCTGAATGGGTATGCTAAACCGAAAGGGGCTCATTGTACTTAATGCTTATGAACAACTGTTTTAATATTAACAATCCTTAAAACACAAAAACGTACTTATTAGCTGTTTCATACTTGTACATTTTGAGTATTAATGACGTTTGCTACTAGTCAAATCAACCAGACGATACGTTCCCTTGTTCCTCATTATATTTGAAACAAGGTTAAGACTTGAAGAGGTTATATTAGAGAAAGTAACAGTTTTATCAACACTCACAACACTTATCACTTTGTCAACACTGGCATGCACTCATTCCACTATAGATTTAGCGCATGCATATAGCGTATTACTATAGAGTGTACGCATGCTTTAGTCGAAGACATAAGTTAAACAAATATAACAATATTATCACGTATACTTATATACATATCATTAACTTTATTGTAACAATAAAAGAAACAATATGTACAACAAAAAAAACACAAAATGTATTAGTTAATTCTAATTAGTTATTAATTACCTATCGATATTGCTATCACGCTTAGGACCATCCACGATATGCAATAGAACCCAATATTTACGCTGTCAACTACTACCCACTAAAGAAAAGACTAAACAATTACGATTTTTTATTATACAATTGTTTGCTGTCTATGTACCTTAAGTTAAGTAAAACATATTGTATTTTCTCACCTAAGTGAATTAATGTTATTCTTTAGAGAAAATAAAATTCTCAAACCATAAACCTGGAAGTCCACATGTATAGAATATGGTTTATTGGGCAGCTTATTTGTTTTGATAATGATCAGTAGTATTAGCCCTTTTCAGCTTAACGTACAATTTCCGTATAACCCAAAGTAATTTTCACGATTCCACAACAGGAGAAAGTTGCAGAATGGTTTGCGCAACTTTATAGAGCTTGCGCAAAATATTAGGTACCAGTTTTTTTTACATTGCCATGCTTAATATTAATTGCAAAATATGTATGTGCTAAAACTGCGACCAGAACCACCGTAGGGCAGCAGCGTCTTCTTAGTACACGGTGAACTTACTGCGATCCCCAAGCCGCCTGCCAAGCGTGGGGATTATGGCCCACCCCTCTCTAAGAGTTTCTAAGGATGCCTTTGTTCAGCAGTGGACGTTTAATGTCTGATGCAAAATATTTTGAGCTTTATAGCTAGAGAGTCCTTTATTTAAAGCAAGCTGTGTGTCCACTTGCGTGAACATTCCCTCAGAAGCTGTACATTTTCCTGGATAAAATAACTCTTGTACCTCCGGTCTTGCAACTATCTCTGTGCAAAAAATCGCGTCATAGTAGAATGTGTGCTTTACAATCTGACGGCACCCGGATCGATCCTCGGCCCTGCCAATCACTTATTTATTACTCAAATTATGTGCAGTTTCGATGCCATCACAAGAACTTCAAAAGGTTCAGAGAAATAATGATATTCGTCATCATACACAAGATCAGCTTGTTGGATTAGGGCACATCCTCTCTGTCTGAGAGAAAGCATGTCCCAGAAGTGGGAACATGATTTCGAACAAAAATAAAATTCGCTCTATTATTTTAAACAAGTAAAAGTAAGTATATGTTAATAACAACTTTCAAACTAGTAGGCAACGTTAATAGAGTCCCCATCAAAATTGTAATTAGTTACAATTACCCGACCGCTAAGCGGATTCCCCGCGACGTCGCGCTTGTTTTGGTTTGACGTTATTTATCATCGCCATCTCCACGTTTCCAAGCACGTCGCGTAACTTGTAGGTCGCATTAGGACTCAACACGAAAAAAACGGTATTTTAATTTTCAGATTTGTTTTTAGAAGTTTTTGTAATGATGCTGTTTTATTTTCATCTATCTTCTATATGTATAAACATTTTTAAGCTTTTCGTTGGTACGCGCATTACTTAAAAGCGGCTCGATCAATTTGGTAATATTTTTTTAGATTTATCGTTATAGTCCGAATAAGGAAACATTTAAAAAATGGCTTACAAAATTTAATACCTAATTCTAGAAAAAAATATCTTATTTTTTTTCAAACGGATTTTTGTATGATCTCAAGACCATAACTCAAACATTTTTATTTATATTTGGACAGGACAATGCTTGTCCGTTTAACTAGTATGGCAATAATTAGAAATGCAACAAAAATAACTTAAATATTAGTAGCCGCTTGAACGAAATTATTGCCATTGCCAAATCAACAGGTTGTACACAGCTGTGTATATTATTGAAGCTGGTTTAAAAACTACAAAGCTTAAGTCAATGCATTGTTTACAGAACAACTTTGAGAGTTTTCTCAACATAATAAAAAACTGGAAAAGTACGAGTAGGACTCGTGCTCTGAGGGTTCCGTTGGATGGAACCCTCAGAGCGCGAGTCAAAAAAAGGTCAACGGGAAGTACCCTACAGGTTTTGATTCCCCTGTGAAATCACAAAATATGCGACATAAACGTTCATATCTTTTGATTTCGTTGACTTAAAACTTTTATTTTTTTACAGCCAAAGAAACCGTTGACCCAAGTATATAGTATAAATTTCAACTTGATACCTTTACACGTTTTTAAGAAAAAGGGTCTAGACAGACAGACAGACAGACGGACAGGCAGACGGACAACGAAGTGATCCTATAAGGGTTCCGTTTTTTCCTTTTGAGGTACGGAACCCTAAAAAAGAACCACATAAATTGGTTTATAAATGACGGAGTAATCGGTGTACATAAAACAAAAATACGGACTGAAGCTACCATCCGAAGGCTGGTAATTATATTACCTACATTATTTTTGTCGCATGTTGAGGGCGCACCTCAGTGCGGTTTTATGTAAACGCACGGTCGATGTAACCAACCTAATACAGGGTAAAGAGAAAGCCACGACGAAGAAAATGTTCAAAAGAATTTGAAGAAGGCAATGTGTGGGTGTAATTTGTTTAGCAAGTAGTCGTTATGTTTGTAAACGTTTAAAGTTCAAGTGAGTGAACGTTACGCTTTTTATGCTTGTTTCTATTTAACCCATGATTTAGAAATATTGTTTGAAGTATTTTGTGGAGTTGTTGTAAGCTTAAACATTTAACGGCTATATTTTACAAGATTTTATTTAGTTTGCCCCGGTGTCTGACTGTGTGTAATCAAAGTAAAATTTGACCTACTGCCCGTTGATTGAGCTGAAATTTGGCATATGTCTTGTCAAGTTCCGATGATAATACAATATGGTGACAGCGAACTGATTTGATGATGGTGACGGTAGACAACAGCACTCCTCGATAGAATCCTAGTAGACTGGCAGTGTTTCATAGAAAACGGTTTGAATAAGATATTTTTAACAAAAAAATTGTTTGAACTGATGACAATACTAGTTGTGCACATTTTTTGTGTTTAGCATCATCGAATAATCATCAGCCAGTAAACGTGCACTGCTGAATAAAACATTCATATTCATTTATTTGATAAAGTCAATTTATTTTATTTTATTTTACATGGAAAACAAACAGCAAGATAATAACAAATTACAATAAAAATATAAATAATTTCAATCAAATAAAGCCAATAAAACAAAATAATTTAGATCACATAATGTCAATTAAATTAAAATAAAATATGTCAATCAAATTAAAATATAAACGTCCAAATTAAGTTAAAATGAAATAATTTCAATTAAATTAATTTTATTTATTTATTTAATACTTATTGCACACTTACAAATTAAGTAGACATGTACAATTGGAGGACTTAATGCTAAACATTTTCTACTAGTCATCCACCAGGTTGGAACAAATGGTACGTAGGCGTGCATCAAAAACACCTTATAAAAGACAAAAAGAAATAAATAGAAATACCAAAAATTTACAAGATAATATACATAACAACAAATTACAATAAATATATATCTAACTTAAATTATTTATCAATACAAAATTATACTATTATATTATTACATATTATAACACAAATTATAATTAATAATACATATCAACGTAAAAACAATAACCATTATTACAGATCTTACTGCAAGAATTCATATAAATGTCATAGAAGGAGTGCTCAATAAGCCAGCGCTTAGAGAGGGGTGTTGCAGTGTTTAGCATAGCATTTGTGACAATAAACATTTTTAGCTAATATAACAAAAACTAAATTCACTAGATATTTACATACGGTTTTACAGACACGTTTAGCATGGATAAAAACGTCACCTCACCGTAACGTCACCTCCTCGCTAACCTCGCTTGACACTATTCATCAGAAAAAGTTGACTAAGCTTTTTGAAATAATATTATGCAATGAAATAGGGGGTAAAAATCATAACGTCATTCCATAATATAAATATCTATTTAACTCGTAAATCCTACACAACAAAACACTTTAGAGCGCGTGATCCAACCTCTACAAAAATAAAGCTTGTTTCACACGACACTGTAGAGCTCGGTTCACACGATCCAGAATCAGGTCACGGCATCGGGAATCCGAGACAATGGCAGCTCCACGCCACAAGATGTGATAAACGACGGCTGAGTGAGTGGCTGAAAAATACACCGGTGTAAATTAAAAGCACGCGGGATGGGAGATAGCGGACAGATACATTACTAGACCACAAAAACATTATTATAGAAGGATAAATCAAAATATTTGCATAGTTCTGTTTAGTATCCACAATTACTTGATATCAGGTGAAAAAGTAGCCTAAATCAAATAAGCCAATACCAAATCCCAAAGAAATAAGTCATATTTTAACTCACATGACCCGTATTGTAAATAAAACATCCTAACAAAATGCAAGGACAAGACTATCTGTAATTTCTTACTTATTATGATAAAGCCACTTATTGCAGAATAAACTATAATCCAAAGCGTCCTAAACTATGAAAACATAAACAACTAAAAATCTCGTAATGTCATTGTATCTTTTGTTTCTGTCATGAATAAACATCTTCAACTTTCTTTCATAAGGTAAGAAGTAGTATACCGCGCTCATTAATAAGCTACATTGATTATTAATCAAATAATTATAATCATTTTATTGGTAACGGTTGATGCAATTAGTATTAATTGTATTATGACTAGTATAGTAATAAAAATTACATATTAAACAATTTCAAATAGATATAAAACAAAATTGAAATAAATCATATTATCTACATTAAGATACGAGTGTTTAGCAAAAATAATTAATAATCCTAAGGTCAAAATAAATAAATAAACATGTCTAAACAAAAATAATTACTGCTTACTATTATGACTAAAATTAAAATTTTCATAGCCGCAATAGAACGTCTGCTCAATGTCAGCGCTTGAGACGTGATTTTTTTTTGAATTTATGTTATGTGCGTATTTCAATTACCGAATTTACATTTTAGCCGAGAATTTTTGCATCTCAAAAATAAATCACGAACCTATACAGAAACAGGCTGTGTTTAATTTACCATTAAGATTATTATAATTATAACCAAGTCATTAGCAAACATTCCTCAAAGCAAAATTCTAAGCTCATTAGCACCCTGTAATTAAACCAACCACCACCTCCCTGCCTAAATCCAATGATGGATGGTTGCGTCAAGATTTTTCGCGAAAAAAAATATAATTTTGAAAATTGAATGAGGCAGGTTTCGTTTCTTTCAACAATGGACGGCGTTCCCTGGCGGCGTCTGAATAAACAACGAGGTAAACCTTTAAAGAAGGCAAAAGCCTTCCAAATAAGTAGGGTAAGAAGGTTGCATAACTTAATTTTAACTGACAGACGTGAAACAGCGAATTTCGTTACGTGAAAATTGTTTTTCTTGGAAGATGTTGAGCCTCGAAATCGTACCGATGAACCAAAAGAAATAAGCAAAATGTCAAAACAACAAGTCTTGTAAATGTACTTTTATTATTACCGCGGCAGGCAAAAAATTGTTAAGACAGACTAACGTTGTTAATGTGAGTTGAGGCTAACCCGAGGCACATATAACGTGAGCTTTACTGTCGCCAAGGCTTAAATTATGAATACAATAAATTAGAAATTATTCGTGACACTGCAACAGTTATGTATCAAATTGACATAGCACCTTACGAAAACGAAATAATAATTATAACATGAGCTACTTAGCCAACTATTATACATTTGACGTGTAAATTGTCATTTTATCAATAAATTACTTATGACTTACAATTAGTTGGATCATGCATTGCATTTTTTGTAATTTGTATTGTTAGAAAGATTATTATTTGTATGGATATAAGGACCAGCAGAATTCGAACTAGTTTCACCCGAGTTTACATTCTAACCATTCTTTTGTCGTAATTTTATACTGAAATATTCACTTTGCCGATTACTAATGATTGTAATCGATCGCGAGCCCGATTGTCAGGTCTGCGACAAACACAATGAGCGGCTGAATCGCCGGAAGTAGACGGAAATCCCATTACGCCGCCGATATCCGGCGAGGAATACATTTACATTTCTGATGCGACACTAGGCTGGGCGCACACTGCGTACAATCATTCAAAGTAAAACAATTATAAAGTTAAAGATTTAAAAAAAAAAAAATATACTTCTCAGGAATTCGGTAACTATGCAAAGTTTATTAAAACTTATTTTATTCCTAAGAACGTTTTTACATTAAAAGTTAACCTTCTAATAGTAATTTTTTAACTTTCGTGATTTTATAGATTGATTAATAATTACCAAAATAGAATAATCCATAATACATGCATAAATACCGATAAACATTAATAACATGTTAACCTCCTAATTTTTGAAATGAGAAGTTTTTGAAAAATCAGGTCGGACGAGCAGACGGACGGACAAAAAAATTATAAGGGTCCCTTAAACCTTGGTTAAGGGTTAAGAGGTTAGCAGGATAAAGGAAAAAAATAAAAAAAAATGATTTCTTCGTTTTTTATGAAAAAGTCTCCATAAAGTACATAATATGAATGGTGAGACTTTATATCAAAAAATAAAAATATCTATAGAAAAATAAATTAAATGCAAAATTTATGAAATTAAATGAAGTTGAATGGAATTAAATATCTATGGAGTATATAGACTCCATAATACCGACAAAATGTTTGAAAAGCATATAACCTAATGTATTGTATACGTTTCATATTTAAAGTTGAAGCCGATTAGAAGATTTAAATGTAGTAACGAGATTATCTCTGCAGAAGTTAATTAGCCGGGAACGTAAGCTTCACTTGCAACTAACGTTCTCATTAACTTGTACTTTACTAAGCAACTAAAATTGAACGCAACATTAATCTCAAGTTACGCTAGTTACGTTTGCACTAAGTATCATCTCATTTTGCCTAATTTAATTTTTACAAGCTTTTGTATAATGGTATGGATTAAATAAATAATAAATAAATATTTTTGGGACATTTTTGCTCACACGGTCATCCGACCTCAAACTAAGCAAAGCTTGTGATATGGCTGCCAGAGACTGATATACATACATATATAGTTTTTAAATACATACTTAAATAGATATTAACAACCAGATATAGAACAAACACAAATGTTCATCACACAAATGTTTGTCCTACGTGGGAATCGAACCCACGCCCTCAGGCTCAGAAGGTAGGTTCACTACCAACTGGACCAACGGGCTATCTGTATACGGGATTGAATGGTTGCCTGGAAGAGATCGCTTTTAGCAATAAGGCCGCCACTTGTGGCACTAGCTCGTAAGTGTTTTCTATCTTGTTGTAATTTTCATTTCTGATGTACACAATAAAGAGTTTCTATCTATCTATCTATCTATCTATCTATCTATCTATCTATCTATCTATCTATCTATCTATAATTTGCCGTGTTAGTTTGGGTCAAATCTAGCAACTGAATTTTAAAACAGTTATCCAAAACCTATGGAGCTGAAATTTCACATACACGTTTAGTTTTGATGATAATGCATGGTTAGCTAAATTACGTCATTCTAAATCCAATATGGCGGACTCCCAAAGATAGCAGACCATTTATTTTTTGGTCAAAACGCATAATTCAAGAGAAACAACAGTTAAATGTAAAATCAATACTATGACAATGACACAATGACAATCCTATTTGAATCTGCTACCTCTCTTCGCTCGATCCAAAAAAAAAAAAAAAAATCTCTGGAGATAGTGACGAATCTAAGACATCTTGTAGTCATAGTAGTAGTAGTCATAGTCATTTTATTTATAAAGCCAATTTACAATTATTATTTTTTAGTTTTTTTTGTACTCAAAATCTGTCAAACCTTTTAGCCCACATAAATTAATAAACAGATAGACATATACACATGCATAGGTACATATTTACATAAACACTGAACAATATCAATTTTTGGCAAGTAAAACACATTTTTGCACATTATATTATAGAAAGTAACATAGCTTGGTGAGAAGAACAAATAAAACGATTCTTGCGCATTTCCTACAATTATTTAACGTAAAATATGATTCGAGGCGTCCCGCGTTAAATAATTTTTCACTTCTCCCCTTCTTCTCTTTGTTTACGAATAATACAGAGCTCTTTGAGTTCACGCTCGGAAAACTCGAGTTAAAATTATTATAAGTCGCTTGTTTAATGAATTTGGTTGTTTTATAATGAACTTTTGTGAGATTGGGTAGTCATTTGAAGGTACCTAAAAATAGGTAGGTAAAACACTAGGTAAATATATATATGGTTCAAGAAGATAGTATTAAATATTTTTAGACCAACTTAAATTCTGCTGACGGTTGTGTGAAAAAATTACAACATCGCTGCTACTCAACATCACAGAAGTACAAGTATCAGAATTGCTAAGTCATAAAATGACTACCCCATCGGTTATCGGTTCGTCGAGCGATGTGGCCTGCCCATTGCCACTTCAACGACAGGTCACGGCATTGTGAGAGACACTGGCATCCAGTGGATGCAAAAGGCAGGCTGTCGTTCAGTGTGGAGGTTAAAGGGGGAGGCCTATGTACAGCAGTGGACGTCTTCTGGCTAATGATAATGAAATGACTACACCGTAAAAAGTCTAGACATTTACAGACATTATTATTTAAATATCTTTTATTTATTGCATGTACTATAATACTCTATTAACTTTTATATAGAATGGAATCTCCTTACGAGTGAATCTTGCTCAGCTTGGCATAGAAAATCCAGCAGCTGCAAAACACATTTGCAAACAAAAACCTACCTCAATTACCACCCAACTATCAACTCTGTCATTTATCACCATTAGACTAATGTAGTCGGAAACCGAACAACAATCTGCATGACTTAATTTCAACCAGAATGTATAAGGTGACGACACAACGTCACGCTGTGACGTTCTCCCGCGACATCAGTAAGACGTCTCATTCACGAGTAGAACATCGACAGAAAAACATCTCCCTTATAACACGTGTTGCAGATGTGTGTGGGACAGTCATATAGCCGTAACAGGCGTATCGAACTTGGTTGACGAACCGCCGTCTGACCAACAGGAGAGAAAGAAAAATTTCTCTTTCTCTCCCGTTGGTTGGACGGTGGTTCGTCAGTCATATTGTTGACATGTCTGTAATAGCTGATAGAGAGGAGTTTACGCATAAGGAAGCGTCTTCCGTATACAATTATTGCTGTTGTTTTATATGCAAAGTAAGGCGAAAGACACGCTTATAAGATACGGATGCTCTGCTGAAAAGTAATTTTAAACCTTATTATTTTAATCGTCTTTTAATATAATACAAACAAAGAAAGACGATCTTTTATATTTTGAATCTTTACAATTATTAGAGTTAAAATAAAACGGGAGAATCCTAAGCTCGAGGGGTTTACTAGTAGCCATTGAATAATTGCATTATTCACCTCCTGGCTCCATCATACGATCAAAGATGAAAGAGGATGGTTGGTAAGTACCACCTACTTGGGATCCAGTCATCAAATTAATAAAATTACAAGCCCGACGCAAAACTGCTAGATCTCTATGGGCTAAGTACGAATATTCGTATTTCAACCACTATACACTGTGAGCAACTACTGCGGTACTTGTAAATATTTTCATAATATTTCTATACATCATTCATTCATTTAATCTTTCTCAAGTAGGTATACTATGATACACTTTTGAAACGTCACAAAAACACAAACCTAAAACCTAAATAATTTACAAACAATACATTTGGTAGAAATCCATACCTATACAATTCGAACTCACATTCTCACAACATCCTATAAACATCCATCATCTAGCCTTCCTGTGAGCACAGACACTGCAATGTTCAAAACGTCAAGATTTGATCAGTTCGATGATACAAAATTATTGTATTGTCGTTTCAAATCAATACCACAATTAAAAGTTGGTCAAAATCGTATTTCAAGATTTGTTTACATGGTTCGTTAGTTATTGGCGTCTATTTTGTCATACTAAACCAATCTAACAGGACTAAAATTTGCCTCTCTTTTCATTTTAATGTGTGAGAGAAGGATGGCAACAATTTTAGAGCTGTCAAATTTAGTTTAGTTTAGAGTACATCATAATCGAAGCCATTATCAAATAAAACGAATAAAAGCGTGTTTAAAGGATCGCCCGCGTCTGGCTGGTTCGTACTTTTTGAGTGTGTCTTTCGCCTTACTCGCCTACTCGCGCTTGGACTGCAGTCTCACCCACAGAAAAGAGAAGTAGAAAATTTTTTTCTCTTCTGTGGTCTCACCGTACAAACGCCATTTGTCTATCATAATGTTATTATTTAGAATCGATGCAAACAATCTTGTTTTTGCATTTATATGACTTATGTGGTTGCAGCGGAAAATTTTCCTATCTAAATGGTCTACTCTGCCCACCGTGGGGTGCTAGAGTCGCGCGTCGTGCCTGAACGCGTGACAAATGACGCGTGACGTCGTGACGTTATTGGGATCGCAAACAAGTGTCCCGCGATCGCAGGGTGAGGGTGTGTAACCACTTGAAGGAGATAATCACGGATGATAAAGAATGTGTGCATAATATGGGGATTAAGGGATAATAATTATGGAGATGGAGTCTCTGAAAATAATAATAATATAATATAAATAAATAACTATTTTGAAAATCATTCTTAAAAACAAACTCTAAACTAAAGTAACTAAATAGTATTTATTAAATAAATAAATGACTTATTTGATATTAAATTATAGGACCATACTCTCATATTATTCTAAGCAACATAATACATTTTAATATAACTGACGTGGTTTTTACACATTATATTTATATCACATACAAAAACAAACACACACACACACACACGCACATATGTTTTTTTTTTATCTTACGTGAGTAATTACTGTGTAATATAAATAAAACATAATAAACATTATTATAACTTCAGCATCATCGTAGCTTTTCGTAGCGCCTCGTAGCTTCGTAGCATCTCGTAGCTTCGTAGAATCTCGTAGCTAAGTGTCCACAGACGCAATCACTTCAACATCTCGCTTTACGACAAAGGGTGAGACGATGTGGAGATAAAGACATCATTTAAGATAATTACATCGCACGGAAATAAGATATGGCGCTATAATTCATGCGAACACGCGACACGACGCGGATCGTAAAATGTTATGATGCGAGAGATGTT
Organism: Agriopis aurantiaria; assembly: GCA_914767915.1. NCBI lineage: Eukaryota > Metazoa > Arthropoda > Insecta > Lepidoptera > Geometridae > Agriopis > Agriopis aurantiaria. The sequence continues at coordinate 18,864,565 of OU611987.1, forward strand.
TAACGTACGTTATTTCACATGTTGAAGGGAATTCGAGGTGTTTGTGTGAAAGTACACGTGTTATTTTTAGGTACTTAGTAAAGTAAACCAGCCTTCGTTATTTATGACTTGGTTACGACCGCGTTGTCTCTGTTAACAACCAGCCAAGTGCGAGTCGAGCTCTCACACTGAGGGTTCCGTTACTGACTAACTTACGTTACTAACTACCTTTGGTTGGTGTTGGTATGGAACTTTCGTATCACCACCAACTACAAAAACTGAATTTAATTATATTTTTAGTGTTTGTACTCATGCCATGTTTGAAGTTTTTTTTTTACGTTGGACTATGACCGCAATCTTGCCTGATGGAAAGCGACGATGCAGTCGAAGATGGAGCACGTTTACCTAGTAATAACCTATATGTATTACCGTTTTAGCAAAGTCAAAAATATATTTGTTGTATAGAAGCCCCTTATTTTTTTACTTTCTTTGTGTATTATAATTTTTTAGGTAATCCGCGGTAACATTATAATCATAAAAAATAATCCCGTAAATGATCATATAACTTTAGTGAACAACCGTGATAGTTTAAAACGGTGTTTCATTATAATCAAATTCTGTTAAAAAAAAATGATTACCTGTTACGGTCCAAAAGATACATACGTTAAAAGATATGACAAAATAACTGATAGACAACGAGATCTTAGTATTATAGGTCGGTTTCGTTGACATTTCGTTGACAAAACGGAAAACGGAAGCCTAAATTGTTTGTGTTTAATTTTCTACGTAAAAAAATAATCATAAACAAGCTCAATTTTTCACTAATGATTCCGGTCATTTTGACGTAGAAAATGTTATTTTTTGGTCTCTTAGTAGGTCCTAGATTGAATACGACTTTCCAGTAGACCAAGAAAGAGAGCGAAATTTGACTCGTTCCTTAAATACTGGCCAGCATATAGCACTAGATAGAAAGAGAGGAGGTTGCGCTGCAGTGGGACACGATATGCCAGTTTTTCAAGCTCTTAGCAACAGTCCAGATATTTATGATACCACATCACACACCAATAACAACAATTAACAATTAGTTCTTATATCACCTCCTCATCAAAATGTTTGTAGTTTTGGTTCAGTCTCCATTAACGGCTTCTAAGGACTGCGTCCACTATTCGCAAGTTAAAAAACATAATAATAAATTTTGTAGGTAGATACCAATTATGCTAGGGGATAGGATAATTTTAATCTACATATATAAAAATTAATCCCTTTACTTTGGTCACGCCATAACTTGAGAACGGCTTTACCGATTTCATTCATCTTTTTTTAACGTTTCCTAATACCTACTTGGTAGAAGGTTCTTACGTAAATGAATAAAAAATGCGCATAAAAATTGGAATATTTCAGAAAACATAACGATGACTTTTACTTTGCGCGTTTGACAGTTCTACGTCAGGATAACGTCTGTCGGGTCTGTCGGCTGACTCGAACTTAAATATTTTGATCCGTAGACAAACGAAAGTTACCGACATAGCCCACCGGATAAGCAAGTTGAAGTGGCAGTGGGCAGGGCAAATAACACGCAAAACAGATGGCCGATGGGGCCGAAGAGTTCTCGAATGGAGACCTCGGACCGGTAAGCGCAGTGTAAGACGTCCACCCACAAGATAGACAGACGACCTACAAGAGACCGCAGGAAAACACCGGATGCAGGTCGTTTCCAACCAGCCTTTTTGGAGATCGATGGGGCCTATGTCCAGCAGTGGACGTTCGATGACTGAAATCATGATGATGATGATATAAAACATAAATATAATTCGGAACATTTTTACAGACACGGTCTTCTGACCCCAAACTTAACAATGAAACTAACAACTAACTAACTTGATATATCTGTCCCTTACCACTCTCATTATGATAAGAAAGAGTGTGACGGAGACAGAAACAATGCCAGGTACGTCAAAATGACTGACGCTGCTCGTCTCAATACCAACAAGGAGGTAACTCGTAGCTCGTAAAAACAAGAATTGCTTTATTAAAATACCCAAACAAACATTTCTAAGATAACGCCCAAATTAAATACCTAAATGTTTATAGACCGTTTCCATTAGCTTATCAATTTTTAAAATCATCGTTAAAAGCGAAATATTGCTTTCGGAAACTGTTATTTATCGTCGGAAAATAAATACGAAAATTTCAGCACAGCTCCGTTAATGTACGTTTTATAGTCCCTTAGATATTTGCAGGCGATTTTTATTTGCCCGAAAAGCCTTTTGAGTGAGTAGGAAATATATTTATTATGATCTTGTAAGACGTTAATAGCGTTAGCACTTTTATGTTTTCTTCAATACAAGGTTGACGGTTTAGTTCGATGTTAAAGGCACTTGAAATGGGTTTTTATCTTAGAGGCTGCTATTTATAGTCAGTCAGACATTATCAGCCTATCATGTTCCCACTGCTGGGATAGAAACCTTGTCTCACACAGAGAGAGAGAGAGATAGAGGGAGGTAGGAAGGAGTAGGAGGTAAGTAGAGGAGGGAGGAAAGATTAAAAAAAATATTTCATTATGATGATGATGAAATATTTTTTAAGTCATAGGTGGCAAACAAGCAGACGCACCGCCTGATGGTAAGCAGTCACCGTCGCCTATGGATACTTGTAACACCAGATGCATTACAAATACGTTGCCAACCCTTAAGGACTCTATGTCTTACAGTCTTCTGTTTCAAAGTTGATTGAATCAGGCGTTACTTTGCTTCTGTTTCAATCTTATATATACAAGTTTTATAAGTAGTTTATTTAATTTGTTTTATGTTTAGGTTTTGAGTAGGTATATTTATAAAATTGCTTTCGTGTTTGTATGTGTATATACTCATTGGTAATATAGTTTTTTAGCAACGCACACCTGCTGTCTGACGTGCGTGACGTCACCTGTCGATTCCCACGGAAGACCAGCGCTGGTTGTTTACAACCAGCAATTCGCTGAGTTGGGATCCGCTTGTGACAGAAACTATTACATTGTTGTTTTAATTTTATTAATAATGTCTATATATTTTGTTTCTGTCACAAATAAATATTTTTCTTTCTATCTTTCTTAAAACTTTTGAGGTTTTTGGATACACCGGTTTCCACGCGATGTTTACCTTCCCTGATTTTGAGTGATGGCATAAGAACTGCATTTTTTAGAGTACTAAATGTTTTATTGGCGTTGGGCTGAGGATCGAACCGGACGTTGTAACATTGTGAAGCGCACACGCTAGCACTCAACCACCATCGCTGTATTTGCATCGTTATTGATAGATATTAGAATATTTTAAATATATATATAATTATATATATTTTTTATCATAAAGAATATTTAAAAAAAATACAGGTAAAACTGACTACTTCAGCTAATATTCAGTATTCATTATATTTTATAAACTTTTAATTAATTTCACTCATGGTTATATTATGAAGCGTTTGATTTACATTATTATGCATTGTGCCACTAAACTGTTAGGTAAACGTGGCACTTACCATCAGGCGATCAACTTGATCAAATGTACCACTGAGTCAGGAAGGAAACTTCCTCGCTCAGTGGCACAAAATCTTCAATAAAACTTTTTTTAAGCAAACTTTTAGGCGTCCGCTCATCATCAAGGACCAATATGCTATTGCTATTGCAATATGGAAATAAAATAAAAATTAAATAAAAAAGACAAATCCAAAGAATCTGAACTCGTCGGGGTTACGTCATTTCGTTTAGTTCCTATGGTCACTTTCTATCTCTATCATCAAACCAGCTAAATGGTACCATAACATTGCATTGTCACCGAACTCGCATAAGTATGACAAATTTTAACTCAATCCGGTCTAAAATTTAGTTGCAAATTTGTCCCAGACATACCGCGAACGTACACACTAACTAAAATGGCAAGTTAAATAAAGCTTGTAAAAACAAAAAACTTTTAAAAGAAAACACCAATACTAGATTCACTGAAGCGTGCCGACCTTTCCTTTTATCTAAACAAAAACTTTCAGGTTATATTTTCACAGCGACCTATAACAAATCTCGGGGGTCAATTGCGAGGGTAAAATAAATAAAGTTTGCTAAAAGAGGACTCGCCGGTTTCCAAGTTTCGAAGGCTGGACGTGTGATAGGTATAATCAATATGGTCTATGGCACTGTAGTCTATTTCATTGCGCACAAGGCACCTTGAGCCCGTCCGAATGGGCCGCTTTATCATTACAGGTGCGTCCGCCCTATTGGACAACATTCACAAATATACTCGTCAAAGAGAAAATATCCATGAACCAGCTCCCGCCGGTGGTGGAAAATTCAGTAACTAGTTTATTTTCATCCCCACAAAGGTTATGTTTTGTAAAATTGAATCCCAAAATATATGGTCTTCTCTGTGGAAACAAGAAAAAGCATTACACTAAATCAATCAACTAAATATATCACGTATCGGTAGAGCCAGACGCCTCAATTATCGACTCAGTCGTTAATTATATCCACGTCGGTAAAATGCGGGAGAAATTATTTTTATTCTAAATACGAGCACACGTTCCCTCCGGTTTAATTAAAGGAATTAATCAAAGCCTCCTTCCCCCCGGGAAGGCGCGTCAATCATGTGACGTTGCGTTTCGGTTGCCCATTGTGCTTTGTAAAGGACGGGAGCGAAAAGTCGCGATGCGTTGCGACGCAACTTGCGCAATAAAACTGAATGACAGAGGTTACATCTGTCGTGAAAACCTAAGAAATCATTATGACTAACAATGTGAAACATAAGAAGCCTTGGAGGTCTGTGGCCCCTTTATTGGATGGAGCGATGGCAATTATAATTTAAAGTTATATGATTATGTAAAGAGGGTAGATAGTTATGTCTGCACCTAACTTTTTAACTGTTCGACCAACCACCTGCATTCTCCAGTCTTCCCGTGAACATGGTGCATGTAACTGCGCCGAAATATCGGGAGCTCATTCCACAGTCTTACCACGGTAAATATCCCGTAAATAATGATATAACTTTAGTGAACAACCGTGTTAGTTTAAAAAAGTGTTCAATTATAATATGTCCAAAAACCTCAAAAAATCAAAGACATGTACTAGGCTAGCATGGTGGGCCCATCCTCTATCAAATTTGCGTTTACAATCAGAGGTATTAATGTTGATATCCATCTCAATACTATCATTCTCTGCCACTGCTGGTCCTAAGGCTCTCCCAAAGTACGCTACTTAGCTATACTTGTTTTTCTTTTGTTAATATTTTATCAATAGATTTCCGTATAAACAATTAAACTATGACTTCATATCATCGAGTATGCTACATTTGCTGACATCTAAGCAAGTATACGCCAAATATATAGCCATATATAATATGAACCATGTTTTTACTTGGATTACTGCCTATATTATCAGCTATCTGCCAGTAAAAATCCCGTCAAAATTGGTCTAGCCGTTTTGGAGTTGATAGAGAACATACATACACAACCGCCCTTTATATATAAGAAAAAGAAGATGGTATTTTATCTACTCGTATTGTCGATAGGTGTCTATGTAGTTTCACTCCAAGCAGACAAAGTTACTTTAATTTATTATCGTAAAACAAACAGCTTAAAAGCGAAAATCCTATGACAAAGAAGAATGTATCGTTATGGTCACTTTCACTGTTACCATGGGAACTTAAGGTTTTTGAAGCCACTTAAATATGGGCTACATTTGAAATAATATAATTAATTAAATTAAAAAAAAAAATTATACCTACTAGAGACGTTCGTTAATAAATTCCTTATTATTAAGTTTTGTTCATAATTAATATAATAAATTAGACAGCATATTCTTCGTAAATTAAATTACGCCTCACTTATTGCTCTGATCCGAGATATACTTTCTACTCGATTCCACTTTGATTAAAAGGCCGATTAATCTCATTAGAACTCTCTTGATCTCAACAAAGTTTATTATTTTAGATTCAATTTTTGCGTCTTTGAACAGTGGGCTTTATTTTGAAGGTACGTTGGGCCGAAATTCTAATTATAAGTTCCAAGAATGTTTATTACAGGAAATTGTGTTAAAAGCGGGTTTTTAACGTTGTGCGAAAACATTGCTTTCTTCATTATTTACGGCATTGTTTTGTTTAGTATTTCAAAATCAATTATTCCAAAAACATTGTTAGAGTCAATAAAATATACTTGGACCGAGTTTATGAGCACTAATTTAAAATTTCTCGGCACGACTGGAGCTGTTGAATTCAAAAATTCTTAGGTTGTAGTTATTAAACGACGGTCTAGGATTTCAGAAACGAGGAATTAATATTTCCTCGAATGTCAATGAAACAGTGAGAGCGACATTGTTAACATTTTGCGAGCAATTCGTATTGCGAACATTACTTGGAAACTGGCGCTTCTAGCAGGTTCCTTTGTACTCCAGCTATAAACTATCAGTCACATTTCTGCACCAACAACTATATTTTCATTTAATGGCAAGTTTGTTCTTAGATTGTTGCACAAGGGATGTAGATCTTTCACACACGAGATATTTTCGCTTCCGACGATCGAAGTGAGGATAACGTTAATAGTTTGAGGTCGTAAAAATCATTTACGTAATCGACGTAAATAATTTAGTTTTCACCATTAGTGCAAAGTAAGATAAGTAGAATAATCAGTTTAATTATTATTTTCCCGCAAAAAATGCACGCAAGGCACCAAGTTCACACTACAGAGGTTTGACATTGTTGTAAAAAGTTTCTGTTATTGTACGGACCTACCAAAGATCTTCTATATACCGTAAAGTTTTCATTGGGACCTACACAGTTGAAGAAAAGAAAAAAAAGTAAGCACATGGTATTTTTTGACCTAGTTCGATTTTTTTATTACTGTATCAGCTGTACCTCCCTAGGAGGCAAAGTTATATTTACCGCCCGCATTGACAGTTATTAATAACCCACTTGCAGAGCACTAGTGATGAAAAAATCTAAGCTAGATGTCCATAACATGAGCCATAATTGGTGGAAGTTAGATTTAAGCTATGTAATAATATGGTCAAAAATACATGACATTATTTTGACATTTCGCTGTAACAACAAATAGATTCTATTTTTGTCAAATTTTTATAGTAGATACCTACAGATTTGTGCTAGTGAGTGTTCAGCATTTTCATTTGAGTTTAAAATTCTCCTCTGGCAAGTGAAAACTAGTTTTCGGTTGGCGTGAAGTGACTTCATGGTTTTATTACTTTTTTATGCGCTGCATGTGGACTTGAGGTACTCAAAATGTTACTCTAAGTTCTAAAGGGGAAAATGTAGGTATAACGCAGTTATTTCAGAAGATCAGTGCTGAAAATCAGCGCTGCAGAGAAATCTGTAGCATCATTGTTGAGACCTGACCTGTTTTTTTTGACACTACAGGGACAACTGAACATTATTTAATTATTGTTATCTTTTTGTTACTGTTTTGTAATGTTGATGTTGTAGTGTTTTGTGCACAAAATATTTCTCTTTATTTCTCTCTATTTATTATTATTTTCTGAGGTGGCATCGCAGCTCCCAAACGGAGAAACCAATGTTAATTTACTTAATTTTTCGTGACTTGATCGAGATTATTCACGAAATATGATTCAAGAAAATCTATTCAACTGTTTGAAAAGCATCAATTATTTTGTTCAGTGGGTTAAAAAAATCAAGTTTTATACTATTAACTGGGTTTTTTTCAAATTCAGTCCATAATTAGCTTGTGGACTGAATTTAAAAAAAACCAGTACCTACTAACTACGATGGAGCACGCTTGCTGATGATCACTCGTGATTTGAAAACAACCAGATTGTAATTTTCAGGGAACACTCATTCAGGCAGCACATTCCACAGACTAGCAGGTAATTTTGGCTTTGGGTCCCAAACTGGGTTACGTCTGTTTTTTGATGATCCTGATTTTCTAGTAGAACGAAAGAAACGCTGTACTGGTTTTTATAAAAATACTGTATTATATAACTTTTATAATTGAAAATCAATATTGATATGTATTATGTTACTTACCTTTTTTAAATCTAATTTTTAAATCAATTTTATTGTTTTTGGAACGTGTGTGTGTGTTTTTTATATCATTTTAGAATTATTATTTTTATTATTAGTGACTTTAGATATATTTGTTTTTTATGGTTATAATTATAATTTTGATTTTGTTTTATTTCTATGTGTTGCATGCTACTTATATAATTAATAAAAACATGTACATTTAAATTAAATTAAATAAAGTTAAATCAAATAATAATGACAATCCATTGTAATTTATATATAATTTTGAATATTTATGTTGTTAAATCTGCACTAAAAACAATACAAATGTACAAAGTTCTGAGCTAAGTCAACTCGGAAGGAACTATCCACCAAGATACGGGCTAATGCTTAGTTTGGTGGCTAGGGTCGACAATCTTTATTAATGTACCATTTTACGTGAAAAAAAAAAAAAAAACATATATTGCAGGAACATTTTAGAAAATATAAATAGGCTGCCGTCTAATTGTTTTGTGAGGAGGCAAGCCGCACCCGAGCACGTACAAACTATATTTAATCTGTGCGCTGGCTACCGAGAGGGTATTAAAAATGTATGCCTGGAGGTAGCTCGTTCAAGGGAATAATTTGAACAAGGGTCTTGGTTAATTAATAGAGGTTAATTAAGAAAAATGTTTTATCACAGGTACATTTGTACTCACTTGCCAATTTTATTGACATTTATACTAGTAGCGCTATGCGGCTTCACCCGTTGGAGAATTATACTTTTGTAGTCTCCGGCCCTCCAACTATTTTATACTTATCAATTTTAGAAAACCGAGTTCACAAAATTTGTAAAATACGTAATTTAGGTTAATTGGATGACAATGAATCGTCATTCAAATAACAAAAATTTCCAGTTATTTTGATTTAAAAGTCAAACTACCAAACCAATTTTGATAAAATTTCGAATGAATTAATCTGAAAGTATTAAAAAATCCTGTCAAATAAAAATATATTTTGCAAGTCGGTTCATATATAAATGACGAAGTTTTAAGGCAATAAACATAAAAAAAAATATATACAAACGATTTGAAACCTTTTTTGAATTCTGTTAAAAACAAAAACTCACAACAGATTTAAGAATAATCTAACACATCATACCATCGAGATACAATTTCTATAGAGTCACAATCTCTCAGTGAAAACAGTCAAAAAAACGTGCGAGCGTCATTGTACACACATTCTGTCAATTATACACTTCACAATGCCACATTTACTCTAAATTTGACGTTATGTCGCTTGCATAGTGTTCAACGTTAGTTGTCCGCTATGTCATCGTAGGCGTTGTAGTTGGATCACGGTTACCTTGTAACTAAACAAAAAGTCTGCACAATTCGTAGCGTGCGCCGAGTTTTGTTTCGGACATTTTTTGGCACGACTGTGACTCTATATTTATTGTATCTCGATGCCGCATACTTAAATATCTAACTTGCTGCTTAGGCTACTAGAAAAATTACCTACTTTCTGGGGCAGTCAGGTAAAGTATCATGTTGTTTTATTGTACGTGACATGAAATTAGGACAAACAAACCAACGAACGTCAGTTTTTATCATTTCCTAGAAAATGGTCGCTTCTACAAGATTTTTTCCATAAACCGCGGTCAGGGTGAAAGGTTAATATTTGAAAAGGTAACTAAATGAAGCTTTTTCAGGGAGGTCGTCCCCTTTCGCTCGAACCACCTTTCAAATTAATTTCACCGGATATTTCAGGCAACTTTTCTAGAAACTTCTGGGGTACACCCACTCTCAATTAAAGGGAAGTTGCTGGAAGTTGGAAAAACTTTCGTTTTAGACCCTCCGGTAGCTCTGGCCCTAGTTATGAATATGATCCTGCCCAGGTTTGTCAAAGGCAATCCTGTTAACGAGTTACAGACAGACTTTTAGATCACTGAAAGAGTTAGAACTTTATGTAGAGACTATTTTTGAGGAAAATTCATAACAAGACGTTTTTACATATTTTTTAATTTTGAATTGAAGCGAAAGTTTTGGAATTTAAACAAGTTATTTATTTATTGAGAGAGATACGCTAATAGTGAACATATTACACATTCTTAAAAAATACAAAAAAATATATACATACATAGATCTGATATGACCACTTTTTATAGGCGTATACAACATTCGCCAAAAAAGTGGTCAAACACTAAAACTATATAATCGAATAACATAATTATTATTTGATGACACTAGTTTGTTGCTCAAAATTGTTTGTTGATTGTTTTTTATTGTCTACTAGCAACGCACCCCGGCTTCGCACGGGTGTAAATCAAATTTTTTTACACCTTGGGTTACATTTTTGGAGTTTTAGTAAGGATCTCTATAATGTAGCCTATGACGACCAGGGATAGCGTAGCTTCCCCACAGTGAAAGATTTTTTTAAATCGGTTCAGTAGTTTCGAAGCCTATTCAATGCAAACAAACAAACAATCAAATCTTTCCTGTTTATAATATAAGTATAGATTAAAAAACTGACTAGAAAGAAAGAGAAGAGAGCGCACTATACTTACAAAAGACGTCACATTTAAGTACGCCATACAAACTCCACACTGACACTCAACTTGTGGGAAAGGGACAGAGGAACCTTTTCTAATCCGAACAAAAACATTAATCGCTTATATATTAGAAGGAAAAGGACTTTTGCCCAGCAGTGGAACAGTACAGGTTCAAAAACTTACAAAACATTTAAATAGTAAATACTAAAATCAACACTTACATATAAAAATACTTAGTGACTAACTTAATTATCTTTGACTAGTAGCATGAGTTATATTGTTGCTGGTTTTGTAACGAAGTGTTTTGGCGTTGTTAACATTTTCTCTTCAAAAATTAGGTCACCCGTATAAAAACAAAACAGCGAGATTGGATTGCCACCAAAACGGCAGGTTGCTAATATTTCGTCATAGAGTATCCCCAGAGCATGCGTTTACTGAACCCGGCCTAATATAGAAAGGACGAGCCAGCAATATCATCTACTAATGGACTTATATACAGTAGGACACGTCAATCGTTCATTTTCGCTTGTGCTCATTACCTTGCACTAAGGTACTTTAACCTCGGAAACAGTTACCTACGCTATGTAGAGTGTGATAGACAACATAATTAATAATTTTGGCGTATAAAATAAGTAAACACGTACAGACTGAACGGCCAAACCTGGTGTCAAAGTTTTAAGTTCCATTAACTACCAATTACTTCCAATAACTAAAATTCATACATCGAACCTGTGACGCAAAAGCACCAAAATTGATAAACAGATTTTTATTTGTTTTGGGTTTCGTTTTATTATTCAAAAATTAACATAACTCTCGACAATTGTTTCATTTTTATTTTTGGAGTATTTATTATTTAACTATGACACAGCTGATATTTTATTTCGACTTCAGAGATAATTGAACCAATTGTAAAAGTAGTATACAATGATGAATAAAATTACCTTCTTTCGGCATTGTATTTTTTTTTCACAAATTTTATGGTGATTTTTGTGGAATCTGATAATGTAGTCCTAGATGTTAAAAGATAAAAAGCTAGTCGTGCCAAATAAAGATGCAGTAAATGTTACTTTCACGTCTCGTTATAAATTGTTAATAATAAAAAAATAACTTTCCATGTCCTTACTTTATTTGTCCAAGACTAACCCTCATGTAAAATGAATATTTCGATTTCGCAGTCTGCAGCGCTACGTGGTTAATTGCTGGAAAAATAACCACTTTACCTTCGGAATTACATCCTCTTTGGATCATCCTGTAGATAATAGAATATCTTATGGAACAGCCCACTAGGGTTTGGTAGAATGTGTAAATAGAACAACATTTCATTTTCAAACTTGCAGTGCCCCGCTGTTTCACCCGCACTGCCGCTGAAATGGTTTTTTTTAGTATAAAAGTAGCTATTCTTCCCTACCTTAATACTAAATTTCATCCAAATCCGTTCAGCCGTTACGGAATCGTATGCGGACAAACAAATGAACAAACATTTGTATTTTTAATAATTATTAGTGTGGTCCTTAGATCAGACATTAACACTGGTAAAATATTTTATTAATTACTGCCCCCGGTTTACTCGCGTTTTATATAACCTTGGTAGCGACAGCAAACATCAATCTCCTTGGTACCGACAGCAACCTCTTTTGACTTAGACGACTTTGTTTGTATGATGTAATTATTATCTCAATGTATGTATTTCAATAATAATTCTTGCCGTTCCATACAAAATGCACTGAATGTATGGGAATATGAATATATTAATATATGATAATATTTTTTTCGTTAAATTTTCCGATATTTTTACTTATTTTATATTTATTCCGCTATTCGGGCGGAGAGGAATCCATCAAATAAAAAAATCATGAAATAGGTCCATTCGTTTTTGAGCTATAATGGTGTGAGTAACACGACTTTTTTCAATATAGATTTATAAGTACCTACCATCGAGATACATCGGCCATCAGTTGACGTCGATGTGGCCTGCCCATTTCCACTTCAACTTGCAAATTTTAAAGGCAAGGTGGCCTCATAGTAATCGCTATAGACGATAGGGCCCATTATACTGCCGTATATTTATTTTTTAAATTAGTTTATGTTTAATTTGTATTTTTGGTGTGTAATAAGAGATATTGTATTGTATTGTATTCTGGGAACGTTTTCTGGTGAAACGACCTACTAGTAAAACGTCTTAAATTTCGAATGCCCATACTGTTAAAACGATAAACACCTTAATAGAAAAACAATAATATAATTTAGAAAAAAACTTCATAATATGTCATATAAATGTCTTGATAATATATATTTTATGCATAAAACCGCAGTATGACTGAGTTCAACATCACTCGAAACCTCAACAAAAACGCTCAAAACAACAAATTGTAACCGAGCTGCGGAACCTGAGGTCGGAGCTTCAAACTCCGACGGATTGCGAAAACATTGGATTACCGCAAGCATCATAACCGTTACACTTTGTTGGTAGAAAGTACCTACAACAAACGTAATGGTTATGTGTTACTTTATTATTCTATTTTAAATAGATACGAGCAGTCTACTAGCAATTTGGTAAGCTTCGTCCAGTCTTCAAGTCGTTATACCACAGAGCCTCAGAACAAAAGTCTTTCATTAGTGTGTTGTACCCGTCAGGCTGTCGTTGAGTGTGGAGGACAAAAGGGGAGGCCTATCTTCAGGCCTCTCTTCCCGCTGGGCACTCTGGGCACATGCGATCGATAGGGCCCCCCTAGCTTCTGCCAGATCACAATTATTTATTTATTTATCTATACTAATATTATAAAGAGGAAAGATTTGATTGTTTATTTGTTTGCATTAAATAGACTCCAAAACTAGTATACCAATTTGAAAAATTATTTCACTGTTGGGAAGCTACACTATCCCCGGGTAACATAGGCTATATTATTCTATTTTCAAAAAAATAGGGATCCTTACTAAAACTCCAATAATGTAACCCAAGGTGTAAAAAAAATAGGATTTACAATTTTAACTTTGCGTGTTTGACAGTTCTAAAACAGGACAACGTCTGTCAGGTCTGCTAGTCATTATAAAAATGGCACCATGTAGAGCGAGGCCTTCTCGCTAAGACATTGCGATGCTCTCCCATTCTCAGCAGATGGCCTGTCCAGTGGAGTCCCTGGGCTTTGGCCTCTCACGTGATGTTTCGCTCGGCGATAATCGCAATGTCAAGAAAGCATATCTTGGAGTCCCGCAGACCACCAACCCGTTGGCCGGCCTAGATGTCGCTGGAAAGTAGCCGTATAGTCGGACTTGCGCGAGTCCCCAGTCGCTGACTGGCCAGAGACAACACAAGACCGGGACCGATGACGTTCTCTTATGTCAGAGGCAAAGACCCATTTCAAGTCGCTGTTCCACTGAAGTGAGTAAATAAGTATGTAAAGCGAGAAAGAAAAGTTAATTTTACTGAGTACACCCTCATATGTGACGTATAATTGAATAGATTGACTTTGAAATTTAAAGTGAAGTTTGGTACATCATTTTCATTTCAAGTGTACTGTTTGCGAGATATGATCCACTAGAAAACCGTTGTAGGTATTTAATTTTTGTTCTCTTTGCTGCCGCTAGAAACATGCGAATAAATGAGCAAGTTTACATTAATTTGGGCGCGGGTGGCGCGGCGGTGGGCTAACTAATTGCCGGGAAAATAATCATTCCGCAGGTTATTGGAGCTAAATGACTATTTGTACGGGGCCCGCATTAATTTTCATGGCCCGTATGTAAGATACAGTGGGACCACGCTTATGAATCATGCAACGTCTGTCATACCACGTGATGAAGGGCTATATGATAAAAAAAAAACATCATTATCATCAGCCAGAAGACGTCCACTGCTGAACATAAGCCTCCCCCTTTAACCTCCACACTGAACGACTGCCTGCCTTTTGCATCCACTGGATGGCAGCGACTCTTACTATGTCGTCGGTCCATCTAGTGGGAGGCCTACCTACGCTGCGTCTTCCGGTTCGTGGTCTCCACTCAAAAACTACATTACAAAAATAAAATTACATTAAAGATTTTTGCATTAATTGCAATGCAATTTTTGAGTTAATTTAACGTGTATACTTAATCCACAAACCCGCAATTGGGCCAGCGTGGTCGAAGTTTCGGAGCCTATTCAATGCAAACAAACAAACAATCAAATCTTTCCTCTATATAATATTAGTATAGATTAAATTGACGAGTCCATAATATAAGCATTCGTAGTATATATTTTTATTGTATAAACTATAAAAATTTGACAACATTATTATTAATAATTTTATTTCTAATTCTTCGAGCAATGTCAACCTAAGTTAATTATCAGCTCACAATTTTTTGAAGAGTGATAAACTTGCATTTATGTTATTCCGATACATAATGAAAGGGTCCATAGCTCATCGTGGTCAAACTCAAACTCCCCGTACGTGTAAGATGGGCGTGTTGATTAAATTAGACCCTAGTATGAATGTGCGTACGGACGGATGTTATATTGCTCCGGTTCCGTAAGTTTCGGTCTGACCTGGATCTTTAGGGAGCCGGTATTTGGGCTGAAGGCTTACAAATTAGTAAAGGGTCGTAATTTGGCAAATTTGTTATTTTACGACATCATTTTGACGCTTACGGTATTTGCCAACAACGGGTAGAGCTTGTGCTGATTATAGGAAAGAGCAGGTGCATCTAAGTTAAATTAAAAGTTGGTTGGCTTATCAACTTTTTGTGACAACTGTTTCAGTGGACAGATGCTGCTTTTACGTTAAATAATTTTATGATCAGACACAAAATATCCATAAATCAAATGGTAAAAAAATATTGCATGATATTATTAAAAAAAACTACAGACGGATTGATAGCCTCCTCCTTTTTGAAGTCGGTTAAAACACACAAAACGATACACGCACGTACGGTATTTGTCACGATATTTTACCGTGTAGAAAATAGTCAGTCTATTCATTAGTCAGTTAGTTTTTAAACATTATATGATATGAGTATATTTACGTAGTATGGTATGAAATCTTTGAGTATATTGCAGCGCAGTGCAAGGTTTTGATATTGATCTTTCAAAGCACGACACGCAAATTTAGATTTAATGTCGGCTCTACCATGTCACTGCATGAAACGTCATTGTGGTCTAACATGACATGTTTATTCACTTTCTTACTTAAAAAAGTTCAAATAATGGATTGCAGCAGTAAAATTTGCACTTAAATCAAAAAATAAAACTGTCATAAAGAACTAAGAGGAACTTCATTAAAATTATGACTTCTCGAGCAGTTCATGAAAATAACATTTCACAAAGCAGAACTTGATAAAAGTTGATTATGATTCAAGGCATTTGTGCAATTGAGGCGTTTGTACACCACATCAACTCAACTACGAGACTTATAATTGTAAACTTGACAAAAAAGTTCGTAAATAAAACATTAAAAGAGCTTTTTATTGAAAATTATTAATACATCATTACAACAAAATTAACAACCACCTTCACTGGAATATCAATAAACGGGATTCATCCCCAAATTTTCCACTCTTAGAAGTGGAACATTTTATTCAAATTAAAATGGTACCATTGATATATAGATAGTCTATTTTTTATTATTAAAATCGGTTAACAATGGCGAAGATATCGCGAAAAAAAATACACAAAAACATAGTCGACCATTGACGGTCTATTATCAGTAGCCCGATTACTTAGTACGATGATCAGACTAATTTATTATTATTATTTTATTTATTTTTTGTTTTTAATAAGAATTTTTAGTCTCAGTAGTCCGGTATTATGGATAATCGAACTACTGAGTCTTTTAGTTCAATATTTTCAAGATGAGTCTTTTAGTTCAATATTTTCAAGACCCTCATGTTTTAGAGTTGGTTGAAATTAGAGCAATTTTTGAGTCAATATAGTGTGCAATGACCTCAATATTTAAGACATTTGTGCAATTACTCGGTCGCGTCTCGGCACGGGTCGGGCGATGAAACTCGTCTAACTGCAGATGTGGGAGTTCTCTCGACTCTGAATAAGCTCTAAGAAAATTAACTTCTCAAATTGTTCCTGTGGCTGTCAAGCATTTATTTGAAATTAAAACTTACGACGACTTACCAAATTTTATTGTATTTTTGATGCCAGGTAGATGGCAAACAAGCAGACGGGCTGCCTGATGGTAACCAGTCACCATCGCCTATGGATACCTGTAACACCAGAGGCATTACAAATACGTTGCAGAACTATTGAGAATCTATTAACTCGCCTTTGAAGAACTCCATGTATGGGGTACATCAAGTTCTTGTATGCTTTTTAAAATTTCTAATACATCGTAAAGCACCGGTAAGAGGATTCGAACGAAGCCTTTTTAATACTCTCCCCTGGATGGAGGCGTAATGAAGCTCAGAGCTGTAATGTGATTGGCAACTTCCAAGGATTTCTTTTCATTTTTTATTTTATGTGAATGGATATTGGAACTTGAGACTGTAGAGTATGAAGTCGCAAAGATGAATTGGCTGAAGGAAATGTTATTAATCCGCAATAGGAAATATTATAAATTATTTTATTTTTATTTCATTTTATTTTATTATGATTTAATTTAACATTGCAATTATGGTGTTTTCTAGAATCTAAGTGTTTTTTGTCCACCTTGTCGCTTTAAGACTATTCGCAAAAGTGTAACATTATATTGCAGTGTTGAAACTTACAATCAAAAAGTTTATAAATAAGTTTTTGAATCATTTCAATCATAGTAAACCTTGTAAGCAATAATGTGTTGTGTTGAAATAAAACTTCTGCGTTTTTTTTCTTCTTTTCTCTGCTAGGATTTTGGCGTCGTGTATGTAATGCATTTGCCAGGATCAAGTATAGCAATATTTACATATTTTACTACTTATCGTTAAACAAGTCATAGTCAGAGTCAAGCAAATTAAATCATGGTGAAATCCTAGTCATGCCCTAGTAAAGTGGTGAGGACCAGAGGTTTATAGTTTTTGAATCGATAGCTCGTTGGTCCAGTTGGTAGTGAACCTGCCTTCTGAGGTTGGGGGCGTGGGTTCGATTCCCACCTAGGACAATCATTTTTGTGATGAATATTTGTGTTTGTTCTATATCTGGGTGTTAATATCTATTTAATTATGTATTTAAAACTAATATATGTATGTATATCAGACTCTGGCAGCCATATCACAAGCTTTGCTTAGTTTGGAGTCAAATGACCGTGTGTACAAAAAATGTCCCGAATTTTTTTTTTTTTTTTTTCTGAAACGTCACGATATGATAATGTTTCACCTCGCTACATTACTTGACCTACACTCGAGCACGTTAATTCATCATTCGAAAATACACAAGTTCCGTAAAAAAATACAATGAGACCAGTTTTTTTTACCTTGGCGCCAAAATTCCAAGTCTCAGTTTTAATTTTACTTTTGAAACTATCAAGTCTTTGTTCTAGTTTGCAAGTACTTCCATTTTAGTTAGTTTGAACATTGCGGTGTCCGTTAGGGTGGTAACTATTATTTAATCTGTGGTCAGGGGACATTGTCCTGCCCCTGCGGTGCGGTGGGACCATTGGTAATGACTATGGAAATAGGGCCATTAAGTGGTGCTTAAAGTTTGACCCAGTGATTCGCGGCCATGAATAGAACGTTGGGTAATGAGTTAATTACGGGACTTGTGAAAAACAGACGTAAAATGTATCATTGTGGAAGTAGAAGTTAAGCTAAAATTAACGTTTTTACCAGGTCCACTCGGAAATAGGTTAAATAGATCTTTGAAAAGTGAGAAAAAAGCTTTACTTAACACATGATTTAGTGAAAAAAATAATTGTGGTTTGAATAAAAAAAACACCATTTCATGATTATTTCATAGTTGTTTTTTAACGCTCACGACTAAATATAACAAAATGAAAGAGTTTGATCTTAGCAGGTTTCTAATGACTTTAAAAATAATCATATTAAATATTGACCAAATTAATTATATTTTTTATTAGTTTTTAAATTTTTGGTTATAATCATTTTTGTGCGCCAATATTTATTTGAAACACTTTATTTCTCACTACAAATATAAAAGTGCTGAGTTGAAAATTAGATAGAAAATTGCGCCATGCCAACCTTTTTCGAAAGTTTCATCTAAGGAGGTTATATTGGTGCTTTAAATGCTTTCAACTTTGAAATATGGCAAAAATTCATAAAAAATAATGAATTTTTTTCTCAGTTATGTTTAAAAGCACTAAACACCACTTGGGGGAAACTATTTATAATTATATTAAATTCGGGTGGATTACGGCCATCACTACGTACGTACCACAAATGTCACCTTTGTTAAAAATCAGTTAGTTTAGACCCGCGTAAAGTAAATGTACTATTTTTAATGCTACATAAATTGTCTTTTGGGTTGCCTAACAAGACTATCATCTAATAATTGACACCGCTTCTGCCTTTTGAATATTGCAGTGCCACCCAAAATTTATACCTAAAGCCTTGTGCTCGTCATCCTGAGATATGTTTAAATATAGTCTAAATATACCTAGCTTTCAATATATTGATTTGATAATAGTAATTTTTGCCGTTAAGCTGTGTCGTTTCCTGCCAAGTTGGCAGCAAGTTTCATAAACAGATATCAGGATACCAACAAAATCAATATGATATTTCCGCGTAGAGCCAAATACCCCGCCGCCGCCGAGCGAGTCGCACTTTTCACCGTAAAGGGATAAGCACCGCCAGAGGCATAACAAATTCATGCGAAAGGAAATAGCGGCGCGCAAGTACTTTACTACAATGCGAACACGAATTCGAGCAATAAAATTTTATTTGTGAACACTACGGAGGCGTATTCCGAAGCATTCGTTAAGTTAACTTCGTTCTGCGTTCTAAAGGCTGGTGTCCATTCTAATTTTGAGATCGGAAATAGATCTTTAACGATTATCGATGAGTACGTTTATTTGTTTCGAGCTGTCGAGCATAATGCGTGTGTAAACTGATTTCAACTTTTACGGTCAATATAAGTACCAATTTAATAAATAAATAATTAATACTTGGGACATTTTTGCACACATGGTTATCCGACTCCAAACTAAACAAACCTTTTACTATGGCTGCCAGAGATTGATATACATACATAATATATCTATATATATAACGAAATTCAACTACTCACTCACTGACTGATTTATCACGAAATCTTGAAAACTAATTGACTTACGAAGCTGAAATTTGGCAAGTACATTTTTTATGAGGTGTTATGATAGGAACGATTATTCCAAAATGGCTGAATTAAAGGGGGGGGGGGGGTGAGTTTATAATTATAGAAATCTACACGTATGAAGTCGCGGGCAACTGCTAGTTATTATGTATCTTTAAATACATATATAAAACAAACACAAATGCCCATCACATCAATATTTGCCCTAGGTGGGAATCGAACCCACGTCCCTAAGCACAGAAGGCAGGTTCACTATCAAGTGAGCCATCAGGGTAGTCAAAATTTAAATATAGAACTGATACCAATGGATGATCTATTCGTGGCGACAATATTTTAACACGAATCTGGGTGGTCAGGTACTTCCAATAGGCTAAAAGTTTGTGGAGTAAGTATCAATTATAATTTTGGCCAAAATCAGTGCTCTACCGACAACCGCGACGTGTCAATACGTGGACTTACCGCACGTAACACGCGATTCATATGTGTAGCATTGTAACCACAGAAAATATATTTTGTTTTGTTCAGTTTTGTTTAAATTATAACGGCTGTCAAGGCATTTTTGTAAGAAATTTGCTGTAGCCAGTTGCACCCATATAAACGAAAAAAACGTCAGTCATTCGAAATCAGTTAGCAACTGACATGCGGACAGAGAACTTTGCGACCTAACCCAAAAAGGTAAGGTCCAAGACATAACTAAGAATATTCAATCAAGGCTTTGTCATAATGACTGGTAACAGAATTTCCTTCTCATTTCCGTTCTATTTACTTCTCTTTTCTATGATTGTAACCGTTTCAAACAGTTTCATAAATACCGATCGGTGGCAGTCGGTGAGTTGGTTGTCTGTTTTCGGCTTAAAATGTTGGCTCGATGTCAGTTCAAATTTCAGGTCGCATATTTTAAGATTTTTATAGAAGCGAGCGTTGTCGCTTTCAATTTGGTTTAATGGACCGCGGAGAGGCAGACAGTCGTACGCATAAAATGTCCGCATTAAAATGCAACGGAGTACTTTCTCCTAATTTTATTCGACTTTAAAAGGAATTTGAAATAGGTGGAGTTCCTGAATACAAACGAAAAGTGGTCGGCATCGCCAATTTGATTATTTTAGAATTGCACGTTTCTTTGTCGCAACTTCAAGAAAAAAAAAACATTACATAAAAATATAGATGTATTTAGATAGAAATAAACTCTTTATTTAGTACAGCCGAAATAAAAGTTATTTGCAAATAAAATTCAGAGCTAGTGCCACAAATGGTGATCTTATAGCTCAAAGCGATCTCTTCCAGGCAACCGTTGGATGGATAGGATTTACGTATCGAATATGGTATTAGTTGGAGGCAACCCGGGATATTTAAAAAGTAATGTACACAGAAAAACGATTATATGGCTCTTGTTATGGCCAAAACTTTCTATGGGATACGAGAAAAAAAACAGATGTTACATTAAAATAACATTTCAGAAAAATGTATGGAACAACTGGTATTTTTTCTCAATTTCTGTTTGGTCTCATATATAGCGAGATTTATGCCCACGATTAACTCTTTTCAAGTATCAAACTCTTTCTGAATAGCCTTGTTTCTATTTACAGATGCTATCTCTTTTATAAGAGTAAGAGTAAAAAATATCAGCTTATGGCTTACGGCCATCAATTTTTTTTAAATATAGGTTATTTTATTTTGGTATTTATTGTTAGGTGGCTTGTATTTTAATAAATTAATAAGAAATACACGTTATGACTCTTACAAGTGTCAATTAGGAAATTATCTCCTCCCCAGAATTCCCCCCAGCTTCACGTGGAACAATCGAAAATCCCAACGATTGCTCGCATACCGCTCTTATGAAATACAACTGTTCGAAAATGTAATAAACAGCAGCAAAATTAATTCTTAAAATGTAGGTATCGAGATACAATTCCTATAGAGTCACAATCTCTCAAGTGAAAACAGTAAAAAAACGCCCTAGCGTCATTGTACAAAGATTGTATTAATTATAATATAGTTCACAATGCAACATTTACTCCAAGACGTTACTTTAGACGTCATGTCGCTTGCATAGTGTTCAACGTTAGTTATCCGCTATGACATAGTATCTCTGGCATCGCGCGTCGTTGTAGTCGGATCGCGGCTATCTTGTAACTAACCAAAAAGTCGGCGAAATTCGTATCGCGCGCCAAGTTTTCGTTAAGACATTTTTTGGCACGATTATGACTCTATATGTATTGTATCTCGATGAATGTTGGTAATATTTGCCAACTTTGACACCGATAATTTCAACAAATTTGACTTGGTTACCGATATATTATAATTTCAATATGTACTTATTACTTTTATCAGTTACTGGGGTGGTGCGATGACCCCAAACTGGAGTGAGACTAGCCGTATAGCTCTGATGGAGAGACACGACCCAAAAGACTTCAGCAATTATTTGATTGCTCTAATGCTCTCACCAAAACACAAAACTAATCTACTAAATCGCTGACCTACCCTACTATCAATTAAAACCCCCCCATCACCCATTAAGTGGCAGATAACACAACCAAGTATCTAACTTTACATAATCCCTCGAACATAAACAGTGGCAAGTACCCGACAGAATAGCCCGACGTCGGGAATCTTTGCCGAAGCCCTAATGGCCCGTCGGGGCTTTCACACGTCCTCTGGTTATGCACGGCTGAGCTGAGGTCTTTCTATGGCTGTGAAAATGATAGGTTTACTTTGAAAACAGTAAAATAAAATTACACATCACTGCATCTTAATAACTTTGCTAAGAAACTTTTTGATTTTTTGTGTGTAAAGTAGATATTATAAACTTATTGTTAGCATCATAAATTACTTACATAGAACAGGCTTAAAAAAAATATGTATAGCATAATTATGTCAGCCTTATCGCTAAGAGCTATCTGTTTCAGACAACCTTAGGATGAAGAGGATTCATAGAAGAGGTAGAAAAATATATCAATGCTGCATTTATTTGGAATGCGTTTTTAAATGTGTCATACACACGTTTACTCGTGTTTTGTGCAAATAAATTATCTTTATCTTTCATCATTTCAGCCGTAGGACGTCCACTGCTGGACATAGGCCTCCCCCATCGATCTCCAAAAGGGACGGTTGGAAGCGGCCTGCATCCAGTGTTTCCCTGCGGTCTCATTTAGGTCGTCTGTCCATCTTGTGGGTGGACGGCCTACGCTGCGCTTACCGGTCCGTGGTCTCCATTCGAGAACCTTTTGGCTCCATTGGCCGCCTGTTCTGCGTGTATCTTTATCTTTAGCATCTACCAAATGCCACCATAACGTGCGATCTTTTCCGTTAGCCATCTTCTAAACCTGGCTGTACGTTGTCTGTCAGGGCTTGTGTCCGCTAGTTTGTGGTAGTTTGTGTCCTGTTCAGGTGTTTCCCGATATATACAATCTGACCGTTTCTTCTGGGCAAGCGTTCTCCATCGTAGACTGCATCTTTGTTGAACATCTTGTGAGATAGCGATCAAACGAAAGTCTATCTATAATAATAAAAAATAATGAATAAATTTGAGATTTATAGTAAGCCAATCTTTTTAATTAATACTCGTTTAAATTTAAACAATATTTTGAGATTTTGTTATAAAATTTCATAAACAAACAATTTTATGGAGCTGCTTGAAAGCTCATGTACATCATCATACATCAGTGGTAATCGCACACTGTGCAGTGTGCAATTCTCGCGATCTTTCTTGCCTTTTTCTCATATCTGCAAAATGTGGAATCAGCTAGCTTCCGCGGTGTTTCTGAGAAGCTATAGGGTTCTTCAAAAGGAGAGTTGATAGATAAAATGCACTTTGATTCATTTATTGTGCGAACTGCTACTCTGTGGAATTCGCTGCCTCCTGAATGGGTGTTCCCTGATAGCTACAATCTGGGTGTCTTCAAGTCGAGAGTGAATTGGTTTCTTCTAGGCAAGCGTGCTCCATCGTAGACTGCATCATCGCTTACCATCAGGCTAGTTGGCGGCCAAGCCAAGTCTAATTTTGATTTAAAAAAAACTCTAAAAGGTCGGCAACGTCGTTGTGATGCCTCTGGTGTGACTGGTTGCCATCAGGCAGCCATCTTGTTTGCCATCAATGGCATTAAAAAGGGCTTTACCTCTTATTTTTTTTAAAAGGTCCTGTCACTGAGTGCCATACTGGTTCTCATCCATTTTCAAGGGTAAAACAATTCCCCACGAACGTTGCAGTAACAACTCAGTGCAGTAACCCATAACGCCACACTAAAGTCACAGCTTAAGTCGCGCTCCACTTAGTAATAGGAAGGAATGGTCCGTACTGGTCCTGCCTGTCCTCAGATAAATTCTTCTCAGACATAATGTGAACTAACAGCGCTTGCAAGGGAAAATTTATACAGAAAATTAGAAAATTAATAGCCCTAAGGTCTAAGATTGCATGCCTTAATTACCGCCTGGAATAGGATAGCAGACATTAATTATGGCGAGTGAAAAATGGCGTTGTTTCCTCGTTAGGTTTAGGAGATTAATACGGTAGTTTTATGACTCGATGCGGACGCTTGCTTGAAGCGGGGGTACACTGCTGTGTAGGGACGAGAGAACTTGGCGCTTGATATGAAAATATGTGTTTTTAATAATAAATATTTTTAATCATCTACTCTGAAGTGAGAAACTTTATGACTTCAATTTCAGTCCCAATTTATACCCGACTACTCCAGAAGGAGGGTAATATTTTTATCTTTATGTGTGTGACTGTTCCTGTAGCATAATCACCTTTTTCCTCTTTTTCTCATGAGACATTTATGGCATCGCACGTCTTGTGCATATGCCAGCGACAAAAATCTCTTTATATTTTTGTCTTTATGTCCGAAATGTCTTACGTTCGGTTTTCAACGCTTTCATATTATTTACGACGCATTTGCTTTGATATTTTTCCATTCCCAATTTAATCTCAGAAGTACTAAAGTTTCTGTACAAGCAAACACAAAATTGTGCGCATACGCAACGTGCGTAAGACATGCTTATGGACGATTGAAACATAGGCGAGTAATAAACTCAGTGAGTAAAAAGCATAAACAAGCAGCTTTAATGTGAACGAGACATAAATAATATACAGGGTGCCAGGGTGCTAAAACATCACAAATACTTTACAAACTACAATTCAAATGAAAGAGAAACGTTATTCAACAGCCATGTTTCTGCTAGAGACAGATTATTCAAAACAGTCTAGTGTCAGGCGTTAGGGCGCTACCCAGTTTATTTCTGAGAGAAGTTAGGGCATATACACACTATAATGTCCACGATATAACGCGGTTTTGTCATCGTGTTGTCGTCAGCGTCATTACTGAACTACTTTCAGATGTTCCTTATTTTCAAATCGGTTCAGTAGTTTGGCTTTTAAATCAATATAACTGGAAAATTCGGTTACTTGTATGACATTATTGTCATCTGAAATAGCGTATTTTACTAATTTTGAAGTCGGTTTTCAAAATTGATAATTTTTTTATTTCATAAAAAAATCCAGAAAAAAATGTGATGAAAATAATTACGCACGTTTTTATACAAGAAACCACGCTGACGTGATGTGACGTCGTACAATTTCGTAACAAGAAAGTGTCATGTGTATTCGCCCTATCGATGCCACTCACGCCCGCCACAGCTGTCTGCTGGATACATTCAATATTGTGTAGACAAATTCACAATAAACCACAGATATACACAACCAGATCGGCAATATATTTTAGTGAAAGAGACAACTTGATATGGCTCAGCACAAGTACGAAAAGGACATAAATAGATTTTGTTGTCCTTATCGGCGTGACCTGTTTTTGGTACCTCAAGTGTCAAAATCTGTAATAATCAGTGACAAACAAAACGGGTCTGAATTATATTTATTTCCTTTTTTTGGTGATTTAATGTGATAAATGCGTGTTTGCTCTGAGTAATAATTGTAAAAGATATTTTACAATGGTTGGTTGTAGCATTTTGGGCTGCAAGAAGCGCAGTGAGCGAAAATACGATGAAATATCATTTCACACGTAAGTAAACATAAAAGCTTGTAACGATCACCTAAATAAATTCAGGATATCAATTCGCAAATATTTTATTCATAATTAGTCAGTTTTTAGGTCGATTTGTGGTCTAATTCTATGAATTTTATCAAATTATTCACTTAGAAAATAAATTATGAATGTTGCCAGTTTATGAAAGAAATTACCCACCGCAACTAACATAAATTATTCGTTCTGCAGGTTTCCAACTGATCCTGTCACATTGCTGAAAAAAGCTGGCACATTGCAAGAAGTGCAAAATACCGACCCTTTTATGCCCATATGAATATGGTGAATGTTAATATTAAATATATATTAATGAGGCCACAGTTATGAAGCTGGAAAAGCAAAAGGCGATTTCGGCGAACCGATTCAAAAAGCTACGCGCTGTTCGTGAAATTTGTACTGTAAACATTAAAGAGTCTATTTATCTAATTATTTGGAATGTTATACATAATTCCATTCATGAAAAAACTAAACTGACCAAGCGCGAGTCGGGCTCGTGCGCTGAGAGTTCTTTACAATCACAAAATACAAAAAGTTGTGCAAAAAGACAACATCACGCCCAGGCTGTCACCCATCCAAGTACCGACCGCGCCCGACGTTGCTTAGCTTAGTGGTAAACAGAAATTTGTCACTGACTTGCACTTGGCCAGTGTTTATTATTTGTTGTTTTACTTATGTTCACTATAATCCGCTAAATTTGACGCTTGTACGGATTACCGTTTTTACACTAGAACAAATCCAAAAATACGTTTAACGTTTGTTGCATGAGGGACCCCCGTTCCGTTTTAACTCTGACTTTTTTATTATATTTTATTAATTATAAATAATCATGCTATGATTACTTTACAACCTTTTTTCTAGTACTATATTCTAATCCTAACAAATAATTATGATAAAAACGCAAGTAACTTTCTGTCTGTTTTTACGAGGAAATGGCTAAGTCATGGTATAATAATATACTCCGCCAGGTATAGCAATCCGAGAAAAAATGTTTACGTGGGCGTCCCGCAATGATGTCATGATGTCAATTTACAACAGGTTCGAGAGAGATGACGATACACCACGTAACAGCTGATTGAATAAAGTGGCAACTGGACAGTGACGTCATTGCGGGACCACTCTCAAATTGCTAGACCTTGTATTCTTAGATCATGGGCTAAGTCAAATTTTGTCAGGACGATAGGGTGTGTCATGAGGACAGACAACGTACGTTTCTTCCCAGAACATTGCAGGTAGCTCCGTGGGTTGCAGCAGATAGTGTATAAAATATAAATATTTAAAAGGTAGTATTGTTTCCAAAGTACTCATTGAAGATTCACTACCCATCATAGTAGGTAAATTACCCTAACTTATAGCAAATCATTTTAATGTGGCAACACACCTTGTTGAAGCAAGAGGCACTGAGCTAGCCACGCTCATTGAAAATCTATAGGTAGTAGATCTGTGCAATAAACCGTGTGTTTGTTGACACTTGTCCTGGGGCTCACAGCTGTCGTTCAAAACCTGCAGCTGTCAAAAGTAAACGACTGTTATGTTTATGACATGATTTAATATTACCAAACAATTCTTGTGTTACTTTGGAGTTGTAAACAATTTTGTTAGTCTGTATATAATTTGTAGATAGATAAGATAAGATAAAGATAAAGATTATTTATTTGCACAAAACACGAGTAAATCATACACACATTTAAAACGCATGCACAATAGGTGGTTTAAAATATTTGTCACTTTGTATCATGTTTTGCCTAGTTTATAGGCGTACAAATCTAGAAAGATGGTATAAAATTCCGTAAATATTATTTATATAAAAAAGTATTAATTTAATTAACTGTCGAAACAATTTCACATGTTTAGATATGATGTTATTAATATTATAATAATAGTTAACAGATAGACATTACTATTAAAACAAATTGACCTACTGCAGTCATTACTAAAA
The DNA here is from genome assembly GCA_914767915.1 of Agriopis aurantiaria. Lineage (NCBI taxonomy): Eukaryota > Metazoa > Arthropoda > Insecta > Lepidoptera > Geometridae > Agriopis > Agriopis aurantiaria. Next base: position 18,892,211 of record OU611987.1, read on the forward strand.
TTTATCATCTATAAAATCACTAACTTTATAATAACATTTCTTGACTAAAAGCCTTTTTAGTTTTATTTTAAATTTAGTAGATTTTAGATCCATTATTGAAATCGGTATAGTGTTGTAGATAATCGGTCCCATACACATTATAGTGTGGTTCATTAAAGTGGTTTTAGTAGCTCCTCGCATTGGATTTAAATAAAATGGCTTGATTTTATTAGCGTTCATCAAAAAGTGTTTTTAAATTAACTCAAATGACAGGTAGATTATACAATGAATGTTGCCATTTATCATTGATTTTAACAAGTTTCTCTGTCTATGCTTGGAGTTTTTTTTTTCTTGTTTTTTTATATATTTAATATCCATTTTGACTCCACATAGTTTTAATGGATACTGGTCTTTTCATGGAAACTATTACGTTATGTCACACATAAGATAGTAGTTGACAAAAACGATGACTTTTCAGTTCTCAATCTTTACAGAAATACATACAGTAACAGATCGAGAAAAAGCGCCTTTTCCACATCAGTTACCCAAACGTCTCAAAAGATCTGTATCCTTTCCTTTGTGCGAGCTCCGCAGATTGTCTTCTCTGTTATTTCTTGTCTCTGTGTGAGTCACCTTGTCTTGCATGTCTCGCGTCCTGACATGGAGGTGTCGTGTCTCGTAGCTTTGTTTTATCTCGTTGCCCCGGGGGCAGGCAGCTCTGACGTCTCTATCGTCGAGCTTAGCATTCTACTACCATGTTACAGCTTACTGAACGGACTTTGAGCGTTTGTAAAAATTGTTGACGAAATATTCAGCTATTTGAAATAAACTGCGCTTCGAGGTTGTATAATCTATACTTCTATACTAATATTATAAAGAGGAAAGATTTGTATGTAAGTATGTTTGTAATGAATTGGCTCAAGTATGGACCGATTTTAAAAATTCTTTCACTGTTGGGAAGCTACACTATCCCCGGGTGACATAGGCTATAATCTATACCCGTGCGAAGCTGGGGCGGAATGCTAGTATTTAATAAACTATTTGATCTAATTTTTTTATTTAGTGTTTTTTCTCAACGGGTGCTACTTAAATAAGTTTCATCATCACGTATTATGTACTTTTTTTTCTATAACGAAAATTTCAGACCTCGGTATAATATTTAAAGTGGCTCTTTATAAACACACTCAAATCATAAGGATTTTGGTAAGAATATAGCTTCAACATAGCCTAAGAAGCTTTCAGAATTTTGATAGCCCGTTGGTCTAGTTGGTAGTGAACCTGCCTTCTGTGCTTGGGGGCGTGGGTTCGATTCCCACCTAGGACAAACATTTATGTGATGAACACTTGTGTTTGTTCTATATCTGGCTGTTAATATCTATCTAAGTAAGTTTAAAAACTATATATGTATGTTTATTAGTCTCTGGCAGCCATATCACAAGCTTTGCTTAGGTTGGGGTCAAATGACCGTGTGTGCAAAAAAAAAATGTCCCGAATATTTATTATATTTATTATTAGAATATATTTTAACTAGTTTAAGCTATTATGTGATAACGATTTATGGTAAAATGAGATGTTTTGAAACACTTTTTTTTAATAACGCTTGTCTCTCTTAGCTCCATACCAAAATTATCAGTGTAGGAATGCCATTAAATACACTATAACATGGACAACTAGTAGCACCCAGACCCAAAACAGATATTTCAGATCTGCCTAGCCGGGAATCGAACCCGGAGCCTTCTGCCCATGAGGCAGACGTGCTACCTCTGAGCTTAACCGGTCGTCACTGCCAGACAACTCCTGAATTACACTTATACGCCGCACCTGCACAGGACATGGGATACGTTTCCATTTGTACGATCCTGTGTGCTCCTTTGTATGTATGTTAACCTACCATGTTCTGACAAATAAATTATTTGAAGAAGACCAATTAATCATTACTCTCTAAACTATCACTTCTGACGATAGGCGGGTGTGTCTCATACAGGTATAAATAATTATTTACGGGATATTTACCGTGATAAGGTTGTGGATGGAGCTTCCGAAATTTCAGCGCAGTTACATGCATCATGTTCACGGGAAAACTGAAGAATGCGGGTAGTTCGTCAAAAATTCATAGTTAGTTGCAGTCAAAACGATCTACCCTCTTTCTTACCCCCATATAGGTTATAGGTGTTTTTTAAAACACCAAAACACCACTTGGGGGCGACGTGAGGATTCGAGGTACCTTTATTTACGTCTTTGAATATGGAGGTTAATCTTTTGCTACGGTTATCACTGGAACTACTCGGACCTAAAGCTGGAAACAAATTATCGGACACGGCTGACGGACACGGCTGACGGACGCGGTTGACGGATACGGCTGACGGACGCGACATAAAGGTACCTAGATAATGAATGTAGACTGAGCTGTGCAAACTATCGGACGTAAGTCGTTGACGTAACTTTGGACTGACCAGCGTTCGGACGTCCGACAGAAATCTGGCACGCCAGATGTTTTTGTCAACCGAAGCCACGTCTCAAAAGACTGTGCACACTTATCAGTCACGTCCGTTAGCCGCGTCTATCACCCGCGTTCGATAGTTTGTATCCAGCTTAACCTGACAAAAACACACTCACTGTATCACTGCATATGGTATTTTGAACGCATTAGTGATAGTTTTAAACAGTGTTTAAGTGTGTGTTAATATTTCTCCACTGAGAACGTCTGTGTGGAACATTCAAAGAACGCTTTGTGACAGATCATCAACTCAAATCCGAAGTGCCTTTGAAGTCAAACATTGAAACTTCCAAAAGGCTCGTATTTGATCTGTATCTCCATAAAACGTTCCTTTATTCGTCAGATCCTGAAGTAAAAAGCCTGATTTATTATTAAGCTCACCGTGAACTTGCTCTCGCATTATTTACTTCGACTTGTGAAACTCGCGTAAATTAGTTTGCACATGAAATATTTGGGAGATTCATTCTAGAAGGTTGTAAAACAAGACTTGTAGGTTCTTGCGTATTAAATTAAATCGCAATAAAAACTACGTTAAAAAGACTTAAGTAGATTGTTGAAGCCGAGCATACGAGGCAATGTCCCACACATGCTCAGACGGCTTGACAAACTCCGGTGCGCAGCATTGATGGAAATCAGAACCAACTAGGCAACACCGGATCTGCGACGAGAACGTCAGAGCTGTCAGGACTGGCACACATCCGCCTTACATTATAACCTTACTTTACTTTTGCATCCATCTTTATCTGTAAAAACGCAACTCGAATAAATATAATTATAAACGAAGAAGAATTTTAATGAAATCCAGCCACATAATACTGAACAAAGAGAAAATCTCCGCCTGCTTCGTCCTCCGTGTATCCATAGATTGTAAAAAATGATCTTTCAAAAAAAAAACGAAATAAATTTAGTCGAGACTTTATATTTTTCATTAACTGTGGTTATAAAAATCGGTTACGAAAACGGCAGTTTTATTCTGTTTTCGTAGCTAGTTATGAAATAAGAAAAAGTCCATGTTCGTAGCTGGTTACGAAAATTCGGTTACAAACGTGGACTAAGGTTCAAATTCAATACAGATAAAAAACGCGCTATGCCATTATGAATACCACCATACTGTAATAAAATACGACGTGTGCAATCCAAAATGGCTGGACCGATTTTGAAGGGACTTTCACTGGCAGATAGCTAATAGTAATTTTTAAACTTTCGCGATTTGAACACATGATTTAAACGTTTATCGGGACTTATCACGTATTATTTATATTTAGGTAAAAAATATGTACCTTTCGCTCGACGTTTCCACCATGTTACAATGGCCGTGGTCACGAGGTAGATAGCTAATGATAATTAGGAGTAGTCCATGTGGGTGAAATTGCGGGCTCAGCTTTAGTAGTCCATATTAGCTCAGACGACGTGACAATTAATCTACTATGTACTAGCAGTGCCCTACGGTTTCACCCCCCTTTTTATACAGAAACCATGTTTTTAGGGATAAAAATTATCTTATATATTAATACAAGGTATAAAGTTCCATACAACCATTTATTTAAATAAATATAAAAAATGCCATAGGTGGCAAACAAGCAGACGGGCCGCCTGATGGTAAGCAGTCACCGTCGCCTATGGATACTTGTAACACCAGAGGCATCACAAATACGTTGCCAACCCTAAGGAGTCTATTCACTGGCCTTTTGAAGAACCCCATGTTTTAGCTTCTCGGAAACACCGCGGAAGATAGCATTACAAATTTTGCAGGTACGATGCAAGAAGGATCGAGTGAATCGCACAGTGTGCGATTTCCACTGATCTATGATGTGTGGATGAGCCTTCAGGTGGTGGCGGCTAGTGCGATGGTAAAACCGCGACGCCGGCATCAGATCGAACAGTTCTTCAGGACACTCCCCGTTGTAAATGCGGTAAAAGATACAGAGACCAAACCTCTTTGCGCATGTTGAGCGGATCTAAGTGTAATAAGTAATGTCAAGTAAAATAAGTAAAGTATTAAAATCTATTCAGCTATTTTGTAGTTAAGTGCTGTTTTGTTGTTAAGAGTGAATAGAATCCTCAAAGGTAGGCAACGCACCGCCAATGCCTCGGGTATTGTAGGAGTCCATAGGCGAACTAGAGTGTCTACTATTATATATTAAAAAAAAGAGTGTGTTGAAATATATAATATACATAATTTTATATAAGAAGCAGAATTAGATTATGACAGGACGTAAACTTTTCAAATACGAATCCACTAAGCGGCAGTAATGTTACATGTGTCACTACATATACGTTCTGTAATGCGTCTCAGTTCACGGCACATCGCTGTAGCCTGCGAGCATTTGTGAATGCAGTGGCTGGGAGCCAAACTCACTGTGAGATATTACTTAGCCAGAATACATAAAGCTTCACAGTAAAGTTTACTTCCAAAATCACTATCTTGACGATACTGTTACTGACACTTTCATATTGGAGTTGGGACGCTATGTTTTTGACGTGATAACGTCTTATAAATCGATGAACGCTGGCTGCACGCACGAAAAAACCTGAGCCGCGCGTGCAAGCGAGAGCGCGGAACAAGCGATAGAGAGGCACGATCGGTCTAAGCGTTATCACGTAAAATTATCGACCGTAAACCGACTTAACAGACAACCCCTTTTATAGCATTTCAGGCTTTCAAAGAGTAAGCAGTTGTTGACGTAAATGCCTTAAAAATACGCTCATTGCGTATTTCTAGTTGTTATAATTATAAATTTACAAGATGGTGGCTGAGTGGTAGCATGTGTGTTTTACAATTTGATTGTACCCGGTTCAATATTCAGCTCCGTACCAGTTACTTATTTAGTATTTAAATTAAATGATGTGCAGTTTCGATGCTTCGCTTAAAAACGGTGAAAGAAAACATCGTGAGGAAACCGATGTTACCAAGAAACCAACATGCACTGGGCCAGCATGGCAGACTAGGGCCCATCCTCTCTCTCTGAGAGAAGGCTTCTGTCCCAGCAGTGGGAACATGATAGGCTGATAATGATGGTGACAGCACAAACAGACACTTCCCTCTCAAAATCATTTAATCTAACCTAAATTACTTCTTACCAAAACTTCACTATTTGTAATTTTGTGTTTTCCTCATTGACTGCCAAGTATCTAACTAGTAAAATATTCGCATAAAATATAAAATTGCTTAAACCTACAAATAAGCTAGTGGTTTTTTTAAATGTCTGTTAGTTCTTCAGCCCGTTTCAAAGGAATCCAGTAGGTTTATCTCACATTTATTTTCTAGCAGAGCACAGGGCTAGTATATTCTTGTAAACTGAGCAGTGATCTAGTAGAGTTGTTTACCGCTAACCTTGTCTGGGATAGAGGTGAGGTGAGAATCTAATACTCCTCTGCGTAGGTAATATTGTTAGCCCTAAAGAAATGTGATCTGTGCGTGATGGAGATTCGAGGTGAGATGGAAGATTTTTATGCGCGTTAAATTAAATAATTGTGACGAGATAAAAACAAAGTAAAAGCGAGATTTTTATATATTAGATAGGCTTGCGCTTGGCCGCCATCTCGCCTAATTTTAAGCGCTGATGCGGTCTACGATGGAACGCTTGCCTAGAAGAAACCAAAAAATTACATTAGAAAATAGTCGTGGATATTTTGACCACTACCCTGACCACTATCCTCTCCATCCTAAGGTTGCCTGGAAGAGATCGCTCTTAGCGATAAGGCCGCCGATTGTTGCACTAGTTTTTAAGCTGTTTTATCGTGTGTATGAAATTTGTGGTGTGAACAATAAAGAGTTTATCTATCTATCTATCTATCTATCTACCCTGATGGACAAGGTGAAACAAAAACTCGTTAATCTGTAAAATTTTCATTCATCAGCATCATCATCAGCCAGAAGACGTCCACTGCTGAACATAGGCTTTAACCTTTAACCTCCACACTGAACGAAAGCCTGCCATCTGCATCCACTGGATGCCCGCGCCTCTCACAATGTCGTACCTACCTACCTACGCTGCATCTTGCGGTTCGTGGTCTCCACTCCAGAACCTTTCTTCCCTATCGGTTATCGGTTCTTCGAGCAATATGGCCTGCCCATTGCCACTTTCACTTGCAAATTTTAACTAAAACTTGAATTTGAAATTAAAAACTTTAATTCGCATGCGTTAGTTATACGTCACATAACACAACTATAGTATATACAGGAAGCATCTTTGGCAGGCGTGCGGTTGCCAAGCGCAATGCTACTTGATAAACGACGTGAACCGAGCCAAGTGCACGACTGCCCTAATAAACATGTGTATACGTACGTCTGAAATGGAGCGTTACAAATATTTTTTACCAGGATTCTTATTTTTTTTAACATGGTGCTGAAATTTTAAATACAATTATCAGCTCAGATGATGAATCCTCCCAAATACCGCCATTTATTCCAATCCTCAGCTCTACTCTTATAATCACCAGCTATGCCAACTACTACGTACATCATCAGTCGATTGAGTCGCCGAGAGTCCGTCGGTACTTGGTCGCTACATTTGCCGATTTGCGGTTTCCACTCGAGAAATTGACTACCCGTTTATCGGTCTGTGGCAGATATTGTCGGCCTCCTGCCACTTCAGCTTGCTAATACAAGTCTGTCTGCATACTATTCCCTAGATGACTTCTTAAATGATAAAAAACTTTGATTATAATGCATGTATTTTAGTAAAATTATTATTAGACATTATTCATTATCAATTGTATAATTTTAACGTAAACTGACATTTTTATTATTTTCATATAAGTTCTTGTAATTAGTTTAAGTAACTGCTTGTATGCTGACAAAGCGGGACCTGGAGAACTTTAATTTTCTTACACATATACCAACTTTGTAACCCAGGCTCACGGGCTCAATAAATTGAATTTGAATTTGAATTTACTCTGGTTATCTGGTGAATTACTTTGAATAATAAACTTTATTAATTTAAAACAATATGTTATTTATCAAAAAAAAATAGTATTTTTCTGAGCTAACCCATTTGATACCCATATCACGATGGTAGATAAAAATATTTACCCGCCATCTTGGGGCGTCCATCATTGAATTTATCATCTAGGACTAAAGTGCTTGGAGAGACAAATCCCACGAACCCGAACTCGACGGAGTTACGTTGTTTAGGTGTTCCTATGACTACCTTCTGTCTCTATCATCAGACCAGCTCGATGGTACCATAACAGTTCATTGTCACCGAACCTACATAAGTATGCCACATTTCAACTTAACCGGTTGAGGAAAGCTGATCTAAAATTCAGATGCAAGATGTGTCTCACACAAACGAACATTTTAACAGGGCAAGGTGAATAAAAATTTGTAAAAATTAAAAAATTGCGGGAAATACTTTGCGGTTTTCTAATATTTGTTAGCCAAGTTCATCAAGCGAGGTAAGTATTCTAAGTGAACAGTCAACACTTAAAGCTAAATGAGCTGCGAAAATTAATACTCCCTTTTATCGCGTTTAGAGGTAAAGGCAACGGACTCAATGTGATTACAAATGGTTCTTTAACAGCGATTCCAAATGATGGTACTTCTGAGGATGGAACAGTCTAGACACTAAGATAAGTTTTGGAAGTTAGTAAATTAGAGCTATAACAACCGACTCACTCATATAAACGCATTATCTGTCAATCCATGATAGATCCATGTAGATTGTGTAGACTGGTATTAAGGGATATTACGGCTAAATACGTCAAGGCCACCTTAAAAGTATAGTAAAATAATATGAAAGAAACCACAATGTTATGACTTCAATTAGTAAAGCGCAAACTGTAGCGAGATTGCCTGGACTGATTCGGAATGAAGCGTAAATCGGGAAGAACTGGTGAGTTTTTGTGCATAACCTGATACTTACAATGAATTAGCTATTAGCTGTTAATCTCCACTTAACCACGTCACACGTGCTGAGGTCAGTTCTAGTGGAAAGATAGATAAAGCTGTAAAAGCAAACAACATGGGGTTACAAGCTGCAACAACGTGGAGTAATAAGCTGCTACAACATGGGGTAACAAGCTGCTAAAACATGGGGTTCTTAAAAAATCAAGTTATTAGATTTTGAAGTGTCGGCTGTTATGCTTCTGGTGTTACAAGTATCCATAGGCGACGGTGACTGTTTACCATCAGGCAGCCCGTCTGCTTGTTTGCCAACTAAGCCATGCTTTAAAACCGCTTATTTTGCACCCTAAAAGCCGAAACTTTATTGATTATTTTCTTCCATTTAATCTAATTACCATTCCATCACCAAGCATCCAGAAAAACGCCTAAGCATCTCTTTTTTACTTGGTTAAAGTAGCATTTATTCGCACCAAGCGTTTTGCTTCCTCTTTTTAACTAGAACGGCAAAATTATGGAACATTTTACCTACGTCTGTATTTCCGAAGAATTACAATCTTGAGAGAATCTGTTCAAATGTAAGGTTAATAAGGTAATTACTAGGCAATTATGCTCCATCTTCAACCGCATCATCGCTTCCCATCCGGTGAGATTGCGATCAAATGTTAGCCAAGTCTGAAGAAAAAAAACTTCTGCGAGTCATGGCCTACTTGAAATTACGTAAAGATGATGCCGTACGGCACCACTAGCCCGTAATGGGTTAACTCTATGCAAGCTTTCATGTTAATTTAATGTTTCTTTAAAAATGTCTCCCTTGTTACAGACTAAACTACAAGCTATGTGGCTTGTCCCCGTGGTGGTGGCACGCGTGCAACGTGGCGTTGCACGCGGCGTGCTGCGCGCTAGTTGCACGCGCGGGCGTCGTTGTCGCGCGTTTGCGGCGACCGTTCGCGACACTTGCTGCATTGCTGTTTGCAGTACATCCTGTACACACCGAGGCGGTAAGTGCTTTGTACAAGTCACACTATCACACAAATATATAAATGCGAAAGTTTGTATGTGAATGTGTCGGAGTGTTTATGTGCGTGTGCGTGTGTGTGTGTGTGTGTGTGTGTGTGTGTGTGTGTGTGTGAATGTTTGCTACTCCTTCACGCTGAAATGGCCGGACGGATTGAATGAAATTTCGATAGTTTATGTCCGGAATTAACATATATTATGCTACTTTTCATCATCATCATCACCATTTTACAACACCACGCGGGTGAAACCGCGGGGCGTAGCTAGTTACTATATTACTTCTACATTTCTGTTGTTTCTCTAAACTTATATTTAAAAGACAAGTGTATTAACTAAATAAAACACAAGCTAATTAATATTGATAGCTTTAAAATCTAAAAATATAGAACGTAATTTTTTCAAAATAACGTATATTATATATTCAATATTTTCTAAGATTCATCTCATGAATGGTGTTTTTCTAATACTCATCAATTTACTTTGCAGAAAATAGATATCAATATAAAAACAAACAGTCACTCAGAAAAAGCGGCTGTTCAGTTGTTATTTTCGCTTTCACTTTAGGACTATTTTTAGCCCAATCCATCTTAAAATGAAACAATTTCTTCACGTTTTCTATTTGATGAATACTTCTAAAGGAACAAACAGATGTAGGTGTTTTCACACTCAGGTTTGCAAGTGTAACATGTCTTCTTGCTATATAAAAATAACCCGGCCAAGTGCTAGTCAGATTCGCGCTCTGAGGGTTCCGTACCACAACAAAATATAAAAAAGAATCCAAAGACAACATCACGCCCACGTGGTCACCCATCTAAGTACCGACCGCGTCCGTCGTTGTTTAACCTGGTGGGGAACAGAAAATTGTCACCGACTTACATTGTTTATTGTTTTAGTTTAGAGTGAGTACTATAATCGTGTCAAGTTTGACTCTTGTAGGTATTACCGTTTTTAAATTAGAGCTATTACAAAAATAGGTTTGATTTATGAAGGTTTTTACATTTTGATTTTATTATTATTTCTTAGTTAATCCGCCGTAACGTTACATTTTCTATTAAAAAAACAAGTGGCTATCTATTACGGTTCGAAAGATACAGTTGTTTAAAGGTAGGATGGATGGACGGACAGACAGACAGCGCAGGGTCAGTTATATGGTCCCGTTTTTACCCTTTGAGTATGGAACCCTAAAAACTTGCTTATTCTCATAGAATATATACCTGTCTGTCTGACATTGTATTTCATGCTTGTTTTTGTGTTATTTATTTCGTAGTATGTATAGTATTTTGTATTTTGTGGTTATTGTTTGCTAATAAATATGTTGATTGCTTTTTCATTGAATTGCATCATGTCTAGTTAACGCCATCTATAGATGGTTGTAGAACTATGTTCCTGCAGTTATCGGAAACCTGCAATTGAATAAGTAAGTAGTATGGACGTAAGTTGTTACGTCCATGTGAGACGTAACATACGTGTTTTTCTCAGAAATTCATGCAAATAAATCCCACTCTTACCAATCAACAATATTCACATTTCCAAAAATAGCACGGAAATCCAATAAAGCCCCGGATCAGGGCCGATCCCGGCGATCCCCCTGTACTGCATGCCCGGGACACACGGGATACAAAGAGACACTGAAACATAATCGGGCGACACACGGCGACATATCGTAACACCCTGTTTGACGTACACTGCGAACCATTCATTGCGACACGACAGAATTAAATATAATAAATAAATAATAATAAATGTTCAGGACATTTTTGCACACACGTTCATCTGACCCCAAACTAAGCAAAGCTTGTGATATGGCTGCCAGAGACTGATATACGTACATATATAGTTTTAAATACATACTTAAATGGATATTAACAACCAGATATAAAACAAACACAAATGTTCAACACATAAATATTTACTAAAGTTATATGATTATTTACGGGATATTTACCGTGGTAAACTTGTGGAATGAGCTCCCGATATTTCGGCGCAGTTACATGCAGTGCTATACGCAGTGATACAGTGAGTGTGTTTTGTCGGGACTTAGGTTCGAGTTCGAGTTCCAGTGATAACCGTAGCAAAATACTAAGAAAGAGGGTAGATCGTTATGTCTGCACCTAACTTTTTAACTGTTCTCCAACCACCCGCATTCTTCAGTCTTCCCGTGAACATGGTGCATGTAACTGCGCCGAAATATCGGGAGCTCATTCCACAACCTTACCACGGTAAATATCCCGTAAATAATCATATAACTTTAGTGAACAACCGTGATAGTTTAAAACTGTGTTTTACATAAATGTTTGTCCTACGTTGGAATCGAACCTACGCCTTCAGGCTCAGAAGGTAGGTTCACTACCAACTGGACCAACGACCTATCAATTAATATCAGGTAGTGCGATATTATGGCGGTAAATTAGTGCCACCAGTAAATACTTTTATTTTGTTACTTCACTAGTATAGCATAATCTGAAGACTTGGCTTATTTTATAAAAATTTACTAAGCAGATAAAATTAAATTAAATTTATTCATTAAAAAAGAATGACGTAATTTGGTTTACAGATGTCGCCGTAATTGACGTACATACATAAAAAATACGGGCTGAATTGAGAACCTTCCTCCTTTTTGAAGTTGGTTAAAATAGGGTTATACACTGAACTGAATAACAAAAAATAATGGTTATCTGTTGAAACATTTTCATTGACAATTGAGTGACTAATTATTAGTCAAAAAAGAATATTATAATTAATAAATAATTTAAAATAATCATGTTAATTACGTCTGAAGTAATTTAAATAACTATTCCACTCACTTTAAATAATGTCGTCAATTGAGTAAAAAGTTCTGTCGACGAGCCAGTTATTAAATTTAGTTTTAAATATATTGTCACTTGTGATCTCCATCGGCAAATAGTTACATAACTCTGCCCCATGCTATTACCCAGTGATGACTTCGATCAAGAATGTACATTCTACATACATTACTATCTACATTCTAAATATATTATTATATGATATGATGTAGTAGAATCGTGTCGCGTCGGTTCGCGAGTCGCAACCTAGTGCGCTGTGACCTCGAGACTCCTTCCGACACCTTCAACGGATGTGGAATGTAATTCCACCGTGACACCTCTACCTCTTGTGATTCGGTTGAACCTGTATTTTATATACATTTTGTATGCTGAGTTAGTTAGTTGGCCCTAGTGTCGAAGTTCTTAGATCAGCCGGAACACGACTTATTTTAAAAGAAAGTAATTTTCGAAAGTTATATGTTTATTTACGGGATATTTACCGTGGTAAGGTTGTGGAATGAGCTCCCGATATTTCAGCGCAGTTACATGCAATATGTTTATGGGAGAATCATATAACTTTAGTGAACAACCGTGATAGTTTAAAAAGTCATTTTCATGTAATTTTGTTGTTACCCACTGTAGGGTTTACTTAACTGCTCCACGGTTTCACCCGCGTGTATTACTCCTTATTACATCAGCTATCTGCCAGCGAAAGTCCCGTCAATATCGTTCCAGCCGCTTTGGAGTATATAGTAACATACACACATGCACAAATAAATTTTTATATTTATATAGATTTAAAAATTTGACGAACTATCAACTATTTTTCTTCAGCTGTCATAAAACCTCCCATTGTAAATACCGTTTACGGTCACCCATCCAAAAAATAACCGAGTTGAACGTCGCTTTGAGTCTCAGACTCAGAGAAGTACGCTATTCGTTATTTCAAATGCATAAATCAGATAAGTATTTTAAAATTTTATTCAAAAGAAGTATTTCACTTTAGGTTTTGATAAAGATGAAAGAGAGATGAGGCGCTAACTTGAAATATTAGAAAAGTTCTCTTTTATAGACGTAAAAAGGCCGCAAAAAGCCTTTTAGGATTTTGTGAAGTACAAAGATCTTGTACATTTTAAACATGAGATAGCTACTTTGGACGTTTTCAATGATGAGTTTTGGGCTGCAGAATGAATAATAAAGTTTTTAATCTAAATGGGTCTTTCAGCCTGAAATGCGTTAATTACTTGCTTACCGAGATATAACTAAAACGAACTTTCGTATTATTATTATGGAAAGGTTATTATGTTTTGGTGTAGTGCTTGAGGAACCGATAAAATAGGTTGTTTCAAGTGATAACTGAAGCTAAGCATCAGACGATGCTGTGAGTCGACCGGCATCATGCTGAGTTGGGGCCGGTTTGTGACAAAAAATATAATAAGTTCTTATTTAGTTTTATTTTTAATTTAGTTTAATTTTTCCATGTGTATTGTGTTATTGTATTTTTTTGCCACAAATAAATTATGTCTATGTCTTCGGTCGGGTGACCATGCACTCATGGTAGTCATGGTGGCATTGGTAACTACTGACAAATGCACACTTGAGCATTGGACGTGGAAAGACGTGGGGCAAAAGGACATGAGAGAGATTCAGATTCAGATTATATTTATTGTTCAACTGTGTTACATGTCAGGTCTTAATTAATGCTTAATGCTTAGGTATCAACGGTCAAGTTCATTGCGAACATACAATTTATGTTTTATTATTTAATAGTAGACAAACTAACGACGGGCCACTTGATGGTAAGTAGTCACCGTCACCTATGGACACCTACAATACCCGGGGCATTGGCGGTGCGTTGCCTACCTTTGAGGACTCTATTCACTCTTCGCTAACTTAATCTAATTTCATACATTTATTAAATTAAATTATATTCCAATTACAATTACACCTCATTTAATTACAATGTACACAAATTTAAAATAAAAATACAATGTCACTATTAAAAATATCATAAAATTTATAAACTTTTTAGTTTCAGTTTGTAAATGAAGGTATGGTCGGTTCTTTTTTTTTTCTAAAAATTATCTTTATATAGTAAGCCTTCAACACGAGCAAATTGTACAACTTTCTTTTAAATACACACTCTGATTTTCGGACCCATACCACAAACTCCCTTACCAAAACATGCAGTCCTGTGCTTGGGCATGCGTATTTTATTTTTGCTTCCTTTGTGTACTTGAGAGTGTAAGGTTTCCGAAGACAATGTTGATATTACAGCGAAGTGGAGGAGAACAGTAAGGGAGGCTGACCCCACCACCATGTGGGATTAATAGGAAGAGAGACAGAGAGTAGAAGTGCTACTAAGCACTATCATTGCCACTTGTTTTTGCGTTAAGCGGTTTAGCGGTACCTATAGTAAAAAAAAGTTCATTTAACCTGACAATCGATTTTTTCTGTGGTTGTTTTGTGAGGAAAATAGATATGGTTATTTTTCCTAGAATAACATAAATAGATCCGTACCATTCCTCCTCATACATTTTCAATAGCGTCCACTGGAAGCACTTAACCATTTTCCAAATCTCTATCCCGTAAAGTGTAATAATATTTTTATATGACAGTGCTTATTCCCGGACCAAGACGTTGGATGAATAATTCAATGCTTTCCGCTCATGCTTTGCTTTGCTAAGGCAATAAATATACTACATTGTACACGCGTGTGTTGTATACTGGTGTGTATACATATGTACGAGGAGGTGTAGGGTATTACTATCATCATCATAATTTCAGGCGTAGGACGTCCTCTGCTGGACATAGGCCTCCCCATCGATCTCCAGAAGGGCCGGTTGGAAGCGGCCTGCATCCAACGTTTCCTTGCGGTCTCTTTTAGGTCGTCTGTCCATCTCGTGGGTGGACGTTTTACGCTGCGCTTACCGGTCCGTGGTCTCCATTCAAGAACCTTTTGGCCCAAGAACATAATATAATTATCTATGTTGGTATGATATATCAGTCTCTGGCAGCCATATCATAAGCTTTGCTTAGATTGGGGTCAGATGACCGTGTGTGCAAAAATGTCCCGAAATATTTATATTTTTATGAATATTTACACCTATTAGGTCCTTAACTGTTGACCTTTTGGAAAAGCTCAAAGTCACACAGCGGGCAATGGAGAGAGCTATGCTCGGAGTTTCTTTGCGCGATAAAATCCGGAACGTGGATATTCGTCAAAGAACCAGAGTCACCATTATAGCTATTAAAATTTGCAAGTGGAAGTGGCAATGGGCAGGTCACATCACTTGAAGAACCGATAACCGATGGGGAAGAAAAGTTTTTGAGCGGAGACCACGAACCGGAAGAAGCAGCGTAGGTAGGCTGCCCACTAGGTGAACCGACGACATTGTGAGAGTCACAGGCATCCAGTGGATACAAATACAAAATGTCGTTCAATGTGGAGGTTGAAGGGGGGAGGCCTATGTTTAGCAGTGGATGTCGTCTGGCTGATGATGATGATACTTAGATCTGAAAACTTGCAATGTTTGTAAGTTAGTTCGTTTATTTGTTTAGGTCAAAACTTGCAAGCTGAATAAGAAAAACTTCCTCATATTTTATGAAGATGAATTTTAACATGTTGGTTTAGTTCCGATGACAAAGCATTTTCAGTAAGTACCTACCTAATAAAAATGTGTA
Organism: Agriopis aurantiaria; assembly: GCA_914767915.1. Lineage (NCBI taxonomy): Eukaryota > Metazoa > Arthropoda > Insecta > Lepidoptera > Geometridae > Agriopis > Agriopis aurantiaria. The sequence goes on from OU611987.1 coordinate 18,908,016, forward strand.
ATTTTACTTTAATGCTACTCGATTATTTGTAGGTACAATAAAGCTGTAATTACTTGGAATAGATTGGTGCTTAGTTTTGAGTCTAAGCTGAACAAAAATCTATTTAAAGTTTTTACGATGTCCCTGAACATTCAAATTGCCTCTCCCAGGTCCCCAGAAGCAACATTCATTTTGCTTCGCGTGTCACGTACAAAATGACACCAAGATAACAACGAAGTTCTCTCGTAAACCAGATCGAATTCCTCATTTCTACGTTTTACAACAATAAAACTGTAATGGCTAATCAAAGAGAGCCGAAGTCTTCGACCTACATCCGTGCCTTGCATCCGGCACGAACGTATTAATAAAACTCTACAGTTCTGTTCTTACTTACTTGGCCGTGCATTGGGAAAGGTTGAGCAGAGAATGAGCGGTGGCGGAAATCTGGGTGTGACCAGATACAAAGCGGGTGCGGGCGATGATGGTATAGGAATGCCCACGCTTGCCAAACACGCTTGTGTGTTTGGCCAAATGTCTAATCGTTATTTCGACCAACAATAAAATCTATTTTTGTCAAATACACTGATGGGTCGCTCTAGCGATTTGCCTGGCTGCGTTTTGTTCATAGAACAAAACTTCCTTAAATCCGAGTGTTCTCGAACATTGTGATCTATAGCAGGGTACTCACCTAGCCGTGTAGCATGTAACGTAGCTAATACTGTATCAAGTGAGTACGTAGGCGCGAGCCTGCTGCGAGCCGCTCTCGCGTGGAGTGCAGTTAGCTCGCAGTGACCCGCCGAGTGGCGGTTTCACTGCAAACACAAAGGCAAAGGCCGGGAGCTTGTAGCTGGATACGCGGTGACCGTGGACGAGCCGTACCCACTTGCAGGTTACATGCTACACGGCTAGGCGAGTACCCTGCTTTAGATCGATGCAACTCGAGTTCTCTTCACGCTGATCAAGCCTCCCGTTAGTACATTTTCGGCCTTTTGACAGTAAACAGAAACAGCGATAGAAAGTCGCGCTAACATCACTTGATTTTTAAGAGTAAGTTGTGAAGTGCGGTAAAGAAGAGAGGGAAAGAGAAGAAGAAAAAAAAAAAAAAACTATGTATAAATATAAATAGATAATAATAAATATTTTTAAAAAAAATGGACTCATTAGTATTTAAGTTTAATTTAAAAAAGTCTTGTAATATTACGCCTAAGAGAAATTTTTAATAATGAGCAAATAAAGGCATGGACGATTATATCCATGGTGAAGAAGTATTTAAAAAAAAATAGGTTTGCCCGCTGTCTATACAGCCCTACCTCAAAACTCGTCTGAGTTCTTCAATATTGGACTTTTTACTGCTCAATGTCGGATAGAAATCTATAAATGTGTTTTATTGGCGTGCAAGCTGACATTGCCTGCGACACCGCGAGAGATATGGCCCTCGTTTGTGTGATATTTCTTTTAAATGTACCGATCGGTGGCCGTGCACTGTAGAGGCGCTTGGGTGTACGTGGGACGGGTGCCGATGTTTGATTCGGTTCGGGAATGAATGCGGGGTAGGTATTGTTCGCTGGATCGATAGATCTGACGATGGTTTGAGTATTGAGTTGGTTGATTGGATAAAGTGATGATTGCTCATCAATTCAGTGTTTAAAAGTGTGTTTAACGTTGAGTTATTTTATAAATTATTAAATATAAATAACCAAAAATAAAATTAGGACAATAATTAATAAAAAAAATTAACTTTAGAATGATTGAATGTACTTAACGTTAAATCTAAGATGTACGAATAAATAAAGTAACATTAATAATTTTCACAAAATTTTTGAAACAAAATATTATTTTCATTTTTCATTTCATTTTTTTTATTACTTAATTCATATAAATGAAAAATTCATCATCATCATCATCAGCCGGAAGACGTCCACTGCTGAACATAGGCCTCCCCCTTTAACCTCCACACTGAACGACAGCCTACCTTTTGCATCCATTGGATGCCAGTGACTCTCACAATGTCGTCGGTCCATCTAGTGGGAGGCCTACCTACGCTGCGACTTCCGGTTCGTGGTCTCCACTCAAGAACTTTTCTTCCCCATCGGTTATCGGTTCTTCGAGCGATGTGGCCTAGCTGAACATTGCCACTTCAACTTGCAAATTTTAACAGCTATGTCGGTGACTCTGGGTTCTTTGGCAAATATCCACGTTTCGGATCTTATCGCGAAAAGAAACTCCGAGCATAGCTCTCTCCATTGCCCGCTGTGCGACTGAGCTTTTCCAAAAGGCCAACAGTTAAGGACCACGTCTCAGTACCATATGTCATCACTGGCAACACACACTGGTCAAAGACCCTCATCTTGAGTCACTGTGGTATCTTGGACGAGAAGATGTCACGCAATTTCTTCGGGCGACCTCTTTGCCTAAGTTGAAAGTAAGTAAGTTAAAAGTTGAAGTATGAAATATTATTGAAATTAAAATTATTGTTTTTTTTTTAACATTTTTGTAATATTATTTTCTTATTCGTTAGCTTCAGCTAATATTTTTCTCATTATACGTGAATACAATCAATTTATATCTCCAAAAAAAAAAATATGCACGAACGAAACAGAGAACGCACGAAGCGGCATTTCTTATTGACAAGTTTGCCATGTGACCATGCATGTCATGCAGTTTTGAAAGCTGCAATACGAATTAAAGTAATATTTTAATTCTTTCAGTTCAAACAGAACATAATAATAAACTAACTACTGCGTTTTAGATCAACATCAAAAACTCCCTAACATAAATATTTTTCTCACACTCACAGACAGCATAAATTATAATATTTATTCTGCTTTAAAACATGACTGCTAGCACATATGTGTGGCTGTCAGGTACAGAGCCTGCGGGCGTAGACTGTCCGCTGTCGGACTGCCCACTGAGCACTACAACCATAGATTCAGTATAGAATCTATGACTACAACCGACCTCTTCTCACCCCATAGACACGGGTATCTATACAGTTTTAGTAACAACTATTTAACAGCGTAATAAAAAAAACTTCATAATCTTGAATTTACGCCTTTTTATTGCGCCAGAGTAAGCTGGAAGGACTCTTAATAACAAATTATGAAATATTCGTATGGAAAAGTGTTCAAAAAACCGTTACGATTTGGGAATAACAGTTGAGGTAAAAGGCCAACAGTTTCAGTTACCACATTAGCATAAACTTTGCCTAAAATAAGTGTTCCGATTACCTGCCATTGGTAAGTGGAGCATTTATTTTAGGCAACGGTATATATGTGGTAACCTCGATTGGACTAATCATTCGTTCATTATCCTCACGCACCTTAGCTACAGTCTGATTTTTTTTGAGTTATACTATAATATTGTAAATGCGAAAGTGTGTTTGTTTGTGCCGCTTTCACGCAGCAACAGAGCAACGGATCGACATGATTTTTGCATAGAGATAGCGGATGAGCCGGAGACTGACATAATATATAACATCTGACCTTTTGTCTCGCTAAAACGTATTCCCGAGGGAATGTCCATACGGATGAAATCGCGAAGCGCAGTTAGTTGTGAATAAGTTTGATGTAATGTCTATATGTTAACATCTCGTTGGCTGCTACAGACGTTCACGGCTGGAGCCGACACGGTGTGAACATGCAAACGAGAACACTTCAACGAAGATACACAAACTCACTGAAGTGGTTAATGGTACTTCATGAATTTTCATAAATCATTTTGATGAACTGAATTTGTAGAACGGAAAATTTCTTCCAAATTAGAATTAAAATAACCATTCCAGTATCTGCTTTGACCTCGTTGAGTAGTAAGTATTAAAGAGTTTCTAATCTTTAAGCACTAAGCTTAGGGCTGTGCAAGTTTGAAGCCTAATTCTACGAATTTGCCTTTGTGGTACAATAAAAAGGGAGAATATTTAATGGCACATTAGAATTACTATACGCGTACCAAAATATCTTCATATTATACACAATTATACTATAATTACAGAAATAGACCAGATTTATAGCAGGTTACAAAGCTTTAAAAACATAACAAGATAAAAAAAACACCTTTGTTTCTTGTTTAAGTTTTTGCCGCATTGTTTAGCTCTCGCTGTAATGTTGCCCTCTGGTTGTGTTTTTAGCCAGTAATAAGTTCTTACAGCTGACTGTTTTTGTCTATATTTTGGTGTGAATTTAATATTTTTATTTTAAACTATCACGGTGGTTCACTAAACTTATATGATTATTTACGGAATATTTACCGTGGTAAGGTTGTGGAATGAGCTCCCGATATTTCGGCGCAGTTACATGCACCATGTTTACGGGAAGAAAAATATCGGGAGCTCATTCCACAACCTTACCACGGTAATATCCCGCATTTTTTTTTATAAATCAGCATCAAAGGTGGTTTTTAGGTGTGCGATTAAATTACCCAAAATCAAGAGGCTAAAAAGCTCCACAGTTCCAGATCTCTAGGCTGGTTCAAATGGAATAATTTAGCTAATCCATCGTCTTGGAGGTAAATAAACTGGCGGATTATAAGGATGTTCTCAAAGAGCAGGCTCCATTAACATTTCAATTATACGGCGCTCGTTTTCGCATTGTTAAACGTCCTCATTATGGAATTTACATGCAGTTTTAAGAGTCGGAAAAATGTACGCATTGGAAGCTTGTTAACCGTAACAAGAAAACCCCGACTGCAAAATTCCTACGAAATTTATTCAAACAAAGCTATGCTAACTTTGGTATTTTAAAATAATAATGTTATTCACTGTTTTAAACTATCACGGTTGTTCACTAAAGTTATATGTTATCTTTCCGTGAACATGGTGCATGTAACTACGCTGAAATATCGGGAGCTCATTCCACAACCTTACCACGGTAAATATCCCGTAAATAATCATATAACTTTAATAATGTTATTATGTTACTTATTATAACTTTATAATAGGCATTATTTTTGTGTTTTTACGAATTCTACAAATGTTTTACTTTGTTATGCAAGTTAAACTCAATAAGGAATCTGGGATTATGGCTGTATTATTACTAAGTTTATTAAGGTTCCTTTCACATTTTTATCGAAAAAAGCAACGAAAACTGGATTTCTGACGTTCTATTTTATTAAATAGTAAGATGTATATACAGTTCAGTTTCTGTAATTAATCTGTACATCTGTATTTTTTAATGAAAGTAGCGGCTTCGAATTTTGGAATTTTTTTACAAAGTCACTTTTATCTCCAATTTTCGTAAGTAGTTTTTCGTAAAACTCTAGAAGAGAAAGTTTGAGAATGGATTTCGTTAAATTACTGACATAAAATAAACAATATTAATGTTATGGTTTACTTGTTTTATATTTATCTTGAAAATTACGGCTTTATTTTATCGTTTTATGCCCGAAAATCCAAATACTTAAAATTGAACGGTTCATTTTGTAATTACCCCTCTTAATCTATGCAGTTTTTTGTAACATTTTATAGTTATGGATTTTAGCTGTAAAATCAAATATTCAGATTTTACGTAACGACGTTTTTTAATAACTTTTTGACAGCAATAGTAAAATTTACAACATTATAAAATAACACATCCGACATAACATTTTTTGTGTAAAGGTGTATAATAGAGCTATTTATTAATATTTGTAAAAAAATATTATACTGCTGTTACAAACTACTTATGACATATCTGAATAGGTATGTCAAGTCGTTTTGCATTGTCAAATCATACATAAATCATACATCATCGCTCATCAGGCGAGATGGCGGTCAAACGCAAGCCTATCTTACTAATATCTTACTAATATTATAAATGCGAAAGTTTGTGTGTAAGTGTGTATGTTTGGCTGGACTCAACGCCGAAACTACTAAACCGATTTAGATGAAATTTGGTATGGAGATAGCTTATACCCTGGATTAACACATAGGCAAGGCTTTTTATCATCATCATCATCATCACCATTTTTCATCACCATGCGGGTGAAACCGCGGGGCTCAGCTAGTTATAAAATAAAATAAAAAATATACACAAAACTGAAAAACACTTTCCTTCGTCTGGGGCAGTCCAGTGAAGAATAAGATAGTCTTAATAAGATAGAGTGAAAACGAATCGTATGCAAGACCCCGACCCTATTAAGCAAGCAGGTTGGGTATCTCACTACAATGTTAAAGTGATTTCCCCAGATTGATCGTCGAAGCGAGTCTGTCTGCGATCGGTCTGTATTAAATCAGCCTAGACTGTTGAGTTATGTAGCCGTGCTTCAAGATAGATAGCCGTCTGATACGAGATGGATACCTGCAAATATATTTACTCAATATGTTACAGTTTTTTTTAGAAAAACAACTTCTAAAGTTTTTTTTTCTATCATGCATGACATTCACAGTAGTTACCAAGTTTTGTTTTATGCCACATTCTTTTATAAATGGATTAAAAAATTTGAAAACATAACGCGATTTCAATGGCTAATTAGTGCCAGTTTTCTACTTCAATAGAACATAGCGTAGATATGCACGGAAACACCAAGACAAAAATGAATAACATTTTCGAGAATGTTTGAGAACAGAAAAGATTTAGAACACATCAGAAAGTGTAAAAAAGTATTTTTTATTAACAATGTCGACGAAAAATTCTATTTTCAGAATAAAAAACGGTAACTTGTGCTAGTTACAATCAATAATAGATGAAGTGAAGATTATATTTACAATATTTTAAGGATAACCTCTTTATGCTTAATCTGTCAATTAAAAATAAATATCATTTCAACAAGGACTTTTTATACCCTACATTTCATAAGAGCTGAGATTTTAGAAATTGTTTGACCTAGTCTGTGACAACTAGATAGACACATGGTGGCCTTAAGTTAATTAAAATTAGCTTTGTCTCGTTTTTGGGCGTGAAAATTTCAGTAAGTGAAAAGACTCGTAACTTTTTTTTTGTAATAGGCTTGCGTTTTACCGCCAACTCCCCTGATGTTAAGTGATGATGCGGTCTACGGTGGCGCACGCTGTCCTATAAGAAACTGATTCACTTGTGATTCGAAGACACCCAGATTGTAACCATCGGGGAACACCCATTCAGGAAGCGCATTACACAGTCTAGGCAGTTCGCACAATAAAAATGGTTTCAAAGTGCTTCGTACGTAGGTTCTAAAGTTTCGTTAACGTAAGTAAAGCAACACACCTAATCAACACTTCTGAGATAGACTTTACCGTAACATCAGGCTTTGCAATCTCAACCACATTGGACCTTCTAAGCCAAAATCACGCACGAATCTTTAGCATCTTAGGACTTCGCCATTGCATATTTAGTGGATAGACGCGCAGTTTCAGCTTGGGAGACTTCAAACCACATTCCAATCCAATACCAACGGCAAGTTCATCTCACCTCTGAGATATTACCTAATTGAAATAGGAAGACAGGTCCAGATTACATCTTCCAAGATTTATGGTCGTCTGAAGATAGATTTCCAAGTGTTTTACTGCGACGCCATCTGGCGCCGGCTGAGTTATCGACGACGTACTCGTACAACGAGCCGGGATTTAATTTTGAAGTTTGATGTCTAATGACTGGGAGAAGGGACATTAAAGTTAAAAGGGCAGGCATTTGATATCTATAAAACCATTAAAGATATCTAGTAATTGTTTTAAATAGCAACGCCTTGTAATTTTCGTCTGAAATTTAACTGACTAAAGATAGTAGAGTTATATGATTATTTACGGGATATTTACCGTGGTAAGGTTGTGGAATGAGCTCCCGTAAATAATCATATAACTTTAGTGAACAACCGTGATAGTTTAAAACAGTGTTTTAAAGATAGTAGTTTCTCAATTTAACTGTATTTTGTGTTTTTATTTTACGTAATATCATTGCCATCACTGTGAACAGATTTTAACAGTTCTTGTATATTTCATATGTTTTTGCTTGAAGGTAGTCTCATTAAATTTTTAATAAAATATTTCACCTCTAAGAGTGGAAAATTAGAGGGTGAATCTCATTTATTGGACTTACTGAGAAGTCTGTTTTTGTGTAATACTATAATTACGCATCGGCATCTCTGCATTATTACCGTCTTACTACAAAAGATTTAAGAACGCTTTAAACATGTGTTTAACATATTGTTCACAGTGAAACAATTGCTAAACACATGTCTAAAGCGTTCTTAAATCTTATGTGGTAAGACGATTAGTGTTTAAAGTACAAAATAAAATAAAAAAGTTTCATTTTGTTTTAATGTTGTGACAAGTTCAATAACGGATTCAGATTTTTTAGGACCAGGGGCCAGGCGATTCAGTTTAGGTGGTTGCGGAAAATCCGCAAACGTGAACCCTAACGCGCTGAGACATGGTTTGCGGTCGCACAACTTTCATTAATCACGTCGCTGAAAACAGATGACAGGCTTTTGCGATTTAAAATTAAATTTCTGCGAAGTAAGTATAATTTTATACTTATGTGTAATAACCTTCGATCAAAGTGATATGTGGCCGCATGAGAACAAAAGAAAACCTCTTTACTTAGATTTTTATCAAAATAAGACTTCGAACTTTGTACAGCGCTCTTGTTGGTTCAACCTGAAAACTAAGTACGTTTGGCTCTCGAATGCTTTAACCCTAATTGAATTTAGCTCTGCGTGTCTGCTAGGTTTTTCTTTTACCACTTTTCACGTAAAGAAAATAGTTTCTTTCTTTTTTTGATTAAGGCGAAATGGTAGAGAACCGTACACTTGTATGACGGTAATGCGGCGTGCGCGCTTTCAAATATTTTCAATATTTTTTTTTCTTTATTTTCTACAAATAATCTTACGCTTTTACAAAAAACTGTGATCACTAAAGTATTTGAATGATTGTTAGTATTACACACTATTTTTTTTTAATGAAAATATCTTCTATAGAATCGAATGAAGTTGATTCAAACCACTGAAAGTACGTAAAAACGGGTGTTTTAGGAAAGTTTACGATTTTTTCCTATGGATCCAAATTTCTTTAATCGTGTATCGGTGAACACATCCGAATAAAATATTTCAAGAACATTTACTAAAAATAAGAAAATGTCAATTGATCGATTTTAAATGTCTACTTTTGAATATTCGTGATGACGAATCATCAAATTTGAAGCATATTTCGTCTTAAAGGTTTATTTTGCTGACTTATAGAATTTATCAGTTGAATTTAGATTATTTCTGTGAGCATCGGAAATAAAATTTACATTGCATATTTGTCAACTCAATAAATCCACAAAAACCAAAATATATACACAGATGACGTTTTGATTTGTGTTCAGCAAAAGTTTTGTTGAGGACTTTCAGTCTCTGTTTTAAATATGCAGGTATTATAGTCTTGAAGTCGGTTTTTGTTTTTTGTCTTAAAATTTATTGTATAATTTAAAGCTTACCATGGAAGTAGACAAACTATAATGACCATTACTGTTAAAAGCGGGAAAAGAGGGCTTTAAACATTTTTGTTGTTGTATATTTTTGCATTTTTAGATAGCCCGTTGGTCCAGTTGGTAGTGAATCTGCCTTCTGAGCGGGGGCGTGGGTTCGATTCCGACCTAGGGCAAACATTTATGCGATGAACGTTTGTGTTTGTTTTATATCTGGGTGTTGATATTTATTTAAGTATGTATTTAAAAATATATATATGTATGTATATCAGTCTCTGACAGCCATATCACAAGCTTTGCTTAATTTAGGGTCAGATGACCGTGTGTGCAAAAATGTCCCGAATATGTATTTATGACATCAACATGAATTCTGTTTGATTCGTACCAGTTAATTCTAACTTCCAATTACGCCACAGATCATTCCTCTACTTCCTTGAATTTCTTGATTCGACATCGTTTTCTCTAGCGCTCGGAAGCACTTAAATTTTCCACTGAAGCCACACAGAAGTTTAGTGCTTTCTCAAGTTTTAGCGAGCTGTGAGGGTGTTTTAGTGTTCAGGTAAGTAAGTATTGTTTAAAACAGTTCTATTGAGAGTATTGGGAGCAAAGCTTGGCAAGTTGAGAAGGCTATTCTGTTCTTTTGATCATCGTTTAAGAATCGATGATTTGGGACAACACTTTTTATTCGAAAACCGTTTTCTTTTGAATTTGTGGTCTTAGAAAAAGTTTCAAGAAATCAGTTTTTTTGAAATACGTGTTAGCGTAGTAATATTTAAGTTTTTTTTCACATGGTCTTCTGACCCCAAACTAAGCAAAGCTTGTGATATGGCTGACAGAGACTGATATACATACATATATAGATTTAAATACACACTTAAACAGATATTAACAATCAAATATAGAACAAACAGAAATGTTCATCACATAAATGATTGTCCTAGGTGGGAATCGAACCCACGCCCCCAAGCTCAGCAGGTAGGTTCACTACCAACTGGACCAACGGGCTATCAAATCAATTTAATATTATCGATTCATTTAGTAATGGTTACTAACTTTATAGATTTTTTATAGAAACTGACGTAGTTTTTACACATTTTATTTATATTACACAGGAATTACTCACGTAAGATTAAGCCGGTCACTCCGACTATAGTTTCAACTGCATTAGTCGGAGTGACCGGCTTAATCTTACGTGAGTAATTCCCGTGTAATATAAATAAAACTTTATAGATACTACACCTGATATCTCAAAGGGCGCAGTGCAGGTCCAGTTTCAACGGAATTTTGAAGTTCATTGTCAATTTTTTTGTGGCACCGCAATCACTGTAAACATTACACAAATAACACAAAAGACTTGAGAAAAGCTTTTATTTAAATAATGTTTTTTAATTTTTATTTAGATGTTTTTTTTTTGGCGTTCGTATTGAAAATCGGAACTAAAGGTGTGGGTATGCAACTTTTCAGCAAAATCGATTTCAAGGAACTGGAGCTTGATTTTTGAATATCTTATTATTATTTCTTTCTTTTATTTTACTTTCGAGCGACATCCCTAACAAAAGTCGCATTTTTTAAATAATCAATAGAAATCTTTCGCATATCGCATGATATTTTCGTGCGAAATCATACGAGCAATTCTAAAATCGAGCCCCAGATTATAGATTTTACCTAAATAAACTAATAAATATTGTAAATATTATAAAAGCTTGAAAAAAGAATAAATTGATAAACCATTTGCGTTCTTAATTACAAATCCAAATGTACACTAAACCAACGACAATACTCCGCCACAAATCGCACTATCTCACTGCTAACTACCATCATTTCCGGTACAGCTTCAAGCTACCCCACACAGCTATACGTAACTGTGGGTAGGAGGTATAGCTACTTATTTACAATGTTACAGCTTAAATGTATGTATGTGTCTCTGCTTTTGATCACTACTTACGGTATATTTACTGCGATGAATATGCTTATATACGATTAATATGCTATGTATCAGGGATGTAACGAAGGTAGTTTTATCGGAACCGAAGGCGGAGTCGGAGTTTTTAAATTTGCTTTATCGGAGTCGGAGGCAACGTGTGGTGGAGGTGAACGTGTCGTGTGCGTAACAAATTAACAACAAGTGAAAAAATAATTGACGATAGAGTGCACGTAGTGGGAGTCGGGGGGATTCCCCGCGCGACATGTATGAACCTGTTCATAACAGTCGACACAGGCCGCCGCCGCCGCTATGTTATGCTTCGACCTCCGATTAAAACCTTCGATTTAAGTGTCGGAGCCGAAGTCGGAACCGAAGGTGTAATAATAATCGGAAGTTCCGACTTAACGGAACCGGAGTCGAAGCTCCGTAACATCTCTGCTATGTATCATTTAGTAGTATCTATTTAATGGTATCATTAAAAGTGTTTTAGCATCCCCCGTCGATTCTGTTACGTAAATTCTTTCCATCCAATGGTTGCCTGGAAGAGATCGCTTTTAGCGATAAGGCCGCCACTTGTGGCACTAGCTCGTAAGTGTTTTCTATCGTTGATTGAATCAGGCGTTACTTTGCGGAAGTCCATTTTTAATGTGTATATGAATTTGTGTTTTCTATCGTGTTGTTATTTTTATTTCTGGTGTACACAATAAAGAGTTTCTATCTTATATTATTAGCTTCAATTGTAACTAGTTAAGTTAACCAATCTGAGAAAAAAAAACCGTTTGTAACGTATTCTTAAAAAAAACTCAAAGAACGTTTAGTAAGGCTCAACTTTCGTGTGTTCGTTTTTAGTGTACATTAATAAATTAATTCTTCAATGGGAACTATTAAACCTCGCGGGGTGGTCTTATTTGGTTTATTTTAACGAGTCACATACCAAGAGTTATTTACCCATCTCCTGGTTTCATCATCAGACCCTTGTCACCAAGTGTAATGATGACCGTTTGAGTTAGGGTTCCTTTTAGTTTTAACAAGTCACATAAGCGTGTATACAGGATTACGCGGAAAACTGCACTTACCCGAAGTGGGTCCATATTTTATTACCAATCATTATGAACAACTTTGAGTATTGGAGCAACTATGAAATTATGAAAAACACTGCTGTTCCGTAGAAAACGGGCACAATTTTTTTTTTTTTTTTCGATTTCAGGTTTAGCCCCATAGTAAAAGTTGTTCGTAATGATGAGCACAACGGACTCCTTTCGGCTTAGTACATCCTTTTCCGCATAACCCTGTATTTGGTTTTTTAGCTATTATTATAAGTAAAATTTAGTCAGAATCGTCATCGTTTCAGTCGTAGGACCTCCACTGCTGTACATAGGCTTCCCCCATCGATATCAAAAGGGACGGCTGGAAGCGGCTTGCATCCAGCGTTTGTCTGTGTCTTATTTAGGTCGTGGACGTTTTAGGTTAGATTAAATTTAATATATTACCATAAGGCTTAAAAAAGTGTTTTATATTGTTAGATTTTTAACACTAAAGAGAAGATAAGACGGCAGCTGTAGTTCTACTTTGGCCATGTTTATAGCTGATGCCTAGCGTAGCTTTTATTATTATAGCTAGAGGTATAGCTATCTAGCTATGTGTAGTAATTTGCATTCTGGCATAGAGAGGCGGCAGATGCGCTGCAAATTGGCGACGTTTAGAGACACAGCGCTTTAATTACACGATGGATGTAACGTCTTATGTGTCTGGTGGTCTGCCAATCTCGGCGAGATATAACTTAACTAATTAATAAGGGAGATTTTCATTACCACTAATAATTAAATTACTAGTTTTTTTTTTTTTTTTTTTTAAGTATCTTAGACCTTAACATCCCAAAACATCAGGCGAGATGGTCAAATACAAGCATATTATTTATCATTTAACGTTTTTGCCTCACACCTGCAATATATGTGGAATGAGCTCCCTGCTGCGGCATTTCCGAGTAACTATAACATAGGGTTCTTCAAAAAGGCTTCCAATAGAGTATTTAAGGGTTGGCAACGTATCTGTGATGACCCTGGTGTTGCAGGTATCCACAGGCGACGGTGATCAATTACCATCAGGCGGCCTGCCTGCTTGTTTGCCACCTACGGCATAAAAAAACCATTATAATCATCTTTTTTATATTCCCCAACTCACTCCCTCTCTCGCCTCTTATTTTTAACCGACTTCATTATGTATAATATCGACTCACATCGTCGTCTAATATAAGAGTACTAAATAGCTGGTGCCCGCGACTTCGTACGCATAGACTTTCATAATTATAAACTATCAACACTCTTTTGTCATCCTTAATGTCGGACCTTTCGTAAAATCCTTTCTTAGTGGACCTCTACACCCCATAAGGAATCTACCTGCCGAAATTCAGCTTCGTAGGTCAAGTGGTTTTCGAGATTTAGTGATTAATGAGTGAATGAGTAGATGAGTAGATGTATTTCGCTTTTATATATGGTATATAGATTAAAAAAAGCACTCATTAAACTTATTCCGTAATCTGAAACCTGAAGATAATTAAATGCTTGCCAATGAACAATTACCGGCATCCGACTCAAGCATGAGATTGCCGTCCGCGCGGCCGCGACGTGATCGCTTCGATCACAGGCCTTTAGACGCCTGGGTAGACACAGCAAGTTAACCTACTTTGCATGTATGTAGCCTCTCTTGAGTTGGATAAATGCTCTAACTAGCACGCCGCATAGTTCAGTTGCATACTGAGCAGGTGGTTCTCTGAGCATAATGTCCTCGTTATAAAAACATGCGTAAAGTAATACGTCATGGGAACAAATCGTTGTCTCGACAGTAGCATGTCAGATGCCAATACAAATAAAAACCGGCTGAGTGCGAGTCGGAGAACGTAGTGCAAAAAGACAACATCACGCCCAGGCCAGGCGTTTGGCATCCAGTGGATGCAAAAGGCAGGCTGTCATTCAGTGTGGAGGTTAAAAGGAGAGGACTATGTTCAGCAGTGGACGTCTTTTGGCTATGATGATGATCTATTACGGTTCAAAAGATACAGCCGTTAAAAGGTAGGATGGACAGACAACCAGCGCAGCGTAGCGATAAAACCCAAAAAATTCCGTTTTTATTCTCAATAAATAATTTGAATTTGAATTTGACGCAGGTACATGCACCATATTCAAGGGAAGACGCACTAAATTTATCTCATGACTTCATAGTAGGGACAAAAATTCGGCACGCTGGATTTATAAACTGTTTGAGGTGCTTGTAGAGTCTATTCTAAAAGAAGTCTGTAGGTTCGATACTCGTTGGCAAACTGCCGGCGAACACCCGCTTTCCGCCACTCTCCGCCATCCCGTCTTTGCTATTATACCGAATAATTACCGACACATATGCGCAAGTTCGCCGAACATGCTGCCGCTAAATAATTCAGGAAGTAGAACTTTGCGCAGAGAAATTTTAAATATTTAAAATACAATCTGCGTCTTGAGATGTTCGCGGAGAAATCTGATTTTGCTGAGAAACGGCGAGGTTGGAGAAATGTGAAATTTAGATTTCCTCGGGTCGGTCGGGTCACGGACATTTCTGTGGCTATAAAATAGACATAAATATATTTTTAAGATTTGAGCTGCTAGAGCTGTTTCTAAAAATGATTCTTTTTGGTTGCGGTTTTACGTGAAATGTTTGTGTTCAAAGTGTGCAGTGTAATTAGAATATTCGATGAAAAATAATCTTAGCTACCTTTGAAGTTGGACCTAAAACCGAAACATGTGGGATTATCGTTTTGCACAAAAGAAAAAAGAATCAAACAATATGTATCAACACGTTCTTTAAAACTAGTTCATAAACCTTTTTTTCAACCTTTATAAACCTTATTGGGCTGATTGGTTCCTTATTAATAATTAATTAACTGGGTTTTACTGTTTAGACATTATTTATTACATGTTTGTCTTACATGATCTAGATTATTAAATATTATTATCTTTGATGAATTTCTAGTTTATTTTTGCTTTAACGTCGCATTAAATACAACAACAAATTATTAACGATTTTTTTTTTCAAAATACATCTAACTGTATACTCTTACTCTTTACTTTTACTACTAACCTGACCTGAAACAAAAATTTACTAAATAAGAATCAAAAAAATCTTAATAACTGAAACTAATTTGTAATAAAATTGATCTATAACAATGAAAATAATTATAATGAAATCTGAAACAGGAAAGTTAAATGTGAAACTGCTGTGTTATTAATTAATGTCTAATGCCAATAAATATATAAAATATAATTATAACAAATTAAACCCTTATCCTTTGTCGACACGTGTTTTGCCTCCTCTTGAAGGCATCCTCAGGACGACGTGTTGACTCTTCGAGCACTTGGCCGATAATGAAACAAATTAACAAACATCTTTTGGATTATAAACATCTTTTTGCTATAGTAATTAGTAAAAAAAAATATGGCTTGCGTCTACTATTTACCTACCATAATTTGAGAATTTCAGCTGTTTGTTCTTTGAATAGTCTATACTAATATTATAAAGAGGAAAGATTTGATTGTTTGCATTGAATAGGCTCCGAAACTACTGAACCGATTTGAAAAATTCTTTCACTGATGGGAAGCTACACTATCCCCGGGTGACATAGGCTATATTATATATATTTTTTTAAATAGGGATCCTTACTAAAACTCCAATAATGTGACCAAACGTGTAAAAAAATAAGATTTACACCCGTGCAAAGCCGGGGTGCGTTGCTAGTGTAAAATAAAATAATATCACAGCTGCTGCGGCATAAACCACTTTTATAAAGGGATTAACTGAAATCGTGAAAAAAAAAACAGATCAATGGAAAAATTACATTCACACTCGACACACATGAAACAACTGGTCTTTATTCGCAATTATAAATAAATAAATAAATATTCGGGACATTTTTCTACACACGGTCATCTGACCCCAAACTAAGCAAAGCTTTTGATATGGCTGTCAGAGATTGATATACATACATACATAATTATATAGTTTTTAAATACATACTTAAATAGATATTAACAACCAGATATAGAACAAACACAAATGTTCATCACATAAATGTTTGTCCTAGGTGGGTATCGAACCCACGCCCCCAAGCTCAGAAGTTAGGTTCACTATCAACTGGACTAACGGGCTATTACAGGTTTGGTCTCAAAATAAAATTGTTTTCAATGATATAAGTGCAATAATATCCTCGAATATGTCTCTTGTCTAAGGACAAGACAAAGACAAAGTACATCTCGCAGTTTTTCAGTAATTTTATCTATGTAATAATGTTATGAAATTTGAAATTTTTACTCTTAATGGGGGTGGTTTACAATCTGGCAGTATTCAAATCACAAGTGAATCTGTTTCTTCTAGGCAAGGATGCTCCAATGTAGACAGCATCATCGCTTAACATCAGGTGAATTGGTGGACAAAAGCTTGCCTATAAAAGATTAAAAAATAAAAATAAAAACCTTTAATTTAGTTTGTACTCACCAACTCCAGAATTCATTATCATTTGTACTCCTAAATGTACAATAAACTTCAAATCGTACTGTGTGTCGTCCCAAAAGTTTCCTAGACACGTTTCTAGGTATACAAACAAACTAATAAGAAACTAGTGGGCAGTATATTCACGCGTGGTGGGAGATGTTCGCGCTAGATCATTAGACTGTTCTTGATACAATGAATCGTTCTTTGAACAGAATATTCAAAATGTTATCGACTCTAATCAAGTTGCGTTGGAGGCAAAGTCATAACTAGCCAGTCTTGGATAGTACTTTGATATGTAACTGTGAGTAGCATTTACAATTACATGCTATGTTAATTCACATGGGAGTTCAGCTTATACGAATTCGAAAAGACGCGGAATTCAGACAAATTTTATTTTTTTCTAAAATAAAACCTGTCGATTATTATGTTTATGCGTACAGGGTGTGACATAAATTTATTAGGGGTTTATCTACCCATCAAAGAGAAGCTCTTGTAGAACCTAAGTTTGCTAAAAAAAAACAGTGATCTCATACGAAAATCACTTGATCGCTCGAGTACATAAAATGTATTTTTCTTTAACTAAATAAAATTGTGTTAAAATACCCACTATCTCATGTCACGGCTGCGCTGTTCATGTTCCTCGGTATCAGCCTTAACACACAAAGAACACGGGAGACAGCCTGGCTGGAGGCAGCATTGTTTCGGAAACAAAACGCACAGTGACACGGTGACGGCAATGAAAAGAATACGAGCACAAAAGTGACCTGTGAACACGAACAAAAAAGATACGCGGTAAAGAAAATCTGTCGACGGTTGCCAATAAAGTAAAATAACACCAACTTATTTTGTCACGCGAGAAATTCATACATTTCATTATAATTATGAAATTATTTTGGAATTATTTTTGTATGCCATCATTTTTCTTTGATAAAACAAACTGTTGTGACTTATTTGTTAGATCCAAATTAATTTTTATTTTTTTTATTTTTTTTATTTTATTTAAAACACATATCACGTTACATTTCAAGTTAGTAAGTTGTCTTAAAATCTATGTTAGATTTATCCAGACAACTGGTTCTCGGTAAGATATTTTTAAAATCTAATTAATCTATATAATCTAAACACCTACATTGCAGCATACAACAACTGCAGCATACCTTCTTAAGGCAACGGCCAACAAAACCACAGCGATATGGAATCA
Source organism: Agriopis aurantiaria (assembly GCA_914767915.1). NCBI lineage: Eukaryota > Metazoa > Arthropoda > Insecta > Lepidoptera > Geometridae > Agriopis > Agriopis aurantiaria. The sequence goes on from OU611987.1 coordinate 18,925,987, forward strand.
AGGCTCCCAAAACTAGATGGGACGTGACAAGCTTTACTCCTTGAAGGATAGAAAAGAGTGAATGAAATATATGAAGGTCTCCAGTTCTCCACTCTACAAATAACAGTCTATCGGATTTTAGTTCATAATTTTTTTCACACTAATTTATAATTTGTCTCTTTTACGATATATTTTTTTCTATGTAACTAGCATTTCTATTATTAATGTATATTATTCAAGTATAACCTTCAAAGAGCAAGCATAGTTTTTTAAATGAAACCATCTATCCGCGCTGGGCCAAAACATCCTTAATCGCGGACAATTTCTTGTGGCATCTAATTAATGCCCTTATGATTATGGAAATGAAAAATGGTGCATCACAAAGACAAATAGAATGACCCTTCTTATTTTGAATAATGAAACAAAACTGGGAGGTCACGATTAACTGCAGCAAAACTAGCAGAATATTTGCTACTATAAAAACTCCCAATAATATTAATCTATTCAAAGAAAATCGCTCCCACTTCCACGATACAATTATACAAAACCGATAACCTAATTTATGATCAAAGCTAACTACATCCAAGGCAATAGCGATCGCTACTGAACCATTTAATTTGCTTTGTACATGATAGCATTACTCATTACTCGCCTTTGAGACCCGCACAAAGGTTCGAACGGTTTTGTTCTTTGCTTTAATTAGGTATCTATACAATGCTTGTTTTTCTTCAGTTTACAAAGGAAACCAGTGTAGCAGTTTCTCGAGAGCGTAAGTATAAGCAGCTTAATTGATTGGCTTCTGTAGACGTGTTTCCTCGTCTTTTCTTTAAAGCGTTAAGTTTTACAATACTCCTGTATTGTAAAACTTAACGCTTTATAAAGGATCCTGAAGTTTGAATAACTACTTACAATATAATGTGTGAAAAGTCACAGTTGTATCCGAGTGTGCCATCGAAGGACGAGGCATTTTGCGCTTGGTAACAAAAGAAGCCAGAGAGTCGGGTTCTCTTGTTTAAATAGGTTGAATTTCAATGTCATCAAGGTACTTTTTATTTTGACATTAGTGAGCTTATAAGACGAACAGTACACCGTGAGACAAATCTGTGTTATGTTGAATCATTATTGTAACATTTTTTTTTTACCATGGTGCGCGCTGGTTTGATCCGCAACGGAGTCGGTAACTTCCGTTCGTCTGCGGATCTCCTCATTTCTGATTAGATCTCGTAGACAAACCCCGAGCATAGCACTCTCCATAGCTCGTGCGACTTTGAGCTTGCTTATGAGGCCCATAGTGAGAGACCATGTTTCAGTGCCGTATGTCATTGGTAACACACAATGAACTATTTGCGTAGCTAAAGTACTAGCTTGCATTTGACCGCCAATTTATCTGATGTGAAGCGATGATGCGGTCTACGATGAAGCACGCTTGCCTAGAAGATGTTGATTTACTTGCAATTTGAAGACTCCCAGGTTGTCACCATCGGGGAACACCCATTCAGGCAGCGCAAACCACAAACTAGCAGTGGCACGATAAAAGTGGAATCAAAGCGCTTGTTACAGGTATTTTGAATATCAACCTTACAGCGGTGTCGTCTTTTCTAGCCTTTTACATGTTTGATATTTCAAAATTTAAACGTATAATTGCAAACTTACCCCTAAAAACGGTATTCCAATCAGTGTAGTAGTCACTTTAATACCATTGATAGGTTAGTTACATTATCAACTTACCTAACAATGTATACTTTAATACCATTGATAGGTTAGTTACATTATCAACTTACCTAACAATGTATACTTTCGAATTCATTCAAAAGCCAATCTCTTACAACACCGTTCTAACAAAGATGGATACTGTGAGCAAAGAGCGAAATGATCCCGGAAATACTGGCAACATATAAATAGAGATAAAGGACATGCCGTCGGGAAAAAGACGCATATCGTAGCTTTCTGTTGCTTATTACGTATCGCGTTACCTACAGACGAAACTAATCCTTACCGACCACACGTAAGACTTACAACTGCCTGACATGTTCGTCCCAGTGGTGTGTTTTACGAAGCATTCCATTATTCAGGCTTCTTTCTCATTACATATTATAATTTGTAGTTACAACTAGTTAAAGAAATATCATAGAGATGTTGCCCATTTGTAGAAGTTGTTGATATAACTATAGAGAGTTTAACTACAAAAGAACTAATGCTAGGTAGTAGTCCATACTTATAAACATACGACTGGTTCTATAGAACCAGTTGCTTACTTTGTTGTATTTAGATCATAATCTATTATGTTCCCACTGCTAGGACACAGTCTTTTTCTCAGAGAGATAGAAGTTGGGCCCTAATCCACCATGCTGGCCCAGTACATGGTGGTAAATGTCTCTCTAATATAGTATGTCTTTGAACTTTGAGGTTTTTAGACGTACAGCTTTTTTGCGATTTCCTTCACCGTTTTTGAGCGATGGTGTCGAAACTGCACAGCATTTATTTATATTCTAAACTAGCGGTCCGCCCCGGTTTCGCACGGGTATAGATTATAGCATATGTCACCCGGGGATAGAGTAGCTTCCCAACAGTGAATTCATTTTTCAAATCGGTTCAGTAGTTTCGGTGCCTATTCAATGCAAACAAACAAACAAACAAACAATCAAATCTTTCCTCTTTATAATATTGTTAGTATAGATAGTATAGATAAGTCATTGGTGCAGAGCTGAGGATCAAACCAGGTGCCGTCAGATAGTAAGCGCACACAATTATTACCGCTCGGCCAACTTCACTCACTACTGATCGGTCACTTAGTTGTAGATATGCATTGTACGAAACGTAATTTTTTTTCTATAACACAAAATAAAGAGACGATATTAATATCTAAGCGACAGTTTTATAATAACCTCCAAAGTCGTGTACAGAATTAACAAACAAAAGCACATGCGAATTCATTAATTTCATTTTGATAGCCCATTGGTCCAGTTGGTAGTGAACCTACCTTCTGAGCCTGAGAAACCTGAGAATCGTGGGAATCGAACCCACGCCGGGTTCAATTCCCACGTAGGACAAACATTTGTGTGATGAACATTTGTGTTTGTTCTATATATGGTTTAAGATTTTATTTTCTCAAAGAATAACAATAATTCACTTAGGTGAGAAAATACAAGTTATACTATATCTGGTTGTTAATATCTATTTAAGTATGTATTTAAAAACTATATATGTATGTATATCAGTCTCTGGCAGCCATATCACAAGCTTTGCTTAGTTTGGGGTCAGATGACCGTGTGTGCAAAAAATGTCCCGAATATTATTTATTTATTTGAAATTAAAGACAACGCAATCGCGTGGTTTAATTTGTTAACATGTTGCGTAACATGTGTGCCGAAATAACTCATCATGCCATGCAATGTCGCCAAACATTTTCTTTTTCAGTTTAATCAAAAAACTATCTAGTATACTGGCCAGGCGTCTGACTACAGCTCTGACGTTGAGTGACGTATCTTATGGTCAAAGATGTGAAAGCGCGTACCCTAAAATGAGAACTAAATTTAAAAAAAATATCTAAAGCGTTAGATTCTGGAATACACCGAAACTGAAAAGAAGACGCAGCGACAAGGCACGATATTTCTAGGCACATCTTATTCCAAGCTTCTCCCTTGGTGAATACACGGCCTTAAACTCCCCGATTTATCCCCAAGTGTCCACAAAACAGAATATACGGTTAATTCTGGTCCCCGCGGAATAAAGCTTCAATTTTCCAGCGATTTATTCGAGAACAAAGCGGCGGCTGGTCTTATCAGCGGTTATTTATCGGGTATGAAGCACCTACAGCCGGTGAAGCAACCTACGCGATTATAAAGTATCCACAAGCAGAGTACCCGGTTATAGGCCGGAACCATACACTAGAAAAGGAAAGATGGAAAACATAATCCACATAATCGACCACATCGTCGCTTACCAAAATTAAAGGTGGAATTCAGCGAAAATTGTTCATATTTCACCGAGCAAGCAGACATAATTTAATATGCTTTTATTTCTTTCGTCTTTACTTGACTACAAAATTTTGTAATTTAAAAAACAAAATTAAAAATGTGTATTATTTGACACTGTTTTAAACTATCACGGTTGTTCACTAAAGTTATATGATTATTTACGGGATATTTACCGTGATAAGATTGTGGAATGAGCTCCCGATATTTAGGCGTGCGTAGTACGTAGTTACTGGTACGTAGTTATAATTTGAACTGCTTCAAACGAAGGGTGAAGAGAGTCCTAAAAGGTAGGCAACGCACTGACATTGCCCGGGTATTGTAGGTGACTATAGGCGGCGGTGACCACTTACCATCAGGTGACACGTAGCTTGTTTGCCACTTATTTTATTAAAAAAAAAATTACATGCACCATTTTTACGGGAAGACTGAAGAATGCGGTTGGTTGGTCGAACAGTTAAAAAGTTAGTTGCAGACATGACGATCCCCTCTTAAATAATCCTATAACTTGTATAATTTGGTACCTAGATACTTTTCTTTAGTTAAACTATTCAATTTTATTTTTGTAATCTTGAATGTCTTCGATTATGAAGTTTTTTTTTTTATTGTGTTCAACATCCAACGCAATAGTTTTTTTTTATGCAAACATCCAACGCATAATTTTTTTTAGTAAACATTAAAAAATTTGGTCATTATTATGCTAAGAATATTGTAAACTGAGGTTTTGTCAGTGGTAAAGAATAATCATAGTATTCAGGACAGCGTCAGATATAGATATATTATTATATACACGCAAGTTATGACGTGCTAGATGTAATATTTTGTCACTTATAGAATTGTCTCTGTATATTTTTATTCCGTTTCGATGCGGTGCCCGATGTGTACCTCCCTCGTTAACGCGATTTACCTGTCCCTAATAATTTACCCGTTTTTACTTAACGGCCGTTCCGCTAGTCCGCGAATTAATGTTTTAGATTTTATGGCTTTTCGGTTCGGACATGGAAAGTTTTATTGGAAGCTGTTAATGGGATAATTACCTATTTATATAGCAGGGTCATAAAGATTATTTTTATTTATTAAAAAAATATACGGTGTCTATTAATTAGCCAAACAATTAGTTATATTTTATTTTTGCATTTAGGTATGTCGATTTTGTTTTATTATAAATCTATAAGTCACGTATGACTCGGTACACAAATACCGAGAAGAACATTTTGTTAAAAAACAAAGATAAATAATTCACTTAAAAAAAAAAACTACTATAAACCTAACTAAATTAGGTATAATAAGCATAAATTAAATTTACTTTCTGAAAGTATAAATTAAAATAAGGGGAATGCAAGTATAAATACATTGATGGAAGAAAGTATAACAGCTGATCATCAAGATAAAGGAACTTCAATAGAAATCAAATAAAAACAGCTCATAACTAACTACTTACTGTACTCCTTATTCAAAGCGGACATTACGCTAATATATTTTATGGAAAAAAAAGATGCTTTCCATCGTTTAAAACTTGACAGAATACTCACACACACACACACACACACACACACACACATAAACACACACACACACACACACACACACACACACACATACACACACACAAAATTAGAAAGCTTAATTCTCAAACTCATAATTATCAGTTGACATACAATTCCACAACCGCACGTTGAATGAAGCCGCTTCACAAAAATATTCACTCATAATTCAAAAACAATTTTCGTACCTTTACCGCGCTTCAGCAGTAATACGAAATGCAATACTTATACCGCAGAACGTTTACCAACTGACGACCTTGATTGCTCGTCAAACAACAGATTAATTCATCATTAAAACCACCATTAAACTGTGATTAAACAAACGCGCGGTTATGATTGGCTACGGGCATGCTACGTCACCGCAATCGAACCAATCAGCGAGTGTTTGCACACGTAACGGTTTTGCATAAAACATGCGTTTTGTTGTTTGTAATTTTATTATACGTGATTAAATGGAAATATTCGTAAATTGCTATATTATTTTATGACGTGAAAATTAATTAATATTTGCTTTGTCGCAAAACATTTTTATTTTTGACTGGTAGGATTCTAACTTGTTCTATCGGTAACGCCCCGAATGTTTTTACCGCTAAGCTACAGTTGGCGTGGAACAACACTGCAGTATCAAAATAAATCCGATTTAAAATATTCAAATAGCAGTTGATTTCGAGATCCATTCGAGAACCTTTCGGCCCCACCGGCACCGACCATCTTGATTTGAAATTTCCATGCGTGGTATAATTTTCTATGCCTCTGAGTTTGTCGATAGAAAACGTCGATGATCCCGATCCAATGCTTGCCGGTGTGGCGGCCATGTCGCACCATCGCGGCCATGATGCCATTCTTCACCGCGTACACGTTTATAAAAATCAACGCAATCACGCTGGATTAACGTTTCGTCACGCAGCTGGGCCCATAATCTGATGTTTGTGGACATAAATATACCAGCTTTGATAGATTATTGCAGATTTATTCAAGTATTTAAGTTGTATTTGAGGAGCACACAAAATTGACGTCCTAACTCGATAGCGATCAGGAATGAAGAGAGCAAACAAAACCTGTTTTTACTACAGACGACAAAACCTAACAGATTGCATATTGCGTTAACATAGATAATTGATCGCACAGATTATCAATTTCTAACAGATACCTCACCTCTTTAACCCACACAAGACTATAATCTCGTGTCGTGAGTAAAAATAATAATAAATCTGTCAGTATTTTGACATAGTTTAATTTCACCACTATTTCACGGCAATTTGTTCACCATTAATGCTGAACTCACGGGAGCTGAGTGCTTTCACTCCGTACACTGCGTTTACTGACTCTCACCAACACAAACACTCACACTACTAAATGCGAAATTGAGCACAAATGTTTTATTATTTTTATTAATTGAAGTTCTGTGAATTATAATTTGTATGCACCAGACTAGGTAAAACTAATTAGTGCGTATGCAAAATTTCGAGCCTGTGCTGCTAAGCGTTGAAGAATTCTCTCGTTAGGGGCCAACCTTGAGTGTAGTAGCCTTGTCATTGTGACACTTAGAATCACAATTGAATGCGTATACAACATTTCATGTCTGTGCTGCTAACCATTGAGGAGTTCTCTAGTCAGGACCCAACCCTTAGTGCAGCAAACATGTCATGGTCAAACATAACACCGGCTAGAAACCAATTTTCGTGTCTGCGTCGTTGATGTTGATGAGGTCCTTTACCTGGAGCCAATCCTGGATGTCGATGCAGGTCATGCTTACAATGCATTGTCATCGGAACTGAACCAACATGTAAAAATTCAACTCTGTACGATAAGGAAAAAAAATCTAATTCAGCTTGCAAGTTATGACCAAACAAATATACAGTTACTTAGTTTGTTTAAGACACTTAAAATTAAATAAAAGCTTGTAAAAATTATGAAAACCACTATGAAAACCAAATTTACCAGATGGCAGAACTGACATTTCCAGAATTGGTGTCTATTATTAAACATATAAACCGTCTTACCACAAAAGATTTAAGCAAACTTTAGACAAGTGTTTAGCATATTTTTTGAAGTGAAACAATTGCTGAACACATGTCTAAAGCGTTCTTAAATCTTTTGTGGTAAACAACGGTATATCGGGACCCTTTAGAAACCAATAATTAACATATTGTTGAGGAGTCAAACAACTAAACTGACCTTATTACACCCATTACAGAGAATTGTTTTGTTTGTGTCATTCTACTCGTATTATATTGATCATAAACTAGGGCCAAAGTAGTTAACTTAACCCTGAAACCAGGTTCTTCAAATACGGCTTCAATATCTTCTGCAAGAGACAAAACCTTTTGGGCGTGGCGGTGGTCGCATTGGGAGATCTGATGTTCCATTCAAGCGAGCTCATGGAAGATAACGACGTGGTGTGACCGGTGCCGTTGAATAGGGAAAAGGAGAAAATGTTTTTAGCATTTCCCGGGTTGTCTCAAACAATGTGCTTAATACTGGTGCACCCTATGGAGATCCCGGTACCCTCAGCCACAAGTTATAGTGGCAATGTCTTTATCTTAGTCAAGCACATAGGCAGGTTACCGAAGGGGTTTTAGTGGGTACAAATAAATATTCGTTTTTTTTTGCACACACGATCATCTGACCTCGAACTAAGCAAAGCTTGTGATATGGCTGCCAGAGACTGATATACATACATATTATTAAATATGTTTTGATGCATACTTAAATAGATATTAACACCCAGATATAGAACAAACACAAATGTGCATCACTTGAATGTTTGTCCCAGGTGGGAATTGAACCCACATCCCCAAGCGCAGAAGGCAAGTTCACTACCAACTGGACCAACAGGCTGGGCTATCTATTTTCTTATTGAGATTTAACACGGTCAAGCCAATCCCACAAACTGAATGTACCCCAAAACTGCCAGCTATACTATGTTTCCTTAAAGTCATTAGCGTGTACTCATTTCAACCGTGATACCTATTTAAAATCTATTTACGCCGCAAACACCAAGCAAAAGATTCCAAAGCACTAAGTACCCAAGCCATAATAAGGCTATTCACATAACCGCTAACCTGCAAACGCGGCGGATGTCTATTCAGAACGCTCCGTAATAGCTAATCTGTGTGCCCGAATCTGACGTCCTGTTGATAACGCTCTATCGGTGTTGAAAAGAAGGATATTCTCAAATTGAATACTGTATGTTAGGATAAAACCAGACAAAACCAACATGCGCAGCTCAGTACTCGAAATACACGACTACATTTGAGTACTTATATATTAATATTTTAATTTTTAATACTGACAAAACTTTGAATGTTAACAAAATAATTATCGTTTTATACCTCATTCGTGTTTATGTTTAACTGATTTAACTACATATTATTTTATTTTATCGCTCAATATTATTGCATGCTGTTTTCACCTGTAATTATTGTGACATTTAGTTATATTTTTATTTCTGTTTAAAGTTTTGATAAATTGTATTGATGTACACAGTGTAGGTGGACTTAAATAAATTTAAAAAAAAAAAAAAAAAAAAAAAAAAAATACTTTAGTGAAACTCTCAACTTTTTATCATACTTTAGCGAGGAAAATATTTCATTCGATTTCTCTGGAAGAAAGATCAGCTCAACATTATAAATAAGTGCTGTAAATATTTTTTCATGCTTACGCTTTCTGTTCGTTTTGGCTTCATTTGTGAAATGTAATTCTTTTTTCGTGGCTAAACAACTAAAAAGAAAGCTGTTATAATAAAAAAAAGGTTAAGTATTTTTTTATACTTTACATCAAATCTATGTGTTCTAAATCTAAATGAGATAATGTTATTTTAATTTTTTATTGATTAAAAAAAAAAAAAAACAAGACTCATTTGCTCACACGGTCATCTGACCCCAAATTAGGCAAAGCTTGTGATATGGCTGCCAGAGACTGATATACATAATTATATATTTTTTAATACATACTTAAATATTAACACTTAGATATAGAACAAACACATATAAAAAATAAACCTCCTTGAATCAAACTATTAGAGATGTTATACAAAGAGTTTGTAATGTTTGAATACTGGAAATGTGAAACTAAATAGACAACTAACTTTTTGTAATATGAAGTTAAATAGACAGTTCTTTTTACTTTATGCCGTTTACTAAAAAAATTAAATTTTACTAGACTATAATTTTATAGTAAACTTAGACAATAAGTTCATCACGTTCAAAATTTGAATTTACTTTCCATGTTAGCAGATAAAAACTGTTTCTGCACGCTGATTTTAAACGATACAGAAAGTCTTTCCAGGCTGGTGAGATGAAATAGCGTAGCAGCGTAGGGAGGCCTCCCACTAGATGGACCGACGACATTGTGAGAGTCGCGGGTATCCAGTTGATGCAAAAGGCGGGCTGTCGTTCAGTGTGGAGGTTAAAGGGGGAGGCCTATGTTCAGCAGTGGACGTCTTCCGGCTGATGATGATGATGATGAGATGAAATAATTATTTGCAATGAAGGCTGCAAAGTTGTTTTTTGGCGTTAGTACTTGTATTTAAACCTGAGCAAACGAAGTATTCTAGGATTCAAATATATAATCCTGAGCGTAATGAAGGTTTCAAAGGTACGAGACGCAGAATAACTGCTGCCGAGGGAAACACACAACTTCATCTCACCTTAACGAGGAAAATAATGTATTTCTTCTAAGTTAAGATCTCCAACACTGATCTTACTGGCCTAGCCAAGTTTGGAGCCCACTGTTAAGTCAATTATAACCTACGTTAGACACAACTGATAACTATGTATAACAACGATGTGATAATGTAAAAGCGTTTCAGAAATAAATATTTACTTTACTTTACTTCTAAGTCGAGACCTTGGATCAAACTATTTGAGGTGCTATTCAACGAGGATGGAATGTTTTGAAACTGTAAAAATGTAAAGGTTCAATAAAATCATCACGTTTAAATTTCGAATTTACTTTCCACGCTAGCGGCCAAAAACGACTTTTGCGCGCAGATTTTAAACTATATACAAAGCTTTTCCGAGCTGATGAGATGAAAAAGCATTTTACTTTACGCCAACATCCCGTACTTATAGAACAAAAACTATATTATTAGAAAGTTGTAATTTCCGGCAAGCAGATCAATTTCCCTGGATGTACAAAGAAGCCAGCAATTAGAGACGGCAACTTGAAAGAAATTCGGCCTCCGAGACCGCTCATTGTTTAGCGGCATAATAGACCTTTGTCTGCTTAGAATGGATAATACGTTCGGCTTTTAAACCGCAGATGGGGTTTAGGTTCAAAGTGGAATGTGGGCCTATTAATAACTTCGGTCCTTTTAGAAGCTCATACGAGAACTTGTGCTGTAATAGAAGCTTTATGGAAATGGGACAATGTTGTCTGAAATTTAGGTTTCATGAAGTCTGTTCATTACTATTACTAAAAGCAGTAATAATCAAGCAAATCATGTAGGCTGAACATAGCATTACATAGTAAAACGGCCTTTTGCTACTTTACTACTTTAGCTTGTTGTAGCGTATCGTAGCACTGCGTAGAAATTTGTAACAGCTACGTAGTTTGTTAATAATAACATTATAGTCGTGGCATTCTATGACGTCTAGATTTGATCAGTTATTTTAAATTATCACGGTTGTTCACTAAAGTTATATGATTAGTAGCTGCGCCCCGCGGTTTCACCCGCGTCGTGATGAAAAATGGTGATGATGATGATGAAAAGTAGCCTGTGTCACTCTCCTGCCCTTTAACTATACCCATGTCAAAAATCAGGTCGATTTATTGCGTGAAAGAGGAACAAACAAACCAATGAACTTTTCGTATTTATAATATTAGCATGATATCACTCATTCTCCAACCTCATTCCACAACCTTGTCACGTTAAATATCCCGTATATAATCATATAACTTTATCAGTTGTGTTTGAAGCTTTATTGTAAAATTGACCTGAATTAGGTATGTCTGCCATATGTCGGTATATGAGAACAGATTTCCACCCAGTGGAAACCAGATCGCAAATGACCACGAAGCAGACCGAAAAACCAGTTGTCTTTCCCCCAAAGATCTTCCATCGTATATTTATGTCTAGTGAGGGGTGTTGCCGTACCCCTCACGCTTGGCAGGCGGCTTGGAGATCGCAGTACGTTCACCGTGTACTAATAGGACGCTGCTACCCATCCGCCGGTGGTTCTGGTCGCAGTTTTCGGACACATTCGGACTCTGCGTAGCATGCCGTAGCAATTCGTAGCCTAATGTAGCAATTATTCGTAGCACTGCGTAGCAGGAGCCACCTTTGTTCGTATGACCATAAAACCGTATGTAATCTAGTATAAACTATTTAATGCCTTTTCACTTGAACGGAATTACGGCGAGTGTATTACAGAAGGTTTAGTGTAATGTAAAGGGGAGGTTATGAGCCACTAGAATGATTTGTGAGGGCTTAGTTGGCATAATCCTCGAATATACTTTGATCGTAAATATTTCAAATTAGATTTAGGACTTTCAAATAGTTTGCGTTAAAATGTTATAATAATTTATTTTGACAACTTCATCATCATCATCATCAGCCAGAAGACGTCCACTGCTGAACATAGGCCTCCCCCTTTAACCTCCACACTGAACGACAGCCTGGCATCTGCATCTACTGGATGCCCGCGTCTCTCACAAAATCGTGGGTCCACTTAGTGGGGGGAGGCTTACCTACACTGCGTCTTCCGCTTCGTGGTCTCCACTCAAGAACCTTTCTTCCCCATCGGTTATCGGTTCTTCGAGCGATGTGGCCTGCTCATTGCCACTTCAACTTGCAAATTTTAAAAGCTATGTCGGTGACTCTGCTTCTTTGGCGAATATCCACGTTCCGGATTCTATCGCGCAAAGAAAATTTTGACAGCGCCCACGTGTAATTTATATATAATTTTACTCGCCAAAAGTTTTTTTTTTTTTTTTAACAAGTTAACATATTCTAGGATTGATAATCAAGAGTGAAAATAGTTGGCATGAAAATCAGATGCTACTGCTTTTAAAGAGGTTTTGTGTATAGTAAAATAATTTGAAAATCTTAAAATTTAGGAAGAAATGTTAGCTCTATACAACGTTACATCTAATCAGTAACTGGTTTCTTCTAGGCTAGCATGCTCGATCGTAGACCGCATCATCGCTTAACATCAGGCGAGTTGACGATCAAACGCAAGCCTTTAGTTATTTAATAAAAATCAAATAAACCACGCAGACTTGTGCGGTCAAAATCCTTTCGTACTCCTTTCGGTCCGCCAAACAGACGTGAAATCGAGTAGGTATTTGTCATAGTCAAAAGCCGTGGTATTTGGGAGACCGCTAGACTTGAAAGCGTGAGGTCGCGGGTTCAAAACCCCGGGCCCGTACCAATGAGCTCTTTGGAGCTTATGTACGGATTTTCATACCACTGGCTTTTCGGTGAAGGAAAACATCATGAGGAAACTTGCATACGTACGGAGAAGGAATTCAATGGCGTATGTGAATCCACCAATCCGCAACTGGGCCAGCGTGGTGGATATGGCCCAATCACCCTTTAAGGAGTAGGTTAAAAGTCCAGCAGTGGATTGTCAAAAGGCTGATTATGATGATGATGATGATTTGTCACGGTGATTTTTGAAGATATTTGCCGGTATCTATAAGTATAGTTCCCCAAAAAGGACTCTGCGAAAGTGTCCTACACTTTTGGGGCGACAAAACACTATCTTTTCGTAAGTGGTCTATAATCTAAACTTAGGTAAGATTTAGAATGACTCCTGTTACTATAAAACACAGTCAGGATAGCTAATCCTCCCACTAAGCATGTACTTTGCACTAAACTGTACAAACTTTATCCAGGTTGAAAACCGCAAACTTGCAGTACAGCGCAGTTTTAAGCACGTCCGAGTAAAATACTAGTTTCAACCGTGTATGACTCCGATTGCACACTCTCGAAAAGACAGACAGAGACCGTATAGCACGACCGGTATTTAATAGCTCAGTGGTGATGAGTCTGCGTTCTTAATTCTTTATTTTTCCCGTTACTTTGTACGCAAATGCTCATACATAAACTTTCAACCTCGTTTTTCTTTCATCAATTTGGATATTTGAAACAAAAATGCCGATCTCTACCTACGTGCCAAATTTCAGGTTAGTAGGTAAAATAGTTTTTGATATTTCTAGACGAGTCTGTGCGTAAGTGACTCGTCAAGAAGTGAAGTCGCGAATATCTCGTCGTTGTAGTTTTCTATTATACAGGGTTATATTAATTCACTTAAAACCTCACGCAGACAGCTTCCCTCCAACACACCTGACAGCTTTTGCTCCATGACTTGTATTAAATCGCTTAATTATTTCCAGTAAAAATGTGTATGTGTGTATGTGTATGTGCATGCCTGTGTGTGTGTGTGTGTGTGTGTTAACATACACACGTACACAATATTTTTAACACACATTGGCTTTTAATTTTGGATGAAAAAAAGATAACAGGCTTAGCGTAAGATATAGTTAAATATATAAAACTTACACACACATACCTACTTTAAAAAAATACTAGTAAATATCTGAAATATAAGCATTTAAAGTTTTTATTGGGGGTTGATAGGACATGCGGGCTCATTATAGACGTTTGATTGTGATCGAGATCGCATGCCGTCCCGTTCGCATCAACTTACTCGCACCACGTGCGTGAGTGAGATGGCATGCGATCGTGATCACAATCCGAATCACGAACGGACATCCATAATACCATAGCTGCTCTGTTCGTTTCCTGCAAAGCATGTGGCATTTGTATAGCATTTGTATAACGCGCGTACGGACTGGCATCATAACTTGGAATAGCGCGCTCTCTGTCTAGCATGAAATTAAAATACTTATAACTTATTTATTAGTGAACAAATTTTAATTTTGTTTTCGTTGATGAGCTATTTTTATGATCAGCTTTTAATGAAGTAATAAAAAATAATTAGACAACATACCTAGAAAAGGTGAGTTGTCGTATCGTTGCAACTGTCGTATCGTCGTTTTGTTCGTATGTCGTACTTCTAAGGTTCTAAGTTTAAATTCAACTTCCAAGATTTGTTTACATAATTAGCTACAAGTGAAGCTAAGAGCGTGCTATGAATAAAGGCGCGCCATTCCAAAATGCATGGCGTCTTCGTAAATGTCTCAAATTATCTCGGGAGGTTTCGAGTGTGTGCAGTCGGGTGAAACTTCCCATCTCGCTCCAGTTCCAGATGACGTAGTTACTTTAGCAGCTCGCTTGAGTTCGCATTTTGAAGTAGACCAGTCTAGATAAGCTGGAATAGTATCATCATAGTATCAGGTGGTATCGCTCATGTGGGGCAGTTGATTCAGATGTAATTTTGACACCTAGACAATGTATGGCTTTGTATGAAACACATTTCAGGCACACTGTTGGATTCGATCAAAGGACAAAAAGTATTAGAATAATAATAAGTAAGTTTAAAAACGATATAAACATGCTTATCTATTTATATTCAGGGTTACACATATAGACTGTACTAAGCCGAAAGGAGGTCATTGTACTCATCATTATAAACAACTTTTACTACGGGACCAAGCATTAATTCGGGAAAATAACAGCTGTTCCATACATTTTGTCAAGTTTCAATGACCATTTTATCTGGAGCGGCTGATTTTTTTCGCGATTTCAGCGTTTGTCTCATACATTGACGATGTATATTGTCTTTGGTCTTTTAGTAAAACTTGTTCATAATGATGTGTAAAACGAACCCCTTTCGGATTAGCATACCCTTTCCTTATAATCCTAAATATACCTATGTTTGCAAAGTTTCAAATCTATACGACAATTATTAAGAGGGACAAGTAGTTTAAAATCGACTTTGTTAGCTTAGTTTGATAGATAGTTCTTTACCACTGAAACATGTTAAAAAAGGCCTACACCCACTCTGTTGATGATGATGATGATGATAATGATAGAAGCAGTGACATAGTCTCAACGGCACAAAACCTTTTCAAATAGATATATCACTGTAAGGTCAAACTTCAGATAATTTATATAAAGGTCAAAACGCACTGCGATCATTAGCGCTCTTCAATCACGATACACATCACGCTAATAGACAAGCGGAGCACTAATCTAGTCGACCATTACCACTACATAACATTAACCACCCCGCCGAGGGTCACAGCCCCACTTAATTGTCCCAAAGTGAATTAAACAGATAAAATCTCCGAGAACACCCCCTGATTTATTACGAACCAGAGATTAACCCTACCGAGGTAAACCTGATTTATGGCTCTCAATGACAGACCACTGAAATTTATATGAGTTTTAATGACATAAATGTTGGATTATGATACTTAAACCTTTCTCAAACCAAACGTGTTAGCAGCAGCACAGCTTGAACTCAAGCCCGCGGGTTTGTTATTCAATAAATGTTGGATTATGATACTTAAACCTTTCTCAAATCAAACGTGTTAGTAGCAGCACAGTTTGAACTCAAGCCCACGCGTGTTGTTATTCAATAAATGTTGGATTATGATACAAACCTTTCTCAAATCAAACGTGTTAGTAGCAGCACAGTTTGAACTCAAGCCCACGCGTGTTGTTATTCAATAAATGTTGGATTATGATACTTAAACCTTTCTCAAATCAAACGTGTTAGCAGCAGCACAGTTTGAACTATAGCCCGCGGGTTTGTTATTCAATAAATGTTGGATTATGATACTTAAACCTTTCTCAAACCAAACGTGTTAGCAGCAGCACAGTTTGAACTCAAGCTCGCGGGTTTGTTATTCAATAAATGTTGGGTTATGATACTTAAACCTTTCTCAAACCAAGCGTGTTAGCAGCAGCACAGTTTGAACTCAAGCCCGCGGGTTTGTTATTCTATAAATGTTGGATTATGATACTTAAACCTTTCTCAAATCAAACGTGTTAGCAGCAGCACAGTTTGAACTATAGCCCGCGGGTTTGTTATTCTATAAATGTTGGATTATGATACTTAAACCTTTCTCAAATCAAACGTGTTAGCAGCAGCACAGTTTGAACTCAAGCTCGCGGATTTGTTATTCAATAAATGTTGGATTATGATACTTAAACCTTTCTGTAACCAAACGTGTTAGCAGCAGCACAGTTTCAACTCAAGCCCGCGCGTTTTGTAATACAACTACGGCTGCGCTGCGTACGTACTGCCTGCCTACTGCGGATTTTTTATTCTATGGAAGCCTTGCATGACAGCGCAATGCGCGCTACGAGCATTGGATTTTTTTTGTTTTATTATGTAGAAACTTGAATAAAACACCATTGACCCAAAAACTTTTCGTTTCACCGCATCCGGATTACCCATCTCCACACTAAATTAAAATGTAGCACTCGCCGAGTAAAATAAAGAAATAAGTACAGTATTCTCTGCAGCCACAAACATATTTCGCTCCAGCCGTCCACGTTTCCCCGACGCCATTTCCTGCCCCAAAGTGCTCGCTAAAAGCAAACTACAAATAAATATTTCCAGAGCCACTTACGGATTTGTCCATCTACCTATCAAACACTTTTATAAATATATTTTTTTACGGCTTAAGTTATAGGCGTCTATGTAGTGTCTACTTTTGGTAAACATAATTATTGCAAAATAATTGTACATAAAAAAATACAAATAAAAATTATTGAAATTCATCCCTTAATTTTCTACTATAATATTTTTATAGGTATAAAGAATATTTTCTTCAAATTTATATAATAACTGAGATATAAAACAAATAAATGTAAGATTTCGCTTCATATACATTAAAAAAAACATTCCAATTGAGAAACTGCTTTGCTGGTTAAAGTCCGGAAACAGGCGAAGTGAGTTCTAAAATTAGTATGTTGACAGAAACATCGTAGACTTAAACACTTATTCAGTCCGTACTTCAGTGTGGCGGTTAGTAAAAGTTGTCCATAATGATGGGTACTGTGGACCCATTTCGGCTGAGTACACCCTTTCTTTCGAGCTATGCTTGGCGTTTCTTTGAGAGATAGAATCAGAAATGAGATTATCCGACAAAGAACTAAAGTAACCGACATAGCTCAAAGAATTAGCAAGCTGAAGTGGCAATGGGCTGGCCACATCTGTAGAAGAACTGACAACCGCTGGGGTAGACGGGTTCTAGAGTGGAGACCACGTATCGGCAAACGTAGAGTAGGACGCCCTGCAGCCAGGTAGAGTGACGACCTGCGAAAGGCGGCTGGTGGCAAGTGGATGCGAAAAGCAGAAGATCGTGCCTTGTGGCGTTCTTTAGGAGAGGCCTACGTCCAGCAGTGGACGAACATTAAATAGGCTGATGATGATGATGATGATGATGACACCCTTTCCGTGTAACCCTGTATATAAATATGTATATTATATACATTACACGCCACGACCACGACCGCCACGACCACGCATTACTTTTTACTGAGCGGTGCGATTTAGATAATATTTTTGTATCATATAGTGTATACCTTTAAGTTGGCCCCATATAAGTTTGAGAATTCAACTTTAATTTCCGATCATTACGTTTCTTTTTTGGAATTAGGTACCATAAGTCCACCCATAGGCGACGGTGACTGCTTACCATCAGGCAGCCCGTCGGCTTGTTTGCCACCTATGGCATTAAAAACGGTACAACAAAATAAACTATTATACAGTAGCAGCAGCACACATTTCCCTGACATTTTATCATCATCATCATCATCAGCCGGAAGACGTCCACTGCTGAACATAGGCCTCCCCCTTTAACCTCCACACTGAACGACAGCTCGCCTTTTGCATCCACTGGATACCCGCGACTCTCACAATGTCGTTGGTCCATCTAGTGGGAGGCCTCCCTACGCTGCGTCTTTTTTACCCAACATTTTATACCCAAGTGCAATTAAGTAATTTAACTATTACCAAATAATTTAAGTTATACACTTGAATGCTTAGTATCAAAGTATAGCAAAACATTTCCTAGTGAATAATAAACCGAGTAATGTCAATAAAACTAACGTCGAAACTGCCGGATAGAGCGGGGGAGTACATTAAACATATCGCATAAACGGAGACAATCACGCGAGCCGACTGTCACATAAAACTAATATAGCTCGTGTGTCGGCAAACATTCCGCCGGCGCGTCACTTCCGTCACGACGTACAGGTGCCACCAGTAACTCACTCTCGATGAGTCTGAATCTAAATTCATCATTATCAGCCAGAACACGTCCACTGCTGAACATAGGCCTCCCCGCACCTCCATACTTAACGATAGCCTGCAATTTGCATCCACTGGATGTCCGCGACTCTCACGATGTCGTCGGTCCATCTATTGGTAGGCCTATCACTACGCTTCACTGCGTCTTCCGGTTCGTGGTCTCCACTCAAGAATTTTCATCCCCATCGATTATTATCGGTCTATTTGTTCTTGTGGTTTGGATATTGGTTCATTAAATCATATATTTTTAGTTGCCCTCTTCGTAGTTAATCATTGTTAATTTGTATTAGGTACCATCAACAAATGTAAAATGGAATAAAATGTAATGGAACAAAGGAATAAAATCACTTGACTAAGTTCGAAGTGTGTTCAAATAAAAACAATTTCTTTTAATATTTCACTGAAGTGTACTTATCGGATACCTGCTACAATCTTACCTTAAAAAACCTAGCGAAAGCTATGAGATTCATGGTTTTAATTCAGTTTTTAGGGTTCCGTACCTCAAAAGGATAAAACGGAACCCTTATAGGATCGCTTCGTTGTCCGTCTGTCTGTCCGTCTGTCTGTCCGTCTGTCTGTCCGTCTGTCTGTCCGTCTGTCTGTCCGTCTGTCTGTCCGTCTGTCAAGACCCTTTTTCTCAAGAACGCGTAAAGGTAGCAAGTTGAAATTTATACTTAATACTTGGGTCTACGGTTTCTTTCGGCTGTAAAAAAATAAAAGTTGTAAGTCAACGCAATCAAAAGATATGAACGTTTATGTCGCATATTTTGCGATTTCACAGGGGAATCAAAACCTATAGGGTACTTCCCGTTGACCTAGAATCATGAAGTTTGACAAGTGGCAAGGTCTCATAGCACATATATAGGAATAAATCCGAAAGTTATAAATTTGAAGGTATATCATTTAAAAATGATTATTTTGCTATTTCAAACTTATATTTTGTAGTTGGAATGTATCGAAGAACCTTATTGTCAACTACAAACTTAAGTTTGTCTTTCAATATTTTAACTTCAGTTAGTTGTTAGGGTTCCGTACCTCAAAAGGAAAAAACGAAACCCTTATAGGATCACTTCGTTGTCCGTCTGTCTGTCCGTCTGTCTGTCCGTCTGTCTATCTGTCCGTCTGTCTATCTGTCCGTCTGTCTGTCCGTCTGTCAAGACCCTTTTTCTCAAGAACGCGTAAAGGTATCAATTTGAAATTTATACCAAATACTTGAATCTACGGTTTCTTTCGGCCGTAAAAAAATTAAAGTTGTAAGTCAACGCAATCAAAAGATATGAACGTATCTTTTGATTGCGTTGACTTACTATTTTGCGATTTCACAGGGAAATCAAAACCTATAGGGTACTTCCCGTTGACCTAGAATCATGAAATTTGGCAAAAGGCAAGGTCTCATAGCACATATATAGGAATAAATCTGAAAGTTACAAATTTGAAGTTATATTATTTAAAAATAATTATTTTGCTATTACAAACTTACATTTTGTAGTTGGAATGTATAGAAGAACCTTATAGTCAACTACAAAGTTAAATTTGTCTTTCAATATTTCAACTTTAGTTTTTTTTTGACTCGCGCTCTGAGGTTTCTGTCCAACGGAACCCTCAGAGCACGAGTTCTACTCGTACTTGTCCGGTTTTTTACAATACTATTGCAGCTGTGAGAGCAAATAAATGCTTGAATTGAGTTTAACACAGCTGTTGAAAATGCAGATCAAACGCAATCCTTTACTGTAAAAATAGTTAAGGACATCATGAGTGTATATCAAGGTAGTGTCCGTGTGTTAAACCAACCAACTCAACTACAACTAATTAGTTTCAACCAGTTAATTAGGTTCAACCAATTCACTTAGTACTCATACTGTTTATATGTTGTAGCAATAATGTAGTGTGTTTAATTCACTGCCATATAACTTGGTGGCAATGTGTCATGGCGGTACGAAATAAATCAAATATGATGTACACTGATATATTTTGTGACATATAAAGGGGTAATAGTTGCCGACGCGACTAAACTGACACGGAAACAACGGTCGGCTTTAAAATAAAACGTTTGTCTTTATGATGTAAGACTCGCATAATATGCGAATAATTTTTGGGTTCACTATTTTTAATAGAGGTCTTCTAAAATCAAAGAAAACATTTTTTTAGTTTAAATTAGAACGGCTGTCAATGCATTTTTGTGAGAAATTTGTTGTAGTCAGTTGCACCCATATAAACGAAATGTCAGTCATTCGAAAACAGTTAGCAACTGTGATGCGGGGTTCGACGCGTTGATCTTAATAAGAATGTTCAATCAAGGTTCATTCATAATGCCTGGTAACAGATTTTCCTTCTCATTTCTGTTCTATTTACTTCTTTTTTTGTCTCTAAAACTGTAGAATTTGACGTCATAACACTTTGTCACGTAAAATTTATGAATTACGAGTACATTTGAGCAGCCGCTCATTCGTTCTTTTCATTTGATACATAAAAATTATTGCAAATGTTTTTGAAAAAAATATTTCTGCACATTAACCGCTAGTAATGATTTAAAAAATTCAACTAATTTTCAATTGTTTTATTTTGTTATTGGTGCTAAGAAAAAATGCACATATTACCGCCAAGTCGTACCGATTTTAAAATGTTATTTTAGCATTAGGCGAGTTTAAAATAAAATAAATATAGACATATAAAATCAAACAACGTTTTCAGTAAAAAAATATTGAGAAAATCGTATAATATTAGTAGCATTTATAAAGTAAGAAGAAATATTTTTCAAATTAACAAGCAATATTTTTAAAAATTGCGAGTTAGAATGTTGCTAGATTTTACGTTCTTACGATATAGTAAATTACAAATACGTCAATCTACGAATTAGTATTTTGAAGGGTATACAAAGTTTTTGGTATTTGTTGATACAACAGGACGATGACGGCGTAGCATATATTTTAAAACACTAAATAATAATATATTAATATTATAAATGTGAAAAGCTTAATTGTTGGTTTGTTAGTTTGTTGGTTTGTTTATTCCTCTTTCACGCAGCAACAGAGCAACGGATCGACCTGATTCTTTGCATGGGTATAATTCAAGGGCCGGAGAGTGACATAGGCCACTTTTCATCACCATCATCACCATCACCATTTTTCATCACGACGCGGGTGAAACCTCGGGGAGCATCTAGTATACTAATAAAGACGTAGGAATATAGGCTTTCAAAATAAGAACTTTGCCACTACAATAAACGCTAATAAAAAAAAACTCAAATAATCAATTTTGATCAGCATTATTCAAAAAACAAACATTGTAACCAAAATTCACCAGTCACGCGCGCTTAGGAACCGTGGCCATGCAGTTTTATCGGCCCACCGGAGCGGGAATGGCCATAAATAAGACCCCCCGCCCACCACCCGCCGCTAATAGCGCCCATCGCACTCATTACAAATGTGCTGATGATTGTAATCGCTAGTATCTGGAATGGTTGCAAGCTCACGCTGTACACTGCGTCGCTCTCTATCTCTATCTAGTATTTGTATTGAGTATTCGGAATCGATAATTCTCTTATCAATTCTGCTGGAATTCAGCTCGCATTTCCGTTGCGTTGGTTTGACAAGTTTGTAGTAACAAACACACCAATCTACCCTACATAATTACATGTACTTTTCATCATCATTACAGCCATAGGACGTCCACTGCTGGACATAGGCCTCTCCCATCGATCTCCAAAAAGGCCGGTTGGAAGCGGCCTGCATCCAGAGTTTCCCTGCGATCTCTTTTAGATTATCTGTCCATGTTGTGGGTGGACATCCTACGTTGCGCTCACCGGTCCTTGGTCTCCATTCCTGAACCTTTCGGCCCCATCAGCCATCTGTTCTGCGTGATATGTGCCCTGCCCACTGCCACTTCAACTTGCTAATCCGGTGGGCTATGTCGGTGACTTTCGTTCGTCTACGGATCTCCTCATTTTTGATTAGTAGAGAAACCCCGAGCATAGCCCTTGTCATAGCTCGTTGTGCGACTTTGATTACATAACAAGTATATTACGATATATTGAATTTTTAAGCCCCCGATAAAAGATCTGGTAATCTTGAAACATCTCAACAGATTTTCTTGATTAATAACCAAGAACACTTTCGATTAAGATAACTTTTAAACAAAAAAATACTAAATAAAAGTCAGTTCAGCCATTTAGGAGCGACGATGGCACAGACAGACACACACATAGACACGTTAAACTTATAACACCCCTCTGTTTGCGTCGGAAGATAAAAATAATCTTAACAGTGAGGTAACCTTGAAACCAGCAACGAACCTAAGTCATCAGTATCATCATTAGCGTTTCATAGTCCACTGATGAACATAGGCCTCTCCCAATGCCCAATTAAGGCGTCTTACGCTACGTTAGCAGATTTGTGGTCTCCACTCTACACGTTTACTCCAACGCTTATCGTTTTTGCGACAAATATAACCGGCCCAGTGCCACTACAGCTTGCTAATACGCTGATCTATGTCGGTGATTTATGATTTTCTAGCAAATAAGTTTATTCGGGATATGACTTTAAGAGAAACGTCGCATAGCTCTGTCCATAGCTCGCTTGAACTTCCACAAGTTTGGAAATTTGGTTGTGTCCACAACATGGACACCATCCACATGGAGTCCATGTTTTTACGACGTGGTGTGACAGTTAAAACGCATTGGCTTTGCGGGATAAGTAACTAAAAGACGTAGTTATGTACTAAAATCTGTTTTTATTAGGAAAAGTAATAATATACAAATTGGATTGGTTTCCAAAACTGTGTACATGAGTCACTTCTTTCCCATCTCATAAAAGTTTGAAAAGATTAAGGTGTCTGTAAACTCACACAATTCGCCAAAAATGCGTGGTATCGTCACAAATTTCATATATTACCTACTTGCATTCTTGTGTTGCCAACAAGTTCCAAGCCTGTTCCATACGTAGACTTTTCTTAAAAGGAAATCTCCCGCATCGAACTTCATATTCAACCTAAAATATCTTTGTAAGCAGTCTCCGCGATGCGAACCGACGCAAAGCAATTACGCGTGCAAACAATGCCTCCGTCTATTTTGCAGAATTATCGAGCAATTCTGAGGAGCTGATAATGCGGGCCCTGCATGCTTGATGACGTCACGGAATATATAAAGACATTAAACTGTATTTTGATTTAATGTACGGGAATTACTTGCATTCTAATTCTTATTTGTGTTACTAACTGCGCGACGTGGTTTCACCCACGTGAATTTCCGCAATCGTAACTTTTTCTAGGATAAAAATACCTACCAGCTTTGCACCTATACAGTGAGAGTATTTTGTTGGATCTTAGACTCGAGTTAGAGTTCCAGTGATAAATGTAGAAAATTACTAAGAAATAGGGTAGATCCCTTTGTCTGCAACTTTGAACTTTTCGACCAACCACCTGCATTCACTTCAGTCTTTCCATGAACATATAGTGCATCTAACTGCGCCCAAATATCAGGAGCTCCATCCATAACCACGGTAAATATAGTTAATAATCATATAACTGTACTGAACAACCGTGATAGTTTAAAATAGTATTTTAGTAACTCGATAGGCATATTCTGTTTAACTCGCTTAACTTCGTAATTTTGCCATCGGGCATTTAGTCTAATCCGGATAAGCAAGTTAAAGTGGCAGTGGGCAGGGAAAGGTTCTCGAATGGAGACCACGGACTGGTAAGCATCCACCCTCAACATGGACAGACGACTTAAAAGAGACCGCAGAGAAACGCTAGTACATGCCGCTTCCAACCGGCCCTTTTGGATTTCGATGGGAGAGGGCTATGTCCAGCAGTGGACGTCCTAGCTGAAATGATAATGATAATGATTTGGTCTAAAAAATCTATCATCATCATCATCATCAGCCGGAAGACGTCCACAGCTGAACATAGGCCTCCCCCTTTAACCTCCACACTGAACGACAGCCTGCCTTTTGAATCCACTGGATGCCCGCGACTCTCACAATGTTGTCGGTCTATCTAGTGGAAGGCCTCCCTACGCTGCGTCTTCCGGTTCGTGGTCTCCACTCCAGAACTTTTCTTCCCCATCGGTTATTGGTTCTTCGAGCGATGTCGCCTGCCCATTGCCACTTCAACTTGCTAATTTTAACAGCTATGTCGGTGACTGGTACATTGGCGAATATCCACTTTGCGGAAAAATCTATAGCGTTTTAAAATATTGTTCACCAGCGTGTAAGAGTTCCAACTTGGATTTATATCGAATATTATAAAGGAAACGAAGTTAAGCAACAGCCAGTAAACCACACACATGACTGGCTTCCACCGAAGTTTCATACTATTTAGCAAACTAAGTTCGTACCGGCCTCTAGTCAGATATTATATGACCACTAAAAAGATAACTAGTTAAACTTCAACTAGAGTTAAATCCAAGCGTGTGGCTTAAAACTAGTTACTAATAAAAGCGGCCAAGTGCGAGTCACACTCACGTACTGAGGGTTCTGTACCACAACATAAATTGTTAACTTGTAATACAAAAAAGTTGTGCAAAAAGACATCATGCCCAGGTGGTCACCCATCCAGGTATCGAGCGCACTCGGCGATACTTAACTTTGGTGATCGAATGAGAACTGGTGGCGATTAGAAATTTGTCACCGACTCGCACTTGGCCAGTAATTATTATTTGTTATTTTACTTTAGAGTATGTACTATAATCAAACCAAGTTATAAATAAATATTTCGGAACATTTTTCACACGCGGTCATCTGACCCCAAACTAAGCAAAGCTTGTGATATGGCTGCCAGAGACTGATATACATACATCGTTTTAAATACATACTTAAATAGATATTAACAACCAGATATAGAACAAACACAAAAGTTTATCACATAAATATTTGACCTACGTGGGAATCGAACCCACGCCCCCAAGCTCAGAAGGTAGGTTCACTACCAACTGGACCAACGGGCTATCTGAAGTTCGACGCTTGTACGTATTACCGTTTTTACACAAGATAGAGCAAATACAAAAATAGACAGAAAGCGTAGGCTTAGTAATAGAATCCCGTTTACACCCTTTGGTACGGAACCCTAATACGAGTACTGGCAACTTTCACCACCTATTTAGTTTCCTAAGAACTTGGGTCGTGAAAAATCTTGCCACTTGAAGTTGGTAAGTAAAATTAGGTTTCTTGGTTCACGAAACTTATAATAGGTTTAAGTTTTAGACTTTACTTTAGCTACAGGTCAAAGTTATGTGTTCGCAAGTTTTTGCTTCAGAAATTCTAATCTGAAGCTATTACGTCACGTTCAGAATAATAAAACGCAGGCGTTTCGAAGCTTATCGGCTGTATTGTAATCGAGAAAACTTTGAAAGATTTAAGTATTTCTTCACAGCCTTGAATGTTAATAGAGCCCTAACTTTTTGAGAGTTTTCTTTTAGATTTATTTCGCTTAGAGTAACACGTGAGGGTAATTTTAAACTAGAGCTGTTGATATATTTTCCAGAGAAGGGAATTAGTAAATGACGCTTGAAGGGTTCGTTTCGGCTGTCTACGTAACCATAGTTTCATAACTAGTTACGATCAATGCAAAATTATGTTTTGTTTAATACTAGTTATAAGCGAAGACATTCCTGTATACGTTATCACGGTATCGATGGAAGAAAATTCTTATTTTAGAAAATCATTGGACGAAGTGCGTCTGAGAGTTGCGTATTGAGGGTTCCGTACCATACACAAAAGGACTGAACGGACATTGCTGTAAAGAAAAGATAAGGTGGATTGAAGGACAAACTTGTACTTTGCAATGGAAAAAATACTTCTTTCCTTGTCTCTGGTTACGAAGTTGGCTGGTTTCGTACACCGAAATATTATAAGTCTTCGCTCGTAACTGGTATCTTTCAAAGCATAATTTCGCTTTGATCGAAACTGAATGGATTTGAATTACAATTGGTATGGAGGTAGCTTATACCCGGCATAAACATAAAGGCTAGACTTTTTGTCCCGGAAAATACACGGTTCCTGGTAAGAAAGCGTATGATGCTAGTTATTTAATAAAAATGCATAAATGGGTGTTCCCCGATAGTTACAATCTAGGTGTCTTCAAATCACGAGTGAATCGGTTTCTTCTAGACAAGCGTGCTCCACCCTAGACCGCATCATAGTGAGCTGCCAAACGAAAGCCTGTTATAAAAAAAAAAAAAAAATTGCTATCTGAGTTTTTCCTATGCTGTGGTATAATAACACATCAAGCCATAAGAGTATCATAGGAAATAGCTTGTAATGTTTAGTCTTTTGCCTTGAAATTAGAACAAAAATACATCACACATTGGATATTTTGATATTATACACATAGCTCCTAATCTCCCACCAAGTTTTTTGGTGGTGGAGAGAATCAGGACATACAAAGACACGTATATAGAACACCCTGATCTATAATTTAATTAAATATACGTATGTATGTTATTAAAATATTTGTCTAGCGAAGAATCGAACCCGGAACCCCAAAAGGCAGACGTATTAGCCATAAAACGTTTATCGAAAACCATGACAAAATTTGAATACCAGAACGATTGTGTCAAATAAAGCAGTATTGAAAATTGTCACAAGTATCAAAACTTTCTTATCTTGAAAACAATTCAATCTTCACCTTATTAAGGTTTTCACGGGCAGCTCAAAGCGCTTAAACTGTTACAAAACAATGAATCTTTATTTGTACAGCCGTTAATAAATCACAATGATTTACGTCCTAAAGCCTAACAATAAAGTAATTCTAAATTCATATCACCACAGTCAGTTACCTAAATTGGGTGGACTCTGCCGCAAAAGTTGGTGTTTAATTTTGATTTATACGAAATTAGGAATGGTGGGTGTGTTCAAAACAATGGCCGTAGTATGAGGATGGAACTCCAAACTAGGCGTTAAACAATGACTCGGTTTCAGCCATTTAATGGTTTCCTTTCATCTCTGGGAGGGGAGAGCGGGGCGAGGTGCGCTCAGGGGGCGCTCTAATTGTCTGTGTTGCAGAGCTCGACTCGAGCCGAATTAGGCGGATTTCGAGCTCTTTTTTACGCGGTATTGAGTCGAGGATTAGGATTTGGTGTCTGGTAGATAAGAGAGTTCAAGTTTGCGGGCGGGTTCTTTATTGAAATGAATTGCGATCGATCGGTTCAGGGGACTTGGGTGGAGGGTGTTTTATCTCGTTCGTGTTATTAGATGTACGTACACATTGAGAGGCACCTTTGTCATGATCAAAACTAGTTATGACCAATCCTTTCTCTCTCATTCTCTATCTCTTTCTCGTTCTCTCTCTCTCTGTCTGAAAAAATACTTGTGTCCCAGCAGTGGGAACCTGATGGGTGATTTGGAGTAAACGTAAATGTATAACGTATACTCCAAATTAACAGAACTACAAAGTTCAATTCATTAGATAGTATTAATGAAATTTCAAGAAGTTTAAGGTCTTTTCGTGTCAGTAGTAGTTAATTTAAATACTTAAATTAACACTAGGTCCCAAACCTATCACAAAGTTTTAGTTCTAATGATCATTAAGCATGCGTGCGTTATTGCGTACTATAGCTGTTTTAGTGTTGTGGAATGACAATCCCTAACACTACAAGTAGACCACACAGCCAATTTGCTACAATACGTAACGTATCAGGCTACGCAGCGATCTGTATCTACAACGTCCCAGCTCTAATTAGCAAATGTCAGGCCAAGCGCGGTGACAAACTGGTCATGGGATCGCTGTCGATAATTGACATATTATTACTATACTAGTGTTGTTAATTTATCGATATGTACTCAATTTAGCAAGGGAATGTTTTCACAAAATATGCTTGAACAGGGTATCATAAATTAAGAAAATGAGTGCAATTCTTTGAATCTACCTAAACAAATTTTCATGTAAATGCAGATTTTCACAAAATGGCTTATATTGTAAAGGCCAACATAATTAAAAAACAAAACCTGATTCCATATCCAAACGTGCAAATATTTTCAGTATAAGAGAGAACTACTACTATCTAAAATCGAATCCGTACTATTGAATAAAATATAAATTTAATTCTGTACCGACGCAAATGCTATGCAGATACAGTATTACGAATCGGTGTTACGGCTGAGCTGAACATTCACTTTTATTGTATTTGAATTTCATTTGTTCCGAAATGATAATAGCCCAATTAGCCCGCACTTACCCTTTGGCCCCGTTCCAGATATTAAGCCTGGTTTGGATTAGCAAGAACTTTCTGCAATTTATTCCATGTGACTTGTAAGTATTGTATGACTTAACTGTCAGAAGTGAACTCGTCGCAATTTCTTGTAGTTCATGTTCTGCAAGTTTGGTTGTTAGTCTCTTTTCTTCTCTCAGTTTAATGGTTGTTGTTAATATTAATTTATGAAGTTGTTTCTCTAATTAAAATTCAAAATAATGGCCGCTTTAATCCAGCGAAGTTCTCGAGACCAAGTTTACTTAGAGATACGATAATTAATTGAAATAGAATATCATATTTATTTTAAACTAAATATTAAAACTCACTTATCTCAGAATATTATATTAAAAAGAATTTATTGTATATATAGTAGATTATAAAAATAAATCGGGTTTTCCTTCCTGACGCTATAACACCAGAACGCACGAACCGATTTCCACGGTTTTGCATTCGTTGGAAAGGTCTCGGGCTCCGTGAGGTCTATAGCATATAGATTTATAGTAGCGAGGCCGAAGGCCGAGCTCTACGCGTACGAAGTAGCGGGATTCAGCTAGTTATATCTGTTACAATACACACATACAGATACCTAATGACAAAACATGTTAGACATTTTGATTGTGCCTAAAGTCAATTAATTTTAAAGAACTTGGTATGAGAAAAGCTTGAAAGTACTTAAAATACATTTTATAATACCAGTATGAAAAAATGGGTTAAGACCACACGACAGAAGTGAAAACTTCATCAAATTTGACAATAAATATAAATTATATTTCTCTCGCTCCCTTGGTCGACTCGAGCCGAGTTTACCCGAACGAGTATCTGAGCGTGAACGACGCGTGAGTTCAGTGCCATTTCCCCACCTCAAAAAGTGCCCAACGTGCCTAAATAAGATTTCACTTCAAAAAAATAAAAATAAGCAGTCATGGAGACTGCCGACAGAAGCAAAATCTTCTTAGTATCCTACTAATATTATAAACGCGAAAGTTTGTATGGATGTATGGATGTTTGTTCCTCTTTCACGCTGCAACGGAACAACGGATCGACCTGATCTTTTGCGTGGGTATAGTTCAAGAGCCATAGAGTGACATAGGCTACTTTTCATCATCATCATCACCATTTTTCATCACTACGCGGGTGAAACCGTGAGGTGCAGCTAGTATAATTATATATACAGACCAATTTCATTGACACAGAAACACACATCTTTATATATTATATGCATCATAGCGTGACGGTCACACTATTTCAGTGCTTTTTCCTCATTCCAATATGTGCCCAACGTGCGTAAAGAAATTTCACTTCAATAACTAGACGGTATGAAGTGACGATTCATACAAATTATTATGAATTCAGAAAAAAGTGTAGAAATTGTAGGCAAAACCACGAGGTATCGCTAGCTTCTTTGTTATGGTTTCAAGAGATAATGTAGGCTTCATTAAAACTTCCCAAGCCCTTAAAACTCAACCTTTTAAAAGATTTCTTGGTGAAATATTCAATACGCCTTAGTAGTACCTAATGTAAAGTATCCGTCTCGGGCGGGCGTTGATCCAATAATAGGTTCGGCGCTTCGCAGCTGCGCTGATGAATATTCAGAGGAAATAGCTGGTTTCCTTGCGAAAATAATAAAAGCTTTTGTATTAAGATTGGTCCTATTAGTGTCTCACAACAAATCATTGTTTTCTACAATTATTTTCTGGTAAGAACCATAAACTGTACTTACACTCTCCGTATATATATAGTACTCTTTGCTTACACTTTCTTGTGCCAGCACTGTCACGGAATTTGACAGTTCGTTTCTGCTTGAATGCGACTGAACACTGAGTTTTACCCGACTGTCCAAGAAGGAGGGTACTCTTACGGGCGTATGTATGTTTGTTTGTATTTTTTTAATATTTCTATATTACCCCCAATGCTGCTTAAGTTTTGACATGACCGATTTTGATGTGTGTACATTTTACATTGGAATGGAGACCATGGACCGGTAAGCGCAGCAAAGGACGTCCACCCACAAGATGGACAGATGACCTAAAAGAGACCGCAGGGAAACGCTGGACGCAGACCGTTTCCGACCGGCCCTCTTGGAGATCGATGGGGGAGGCCTATAGAGCCATTTCTTGGTATCTGAATGTTACTATGTACAAATAGACCGTTCCGTTCTTTCTGTTGCCATACCCTAACAGGGTCATATGTACTAGTTGTCATTTTAAAATGTATAAACAAGTTATTTAAGGTTTGCATGCATACATATGTCGCAATAAACATATTGTATATTGAGTGTTGAGTATATCCAACAGTGGACGCCCTACGGATGAAAAGATGATGATATTTTAAATTTATACTGAATGTTTTTGTTCTCATCTTGTCTCTATTCTAAATCCAGATCCAAATCCAGAGCTCTCAATTCTTTAATTTTCGGTCGTTAAGGTGTTAATTTCTCAACAGCGTTTAGAATACTTCCAGAAGCGCCATGAATATGCACGACTCTATTTCTGTTCGGCTCTAACGAGAGTTAAACTTTATGCTGTTGACTCTTCAAGCTGTTTAGCAGCTCCAGACCTCGATGTAATTTGTTGTTTATTTTAATGTTCAAATAAAAATGTTAAAGCGACTGTAATAAGGAATTACTTTAGGAATTCTGAATGGAAAATTAATTAAACACATTTATTCCACACTACTGCAAACTCTTTATAAAAAATTTGGGCAATTAGCTGTTGCCCGCGACTTTTTACGCGTAAACTTTCATATAAAGTTTCAAACTCTTTTTGTCCCTTTACATTTTCAACAGTTGCGCCACATGTAGCGGTAATAAGAATACCATCATCATCATTTCAGCCATAGACGTCCACTGCTGGACATAAGCATCCCCCATAGATCTCTAAAATGACCAGTTGAAAGTGGCCTGCATGCAGCACTACAAATATGCACAGCCAAGGGTAACGCTTACTATTATAAGGCAGACCGTTTATTGGTATAAAATAAAGACCTTCGATAAAAACGGCAAAATCGAATTGGTTCAACGCAACATGATAAAAATTATATTTTAAAATCCAATACGAATTTCACATCAAAAATTTCAGTAAAAGTAATAAAACTACTGAAAAGCCTCCAATCAAATATGAATGTGTGAAAACTCCAAAAGATATTGCAGAACTGATTCGATGCCCCTACGTGATGGCTTTTCGAAAAACTCGGGTTGTGACGAAAACTATTGGCTTTCAGATGTCCAAATCGAAAACTTTTTTTGGGTACACGTATACCACTTTTCATCGAAGGCTCGATTTTTATGAGGAATACTTTTTTACGAGGTCAGTATACTGTGTTGGATTGGTAGTTTATTTTTTGGTACGAGTATTTCTGCACAGGACTAGATTTTTTGAAATATTGCTTTGGTTTTCGTTGATAAAAATAGTGTACAGTCAAGTAGGTTTATAACAGTCTGTTCCATTCATAATAATAATATATACTCATATCTTTTATTAGCTCTTTTTTACGTTATTCTTATTTTGTATAAAAAGAGCGGTAACAAGCAAGCGCCTGATGGTAAGCGGCAATTGCCGTTAACATGCAAAGCTAGCGGTGTTGTCGATGCTTTGTCAGCCGGGCCCTGATTCTGTAACTTTAAAACGCACGTAACGCGCCACGTTAAGTAAACCTCAAAAATTTTTAACTTTATTTTCTATGGAATAAATGACAACTTTTAGAGGTTAACTTAACGCGCCGCGTTACGCGTGGGTTTGAGTTATGGAATCAGGACCCAGATAGATGTTTGTAGAAACCTTTTTCCAAACGCCCATGTTGAAGCTTAGCGGGAAACCTTCAGGGGAAGGTCATTTCACACCATGCAGGTCCGCGCGGGAAAGGAGCGGTAAAACCGAACGGATGGAGATTTCCAGCTTTAAAAGATGTTGGTCATCTAGAGGATGCCTTAGGGGAATGTAACTTGGGAAATAAGTCGGTTGGATATAATTATGCACATATTTTCGCATATTTTGTAATTTATATTAAGGTATTTTGATACTTATAGATAAAGCGGTTATTCCTATAAAGTTAAACAACATTATACTAACGTCCGCGTACAACAGTATGTTTATAAACGGGACATTTACTGTGATAAGGTTATTTATGGAGCTTCCGGTATTTCGGTGCAGTTACATGCACCATGTTCACTGCATATTGAAGAAGGCGGGCTGTCGGCAGAGGCAGAAAGGTTCAAAGTTAAATGAAGGCGAAACGTCTCCTCCTCCCCTACCAACCGACCAGAGGGTGCCAACTATCCTCGTTCTTAGTCTTTTGCTACGGTCACAACTGGACCTTATCGGACCCCAAAACACAGGCTGAGCCGAGTTTGGGACCCACAGACAATCCTCTGCAGTGCTAAATTTATTGCCTAATAAATGATTTTGATTTTTTTGATTTTTTTGATTTTGATGACACTCATTCTATCACTGCAGAGTTATCATATTAAACATATTGTGGGTGCTTATTTTTATTCCCCTAATTACAATTTAATTACCAAAAATGTATTATTTATAGTTGGATTCGTTACAGTTTAAAATACCAGAAAAGTGGAACCTCACTATCGTACAGATTGCGACGCGACAAGTTTTATAAGGAATTAAAGGTGGTAAATCAGACGACATCAGACCCATCGAAGTCATACGTGGATGAGATTAACCCGAGACAGGGATCAACGGAATAGGGTGGAGGCCTAAGAGATATCTATACTAATATTATAAAGAGGAAAGATTTGAATGTTTATTTGTTTGCATTGAATATGCTCCGAAACTACTGAACCGATTTGAAAAATTTTTTCACTGTTGGGAAGCTGCACTATCCCCGGGTGACATAGGCTATATTATATTTTCAAAAAAATAGGGATCCTTACTAAAACTCCAATAATGTAACCCAAGGTATAAAAAAATAAGATTTACAATTTTGAATTTGCGTGTTTGACAGTTCTAAGACAGGACAACGTCTATCAGGTCAGCTAGTCTATACTAATATTATAAAGAGGAAATATTTGATTGTTTGTTTGTTTGTTTGCATTGAATAGGCTCCGAAACTACTGAACTGATTTGAAAAATTCTTTAACTGTTGGGAAGCTACACTATCCCCGGGTGACAGGCTATATTATATTCCCAAAAAATAGGGATCGTTACTAAAACTCCAATAATGTAACCCAAGGTGTAAAAAAAATAAGATTTACACCCGTGCGAAGCCGGGGTGAGTTGCTAGTAAGGTATAATGATAAAAGAAGTCTAGATGTTTTAAATTTCTATCAGGACATTATCATTACCTTTCGCTCGACGTTTTGACCATGTTACAATGGCCGTAGTCACGCTGCTGAACACTGCGGGTGAGTCCGTGGAGAAGAGCGGGTGTTGTGATCTTCTACTCTCACTTGTTCTGAAAAAAGAAACGCAGGATTGTCCGTGAAACGTGTAAATGTCCTAGTACCTGCACCGCGGTTTGTACACTTGCTTGCTATGGGATTCCACGACCCCGCTAACTTAAATCCATCTTCCCGGTTAAAACTGCGAGGTTTTCTAATATCAACCGCTTCACGAACCATTTTTGAAAAATAATGTGTTTCGTAGAGAGGTCCTTCGGATCGTAGAGCTTAATCCAGTCACCGGATCCAGCCTCAAGCAAAACAGATGAATGATGTTAAAACCAGCGTCTAATTTTTATACATCGTTAGCCAACCAGAACTTAATTAGTTAATATAATTATATCATAGACATCGATTTTTTTTGCTATATTCTATGAATTATATTAGTATCGTTTTTGTTTTATTTTGTTATTCTATTGGTTTTAATAATCAAAGATGTGCGGTAAACTCAAATATGTAAGCATGTTTGTGAGCAAGTAAAATTTAACTAATGCACGACCAATCTTTTAAAGATTTTATAACTTTTAACTATTGTACTGATTATGATCAAATTAATATAGCTAATAAGTACCACAATAGAATAGGCTTTATAATTAAAACTAGCTGTCCGCCCCAGCTTTGCACGGGTATTATTGGAGTTTTAGTAAGGATCCCAATTTTTTTTGAAAATATAATATAGCCTATGGTCTCCCGGGGATAGTGTAGCTTCGCAAAAGTAAAGGAATTTTTCAAATCGGTTCAGTAGTTTCGGAGTCTATTCAATGCAAACAAACAGACAAATAAACAAATCTTTCCTCTTTATAATATTAGTATAAATAACGCGTTTAAATTGGTCCAGCCGTTATGGAGAATTTTTTATCATACAAACATACTAACACGCCACACAATATATATTTTCCATGCTGTTTTGTGTGGGTAATTGTGCCGTGTTACACCACGTTATGTGACTTGGTGCAATTCACCCTTAATATAAATATGGTATGAACTGTAACAGCCCCATTATTCGGCAGATTTATGTCGACGTCCTCTTTATTAATTGATTTGTGAGCTTTCGGATTTTCAATGCAATATTCAGTTTAAATTTTAATTGGACTATAAATTAACTTCTATAGACCTGCGGATCACATTTCGTTACCTATTTTGTAATATCAAGGCATTATTAAAAGCATCAAGCTAAAATATAAATTATCGCATCTAAGAATAGAGTTTTACACGAGTAATTTTTTTTTTTTCATAATAATTAATAGGCTTGCGTTTGACCACCATCACGCCTGATGTTAAGCGATGATGCGGTCTACGTTGGAGCACGCTTGCCTAGAAGGAACCGATTCACTCGTGAATGACTATTCACATTCACTTCGCTTTTATTCAGCTTGCCCTGTATGTATGTGTGGGACACATCTTGCAATTGAATTTTAGACCAGTTATCCTCTACTAACTAATTGAGTTCAAATTTGAAAACGAATAAATATCCGGCACAGGTACTTATGTAAATTCGGTGACAATGCAATGTTAGGTACCGTCTGATGATGGAAACAGAAGTTGGCAATACAATACAATACAATACAATACAATACAATACAATACAATACAATACAATACAATACAATACAATACAATACAATACAATACAATACAATACAATACAATACAATACAATACAATACAATACAATACAATACAATACAATACAATAGCCCTTTTATTTCAATAACATAATTTCATTTTATAATTACAAAACATCTCTATCTCTTCTCTACATAGTATAAATTGAAGTCGCTTTCCGCGTCTGTCTGTCTGTATGGCCGCTAACTCCTCCTAAACCACGCAACGGATTTTGATTTCATTTCGTTTTCACCATCAGTTAGATACATTTTCACGGAAGGTTTATATATATAACTAGCGACCCGCCCCGGCTTCGCACGTAAATTACACCCGTGCAAAGCCGGGCGGGCGGGTCGCTAGTTATTACATATTATTATTTCAAATTCAATACAATTCGATGTTTTCAGTTATTGGCTGTCCATTTTTAGGGTTCCGTACCTCAAAAGGAAAAAACGGAACCCTTATAGGATCACTTCGTTGTCCGTCTGTCTGTCTGTCTGTCCGTCTGTCAAGACCCTTTTTCTCAAGAACGCGTAAAGGTAGCAAGTTGAAATTTATACTAAATACTTGGGGTCTACGGTTTCTTTCGGCTGTAAAAAAATAAAAGTTGTAAGTCAACGCAATCAAAAGATATGAACGTTTATGTCGTATATTTTGCGATTTCACAGGGGAATCAAAACCTATAGGGTACTTCCCGTTGACCTAGAATCATGAAATTTGGCAAGAGGCAAGGTCTCATAGCACATATATAGGAATAAATCTGAAAGTTACAAATTTGAAGTTATATCATTTAAAAATAATTATTTTGCTATTACAAACTTACATTTTGGAATGTAAGTTGGAAGTTGGAATGTATAGAAGAACCTTATAGTCAACTACAAAGTTAAGTTTGTCTTTCAATATGTCAACTTCAGTTTTTTTTTGGACTCGCGCTCTGAGGGTTCTGTCCAACGGAACCCTCAGAGCACGAGTCCTACTCGTACTTGTCCGGTTTTTGGACATAGGGCTCCTCCACCCTGTTCCACTCTTGCCTATCGTGGGCCAGACGTGTCCAATTGACCCCGGCAATGGCTGTTATGTCATCAGCCCCGCGTCGGCGCGGGCGCCCTCGCGGGCGGCGCGCGTCTCGTGGGTGCCAGTGGAGCACCTTCTCATTCCAGCGGTTGTCCCGAGTTCTGGCTGTGTGCCCCGCCCAACGCCACTTTAGGCGGCACACCAGTTTTGCTGCATCTTTTATTTTTGTTTTTCTACGAATGTCTGTACATTTCACCCTAATATAGAAGGTGGCCATAGGAACTTCTAAACGAAACGTAACCCCGTCAAATATGGGTTCGTTGGATTTGTCTTCCTAAGCATCTTAGTCTTAGATGATAAATTCAATATGGCGGATGTAAGCCTTGCAAGATGTGGGAGTGAGCTTTCAGTTCATTTTGAGCTTTCAATTACTTTCAATTCATAAACCTATGATGATGTATATCTGCTTCCGAAAGTCCTCGAAATCTTTGAATATTTACACACACACCTTCACATTGAATAGTTTATTCGTATGTAAAAGTTCACTAACAACCCGAATCCACATAAAAGCTCATTATCCCGTAAACACGGCGTGTCTTGACAATATACACTTAATTACCGTGTGATTACCTCGGAGGGCCGTTATCTTCGGGCTGCCCTCGGTTGCGGTCAGATGACCCCACCAGTCTCCAGTTTATCGCCACCCTTACACTTAGAGCGAGAGAGTATGCATTATATTAACTTAGCAAGCGTATGCTGTACGAAACAGAATATAACTTAAAACCCACGACAAATTTGGAAAAGAGCTCGTAACACTTAAACATCTAGATCAATAATCATAGATAAAGACCACATTGAAACTTGCTTTTAGGTATGAACAAGTATAAATAAATAAACTGGCCAAGTGCAAGTCGGGCTCATGCACTGAGGGTTTCGTACCACCACAAAATTCAATAACGACATTACCAGTTATTACTTGGTAATGAACAGAAATTTGTCACTGACTTGCACTTGGCCATTATTTATTATTTGTTATTATACTTTAAAGTGCGTATAATCATGCTAAGTTTGACGCTTTTAGGTATTACCGTTTTTACATTGGAGCTAATACAAAAATACGTTTATTGTATGGGGTAATGGGGGGTAAACCCCCCTTTTGTTTTCAGTTTTTGACTTTCTTTTTTAGTTAATGCGCGGTTACATTAAAATTAATATTCTGTGAAAATTTTAACTGGCTATATCCATTACGGTTCGAAAGATACAACCGTTTAAATGTAGAAAGGACGGACAGACGGACAGACAGAAAGACAGACAGGCAGACATCGTAGGCTTAGTAATAGGGTCCCGTTTTTACCCTTTGGGTACGAAACCCTAAAAACATTCACTAGTGTGAATACACACCACTCTTTCCAAACGCTAACGCTGGGAGAAAATTTTTTAGCTAAAATTATTTTCATACTTGGCAACATCACTATTATCATTGTTACGCAATTTTCTAGGAAATGTATCATGTTATGATTGTTCTCGTGAGGCTCACTACCTTTCACAATATTGTATCTAAATGTTCAGCCAATTAGTTGAGTAACAAACAAACGGTAAAAGAGAGGCTGTCACATTTTTTTGCATGAATACATCATGAATATGATATGAAATTGCAATAAATAACCATCTAACGTTTTGCTTTACTGAATCATGATTCATGAATCATGAATCATGAAATCATGATTTGGCGGGAAAAAATTGCGGTTTTAATTTAAAAAAACCACTTTCTTCCAACAAACTGAAAAACGGCAAATGCGACCTTTTTTGAAATGAAAGAGTTTAATTATGGATGGTTCTTTACATTTCAAGATAAAAATACTTAATACAGATATAATCACAGATATACACAACCAGATCGGCAATATATTTTAGTGAAAGAGACAACTTGATATGGCTCAGCACAAGTACGAAAAGGACATAAATAGATTTTGTTGTCCTTATCGGCGTGACCTGTTTTTGGTACCTCAAGTGTCAAAATCTGTAATAATCAGTGACAAACAAAACGGGTCTGAATTATATTTATTGCCTTTTTTTGGTGATTTAATGTGATAAATGCGTGTTTCCTCTGAGAAATAATTGTAAAAGATATTTTACAATGGTTGGTTGTAGCATTTTGGGCTGCAAGAAGCGCAGTGAGCGAAAATACGATGATGAGCGAGAGGCACTGAGCTAGCCACGCTCATTGAAAATCTATAGGTAGTAGATCTGTGGATATAATAGATAATATTTTTATTTTTTTTGTAGTTATAACAATTTTTAAGTTCCAATG
Organism: Agriopis aurantiaria; assembly: GCA_914767915.1. Classification (NCBI taxonomy): domain Eukaryota; kingdom Metazoa; phylum Arthropoda; class Insecta; order Lepidoptera; family Geometridae; genus Agriopis; species Agriopis aurantiaria. The sequence goes on from OU611987.1 coordinate 18,965,170, forward strand.
AGCTCTTTGATGTTTTAGTGCGGATTTTCATACCACTGACTTTTCAGTGAAGGATAACATGGTGAGGAAACCTGAATACGTACGGAGAAGAAATTCAATAGCGTATGTGAATCCACCAACCCACAACTAGGCCAGCGTGGTGGATATGGCCCAATAGACCTTTTATGCGGAGGCCTATGCCCAGCTGTGGACTATTAAAAGACTGATTATGCTATGCTGTGCTAATATTTTTTACGGGCCAAACGTACAAACCGCGCTGAGCCGAAAGTTAAATAGAAACTCTCACTATGCCAACCTTTTTAGAAATCTCCCGCAAGAAATTTAAATAGTGCTTTAAATGATTTTAACATTAATAAATGGTGAAAATTCATGTTTTTCTTTGCAATTTCCTTCTAGGTATTGTAACTATAGATTTTAAACTCGGGTGAATTACGGCCTTCGCTAAGCTCTTGCTGCAAATGCTTATAAACTGTGTTCGTTTCATCATCATCATCATTTCAGCCATATGACGTCCACTGCTGGACATAGGCTTCCCCCATCGATCTCCAAAAAGGCCGGTTGGAAGCGGCCTGCATCCAGCGTTTCCCTGCGGTCTCTTTTAGGTCGTCTGTCCATCTTGTGGGTGGACGTCCTACGCTGCGCTTACTGGTCCGTGGTCTCCATTCGAGAACCTTTCAGCCCCATCAGCCATCTGTTCTACGTGATATGTGTTCTGCTCACTGCCACTTCAACTTGCTAATCCAGTGGCCATGTCGGCGACCTTCGTTCGTCTACGGATCTCCTCATTTCTGATTCGATCTCGTAGAGAAACCCCGAGCATAGCCCTCTCCATAGCTCGTGCGACTTTGAGCTTGTTTATGAGGCCCCCATAGGTAGAGACAACGTTTCACTGCCGTATGTCATGACTGGCAACACACATTGGTCGAAGGCACTGAGGTATTTTGTGTATCTCTGTTCGTTTAACCCTGTGTAAAGCATTGCACTATTATTATCGACTGTGCAAGCCAAGCCATGTTGATATTGGGTGTACACTGTACAAATTATACTTTTCACCTCTAGAGCAAACCACCGCTGCATAATTAAATTAATGAATTGCACTTCACAATCTCTCCTGTTAGGAGTGGGGTCATCCAGGCGGGTGCCCTGTTCTCTCGGCTTCAACGAGTCGGGTCATCCAGGCCCCAGACGAGCCGACGTAATGACCCTCTAGGTAATTATGTGCCGGTCGCCGCGATAGCCACTGTATCGTACTCAATGAGATTAAAGTTTTTCACGATCTCGTTGACACCTACTTTGGCGCGCACCGTAATGTGTGGGATTTTAATCTTTTATTTGATTTGCGGACTTCTTGAACCCCCAGCGTAAAAAGAGGGGTGTTATAAGTTAAACGTAATATGCAGGTGTATGTCTGTGTTTCTATGTATAATGTATATGTCTGTGGCATCGTAACTTCCAAAGAGATGAACTGATTTTATATTATTTTGTTTGAATGGTAACTTGATTGATTGTATTCGTAGTATTAAAAAAAAAACTATTCGGCCTTTTGAAGATTATCAATTCATCGGTTTAAAAAGTAAAGCGGCGAAGTGCGAGTCGGTTTTGCGCACTGATGGTTCCGTACCATGACCAAATTTAATAACAAAATTAGCAGTTATAACTTGGTAATGGACAGAAATTTGTCACCGACTCGCACTTGGCCATTATATTTTATTATTTATTGTTATACATAAAGTGTTTAGTATAATCATGCCAAGTTTGGCGCGTAAACGTAAAAAAAATACATATGTTTAATTAATGTGCATATGAGTCTGTGTTACTTGAAATAAATAAATATTATTAAATATTATTATTTGTTGTATGGGGGACCGCACTTTCGTAATTTTTTTAAAGATATTTACCTTGATTTGTAATTTTTTTAGATTTATTTCAAATAAACTCATTCGTCTAGTTGCAAATTAAGTGTTCAATATTCTCTCAATTCAAGGGCCCGGTACCTTATAAGCATCGTATAAGTTTGTCCCAAGTCGTGTCGTACCTTAACTACCAGTGTACTAGCTAATGCCTCACCATAAAGTAGTTTATGTTTGCGAACAAATTTAATGTTACTTAAATTTTCAAGTACCTATACATAATAATTTTCATTGGCTAATGTTCATCATCATCAGCCAGAAGACGTGCACTGCTAAACATAGGCCTCCCCTTTTAACCTCTACACTGAACGACAGTCTGCCTTTTACATCCACTGGATGCGACTCTCACAATGTCATCGGTCCATCTAGTGGGAGGCCTACCTACGCTGCGTCTTCCAGTTCGTGGTCTCCACTCCAGAACCTTTCTTCCCCATCGGTTATCGGTTCTTCGAGCAATGTGGCCTGCCCATTGCCACTTCAACTAGCAAATTTTAACAGCTATGTCGGTAACTCTGGTTCTTTGGCGAATATCCACGTTTCGGATCTTATCGCGCAAAGAAACTCCGAGCATAGCTCTCTCCATTGCCCGCTGTGTGACTCTGAGTTTTTCCAAAAGGCCAACAGTTAAGGACCACGTCTCAGTACCATATTGGCTACTGTTGGACTATAGCAATAACATATTTCTACAGACTACATTTCTAATTTCCTTTTTTGGCCTTAGGTGGCAAACAAGCTAACGGGCTAACTGAGTCACATAGAACGCCATTTTTTTAATCGTATAGTAACAATTAAAAGTAGTAGTACAATTTTCGTGTCCAGGGTCATTATTTTTATACAACTTTCGATATAATTTATTATTCAATCGTCAACATTTTTAACTAGAAATGTATCGAGTTCGCTGATTTTCTTTATGAACCGTTCCATTTAATTTCCAAGAAAAATGTTCTTTCGAAGGCTAGGAGCCGTAAATATATTATTTGGCTGATTTGACTGTGAATATAGGTTCAGTGAACCAAATACAGAACTAGGTTCGTGATATTGTTTGAACCGCTGCCACGTCTGTATCGGTGAGCTGGCCTGGTATAGCTGAGGTTTGGCACTATATTACTACGGAAAAGCCAATATTGAAAATCCAATTTTGCGTAGAGAATGTAACTTTCAACTTATTTTCATATTGGGCTTGGCAAATATGTGTTTGGCCTCGGGTGGGAATATAGTTTTCGATTTTATCCTTATTTGATTTGAATATCTATCGGACGGACACAAGAGCAAAGTAATGACAAATACATAATTTTAATTTGTAATTTATTCGGTACATTACAGGGTGTTATGTAATCAAATAGCTAATACTCGGAATGATGAAGTTACCATTATACAGGGTTACGCATATAGACTGTATGTATTAAGCAGAAAGGTCAACTATATGAACAACTTTTACCCTGGGACCAACCCGAAACCGTGAAAAAATATATCTGCTGTTCCATAGAAAACGGTCATTGAAACTCGACAAAATGCTCAACAGCTGATATTTTTTCGTATTTTCTTTTTTGGTCCCATATTAACAGTTCAAAAGGAGACTCAACTTATATATAAATATTTTATTCATCATCATAATCATCATAAGCTTTTTAACAGTCCACTGCTGGACTTTTAGCCTACCCCCGAAAGGGTGATTGGGCCATATCCACCACGCTGGCCCAGTTGCGGGTTGGTGGATTCACATACGCCATTGAATTTCTTCTCCGTATGTATGCAGGTTTCCTCACGATGTTTTCCTTCACCGAAAAGCCAGTGGTATGAAAATCCGTACATAAACTCCAAAGAGCTCATTGGTACGGGCCCGGGGTTTGAACCCGCGACCTAAATATTCAAATGAATATTTTGTATGTTGTAAATAAATAAAAGCCAAAAAACCAAAGTCACCGACATAGCTGTTAAAATTTGCAAGTTGAAGTGGCAATGGGCAGGCCACGTCGCTCGGAGAACCGATAACCGATGGGGAAGAAAGGTTCTTGAGTGGAGACCACGAACCGGAAGACGCAGCGTAGGTAGGCCTCCCACTAGATGGACCGACGACATTGTAAGACTCGCTGGCATCCAGTGGATGCAAAAGGCAGGCTGTCGTTCAGTGTGGAGGTTAAAGGGGGAGGCCTATGTTCAGCAGTGGACGTCTTCTGGCTGATGATGATGATTAAATAAATAAAAAGCTATACTAATCCGGTGGTGCAATATAATAGTGTCGATATTTTGCTTCTTTAATAAACTCTATGCTATAAAACATGTCATTATTCCAAAAGTTCTGCCAGCTCGACACAGAACTCCGTACCACGGGCTAGAGCACCTACTCCACGGGCTCTAGGTTGAGTGACAGTTTTCTGGCTCTGTTTCAAACTACCCGCCTGTCATGTCCAGCAGAAACTCTGCATGCATAAACATCTCCAAAAGCAAAGCAACGCTGTCCAGTGAATTATCATACGGCGCTTTTTGGTGCACTGCGTGTTGGATCGCGAAAACTTTTTCTCAAATTAAATGGGCCTATTTTTTGTGTGCTGTTTTTACCTTTTTTAAATCTAACACTGGTAACTGATCAAATTCAATGTGAGCATCCGAGTAGTAAAACATCGGTTTAAATGTTTTATAATCTTAAATCATAATAATCATCAGCCAGAAGACGTCCACTGCTGAACATACATTGCACATTAAACGACTATATCCACCGGAATGCCCAATTCCCACGATGTCGTCGGTCCATCTATTGGGAAGCCTACCTACGCTGCGTCTTCCGGTTCATGGTCTCTACTCAAGAACCTTTCTTCCTCATCGGTTATCGGTTTTCCGAGCGACGTGGCCTGCCCATTGCCACTTCAACTTGAATTTTTAAGGCGAAATGGTAGAGAACTGTACACTTGTATGACGGTAATGCGGCGTGCGTGCTTTCAAATATTTTCATTATTTATTTTTTCTTTATTTTCTACAAATAATCTTACGCTTTTCCAAAAAACTGCGACTACTAAAGTATTTGAATGATTGTTAAGATAACACACATTTTTTTTTTGATAAAAATATCTTGTATAGAATCAGAATGAAGTTGATTTAATCCAATGAAGGGAACGTAAAAACGGATGTTTTTTAGGAAAGTTTACGATTTTTTTCTATCGAGTCAAATTTCTTTAATCGTGTATCGGTGAACACATCCGAATAAAATATTTCAAGAACATTTATTAAATATAAATAAATAATAACAATTAATAAATTTTAAAGGTCTACTTTTGAATATTCGTGATGACAAATCGTCAAATTTGAAGCATATTTCGTCTTAATAGCAATGTTGGTGACTCTGGTTTTTTGGTTACACTACATACACTGACATTAGTACTATAAATAAGAAAGCTCGTGTGTATGTGTGTATGTAGCATATACCCTGGATTAACCCATAATTTTATCCCAGAAAAAAATATGATATTTGTAGAAAAGCATGTAAAACCGTAAGACGCTAATTACTATTTTATAACACCCTGCCCATACTATACCTTTAAAGGTCTAAATATAATCCAACTGCTCAAGCCCACTATCAGCTGGCAGCGTACCCAGCATGCTGGCGGCATTACCATGCTGAATGGAAATTGCAATGTATACTTATATCGAGTTGACGTTATTACATTAAATACATGTTACAAATAACGCTAAGTTATTATGGTACTTAAAACAGTGTGTCTAAAACAACAACACACTGTTGTAACCCAGGTAAGATGTCTTATTGTTTCATAAAAAGAAATTTCACTGTGTTATCTCTCTCTCTCTGTGTCTTGATAGGTAGAGCGAGGTAAAGCTCATTGTTAGATAGTTAAACATTGCAGTAGACCCCAGGCTCACCAGACTGACGGTATCATAGTAATTCTGTGCCAATTATTTACCAGAATTTCTTTTAATTCAGTAGCATAACCGTCCCGAGGTACTGCGCAACTCAGTCCAGTGCACGCTGACCTTTAGATACAATAGCATCGCCACTGGCTCCACAATGGCACTTGTTGCTGCTTGAAAGTGCTGTATTTTTCATAGTCTTGTTTATTACTCTCGAGTGCCTTGGAAGATTCACTTGAAGTTTTGAAATGTTGTTTGTCGTATTGAGGTTTTGGGAGTAAAAGTAAACATTGCAAGTAATTGTGAGTGAAATATGTTAAGTTGTTTTGTTGTTTGATAGTTTACTTTTCGGAATTTGTTTTTCAATTAGTTGTTAATTCTTGTAAATATGTCGAGTTGTTTTGTTGTTTGTTATTTACTTTTGATAGATTTGTTTTTCAATTAGTTGTTAATTCTTGTAAATATGTTAAGTTGTTTGTTATTTACTTTTAAGATATTTGTTTTTCAATTAGTTGTTAATTCTTGTAAATATGTTAAGTTGTTTGTTAGTTTACTTTTAATAGATTTGTTTTTCAATTAGTTGTTAATTCTTGTAAATATGTTAAGTTGTTTTGTTGTTTGTTAGTTTACTTTTAATAGATTTGTTTTTCAATTAGTTGTTAATTCTTGTAAATATGTTAAGTTGTTTGTTATTTACTTTTAAGATATTTGTTTTTCAATTAGTTGTTAATTCTTGTAAATATGTTAAGTTGTTTTGTTGTTTGTTAGTTTAGTTTTAAGAGATTTGTTATTCAATTAGTTGTTCATTATGAATAAATTTATCTTTATCAAATTAGTGTCAATTTAAGTTAGACGCTTAGTTATTTCCTGAGCAGCTACAAGTACTACGGCTTTATCATAAACTGAATTTCTATTAAAATATATTAGATACCTTATACTAATAACGAACTAACTTTTCCCTTAGACGTCGAAATCAGCCGAACTTTACCGTTTTAGAGCATACTTAGATGTAGTGAAACTGAGACGTTATTGATTGCTTTATACACACTACTGCCTTTACTAAAAGCCCGGGTACACCGCACTGAAGCGATTACGGCCATGATCGTGTGAACAGTAGCCCGATCACCGTCCTACCAACGCCATCTCAATATTCTTCATAATCAGACTTTTAACAGTCCACTGCTGGACTTTTAGCCTACCCCCGAAAGGGTGATTGGGCCATATCCACCACGCTGGCCCAGTGCGGGTTGGTGGATTCACATACTCTATTGAATTCCTTCTTCGAACGTATGCAGGTTTCCTCACGATGTTTCCTTCACCGAAAAGCAAGTGGTATGAAAATCCGTACATAAGCTCCAAAGAGCTAATTGGTACGGGCCCAGAGTTTGAATCCGCGATCTCACGCTCTCAAGTCTAGCGGTCTCCCGAATGGGCTACCACGGCTTCTCAATATAACTGACAGGTTAAACATAAAGACTTATTTGCACAAACACTATTCCAGCTCCAAGCCGATATCTGTATGTGAAAAATATGGTGTGCAAAATAAAGATTTTCTATCTAGCCAACATATAATATCGATGTATCTCCATATAAAACAATAAATCATACACACATTAAAAATTCACAATTAGCATTAAGGCACTTTCCAGTAAAGAAAAAAGTTATGATCATCATCATGTCAGCCATAGGACGTCCACTGCTTCGTTTACAAATATCCTCATTTCTGGTTCGCTCTCGCATAGAAACCCCGAACGTAGCCCTCTCCACAGCGCGTTGTGAGACTTTGAGATTGCAGGTAGGATGTTAGTTGATCGGACCGCAGTACCGTGATGGTGTACTCGTGTCTTTATAACTCTACCTGCAAGTAAAGTGCTCTACCGCCAGGTTTATGCTCCAAACTTCACAGAATATGCTTGCGAAGTTGAATTTGACTTTCGATACTTCAGTTAACGGCTTTGTACGAATTCGAGAGGTTGTTGAGAACTTCGCAAGAATGTTATTCTTCGGTTATTCGAATAAAATCGTTTTGTATTGGACAAAGGTAGAACTAGAACGAAAAAAGTTAACATAGTAATTTTTTCACCAACTTCTCATGTGTTGCAGTATTTCGTTTTGCGGGTAGGACTTGCATTTGAAACGCATCGCAGAATCAAATTATAATTTGCTGTTTCAACTTCTTGGGCGGGTAAAACGAAGCAGACTCATGTTTAACAATACTTAAGAGACGTATTACAAATTGCAATCGTTCAATTATAGGTATCTGGATTTTTGAAAAAAAAACAAGCCACAACATTAAAATTGTTTATATTAAGTCATTAATTAAACGAAATCTACTCTCAAACTTTTGCTCCGAGAGATTTACAAAAAACTACTTTTGTAAACTGGAGGCAATAACTCGACATGTTGTGTTTTTTCAAAGTTTAAGTCGTTATTTTTAATAAAAAACACAGTTCTATTTATTACACAAATACAATTTTGTATATATCTTCTTCTATTTGATAGAATCAGAACGCCAAAAATCGAGTTTTAGTACCTGTTTTCGTCAAAAACTGTGAGAGGGCTGATGATTTGGTAATAATATCCAAAATTTTTGACAAAACAACTTTGATATAAGCATAAGCACATTTTATCATTTTGCATTTGAAGGTATTTCCAAAGTGCTAAGCTGCCATTAACAGCCAAAATAAAAGACGCAACCGATGCTTTTATCCAAATTACTAGTCACATTTAAATGCCGATAACTTTATGAGTAGTAAACTCTGATACTCTCATTGTGCTGGACATTATCCCGATTGGATCGTGGAATTGAATATGATAGATAGGACTTAGCCCTTCTTGTGGAGTAGGAATCGCTAATAATAAACTTAGGTACCTACTGCCTACGTTTGTTAGAAATTTTGTAGGTTCTGGGAAATTACTGTTTTTGAGTTTATTTATGGCCCGAGCTATGAATGCAAACCGCTATTAATATCAAGCGTGTGTTTAGTTTATCATAAATATTTTTTTATGATGGGAGAGTCATCGAAAGATATCCAGTAACATCGGGGTGCATCTGAGATTGCACCCATTAAACCCCCTCGGTGACCAGCCTCTATTCCAAATGGAGGGCACCAAGATCTCCAAAGGAATGCACCGGCACCTTCCTAGCACGCTGTCTAAAGCAAGACTCACGTGAATTGCTCATAAAAAATACCGGGAATTGGGCTTTCTGCTTGAATCAGATCCCCAGATCTAGTACTAGTCCTAAGCTGGTCTTTCCACCCTTTTTATCGACTTTCACGACAGACAGAGGATACTGAAGCAGTATTCTAAGACCCTGGCTCCGGAGATGCAGTTCATCATCCCTACAACCTAATGACATAAGCACTAAATCCCATCCTTTGGTTTGTCTATTCTATTGCTGTGAAGAAATTGAATCATCATCATCAGCCAGAAGACGTCCACTGCTGAACATAGGCCTCCCCCTTTTACATCCACACTGAACGACAGCCTGCCTTTTTGCCAGCGAGTCTCACAATGTCGTTGGTCCACCTAGTGGGAGAAATTTAATAACCATTTCTGATTATACACACTAGGTACTAAAAAATTACGCCCAGACTGGACCTACATCTATGTTTAAAAACACACATCTATAGCTTTTACAGCCATCCTATTTCTACTGTCGAAGTAAAATGTAAATTGTTCGTCCTGAAACAACAGTTATCATGACAAGTATTTAATTTATGGAGTAATAAAATTATAGTTTTTAAACAATAGAGTTGTAATTCTAATGAACATTTCTGTTCTATATCTGGTTGTTAATATCTATTTAAGTATGTATTTAAAACTATATATGTATGTATATCAGTCTCTGGCAGCCATATCACAAGCTTTGCTTAGTTTGGGGTCAGATGACCGTGTGTGCAAAAATGTCCCGAATATTTATTTATTTATTTATTTATTTATTTATAAGGTCCTATTTTGCAAGCTTTTATTTAATTTGCCCTGTTGGTATGTATGTGTGAGACAAATCTTGCAACTGAATTTAAGACCAGTTGTCCCCAACCGATTGAGCTTTTACTTACATAAGTTTGGTGACTGTGCAATGTTATGGTACCATTGACCTGGTCGGATGATGGAGACAGAAGGTGGCTGTAGGAACTCCTAAATGAAACGACTTTGACACAACTTTGACATAATTTGTAAATTAATGCAATTTTGCACGCCCTTGCCCTTGGGGCTGTTAATGGATGTACGTGTGATATTTTAAGACCTTTTATACCCATTGGCAAGCAAATAAAAACTTTGACTTTGACGACGTAACCCCGTCAGGTTTGAGTTTGTTGGATTTCTCTTCCCAAGCACTTTGGTCCTAGATGATAAGCAGATGCCAAAAAGCTTATTGCTCTTTTATTATTTATCTATTCTCTATTTTATCAATAATTTGCTGCAACTGGCGTTATCGTACGGGTTCTCATTTACCGACATTAAACAATAGAGTATACAGGTCTGCGTTATGATATCCTAATACTTGGAAATAGCACTTTTGTGGGGCGCATGTGTATAATCATGCCAAATTTTACGTTTTTACATTAGAACTAATACAAAAATACGTTTAAAAAATACGTTTGTTGTATGGGAACCCCGTTTGCTTTTTATTTTTTTATTATTTGTTAGTTAATCCGCCGTAACGTTACATATTCTGTGCAAATTTCAACTGGCTATCTATTACGGCTCGAGACATACAGCCGTTTAAAGGTAGGACAGACAGACGAACAGATAGACGGACAGAGAGATATCGTAGGCTTAATAATAAAAACCATAGAAGTGAATATTATAAAATTCCTCTGTCTACTTTTTGCTAAATTGTGACGCGAAAAACAGACAGCAATCATACTTATTGAGATAAATTAACCCGCAGATGTTAACGAATAATGTATCGCAATACTTTCTGGATAGGTTAACTGCGACCGAAATAAAAAACCAAGCACTATTGTGATACGTTAAACTGTAGGTCCTAGGTATTTGTTTTAATTAGAATAAAGATTGTTTAGGGCTTTGGGCGGCCTTAAAATGACTACTGAATGTTACCGTGAGCTAGTTGACATGTGAAATTGTAGATTCCGGTTGATTGTTTTAGAACAATCATCTTTACGACAATATTAGCGAATAGGTCGTCCTGAAAACTGATACGAGCTTGCTACTCAGTCTTCACGAGTCTTCCAAACATTGAGATAATTCATCATCAGCATCATCCTCATCATCATTTCAGCCATAGGACGTCCACTGCTGGACATAGGCCTGGGGAGGCCTATGTCCAGCACTTCCAATCGGCCCTTTTGGCGATCGATGGGGGCATCGATCGCCAAAAGGGCCGGTTGGAAGCGGCCTGCATCCAGCGTTTCCCTGCGGTCTCTTATAGGTCGTCTGTCCATCTTGTGGGTGGACGTCCTATGTTGCGCTTACCGGTCCGTGGTGTCTATTCCAGAACCTTTCGGCCCATCGGCCATCTGTTCTGCGTGAGATGTGCCCTGTCCGCTGCCACTGAGATAATTAATAAAAATAAAATAAAAAGTATAAGACGAGGACCAGAACTCACTCCGAAACACGGTAGCGCTGTCAGTATCCCAGTTCTCCTCCAATATATTGCAGCGACCGTTATTTATATTTCATAATGTCCGCCATCAAAACTTTATGAAGGGCGCCGTTGGATGGGTATTCGATACAGATCGTTACGTTTTTACTAGCGCCGCCTAAACATGGCAATGTTATTGCAATGGGCGGGCGGGACGCTAGTTTTAGTGCTAAATACATGTAATAAAATTTTTGTTTGTCTTAGAAGCTTGCGGAAGGCCAGCGGAGCTATAAAACTTGGGAAAAACTAAAAGCCTCACCATTCTAAGGTCGTTTGTCAGTTTAAAAAGACATTGGCAGTGTCGTGGAATCCCGCGATAAGCAGATTACCTACATACTGCGTAGTAGTTACTAGGACATTTACTGATATATTTACGTGTGTTTTAGCGTTCCGTACCTTAAAAAAGAAAAAAGGAATCCTGATAGGATAACTTTGTTGTCCATCTGTCTGTTTGTGAAGACGCTCTCAGAAACGCGTGCAGGTGTCAAGTTGAAATTAATAATATCAAATACTCACACCAGCAATCCCGTGCAGCTGTAAAAAAAACATCTGAGTCAACGCGATCTAAAGATACGGCGGTTTATGCTACATATTTTGACACTTGCAAGAGAATTAAAATCTATAGGGTGGTTTCCGTTTACCTAGAATCATGTAATTTGGCGAGAAACCATGTCTTATAGCGCAAGTAAAGGGAAAAATCCGAAAACCTTATTTTTTTATTACATCACATAAAATCTTTTTGTTTTGAGATTGTAATCTTATTTGCAGTAGGTATATTGACCGCATCCTATGTCGATGTATCGGGACAACAGTTTTCCAACAGCAAAGTTAAGTTAGGCCTTCAATCTAGTTTATCTTTTCGATGGAGCATGTTTGGTGCTTTCATAGCAATGAAGATATAAATTATCTTCGATTCATAGCTTATGAACTTTAGTATTGAAATTACATATGTACCTCAGTGCGCGAGTCCAACTCACACTTGACTGGTTTTTTCGTTTTTCAAAATGAAGTGAAGGTAGGTAAAAATAACACCCGTCCGATTCTCCCGCGCCTTCAGCCAGTCGTCAACATGGTCGAACGTCGCCAGAAAGGCAATTAAAATAATCTTTCCAAACCAAATCCAAACTAAGCATTAATCTAAAACCACTGTTAAAATCGCGCCGTTAAACAGCATCGGTCTCTTGAGCTGTCGTTTTATTTAATCATATGTCCATCAGTTGCTCCTGTCACTCTAATTTTACAGTTGAACAGTTTCTGGCTCGAGCAGATTTTATTTGAGCGGCGTTGTGCATAAAATAGTTACCGAGTTTCGCAAAATCGTATTGACACTGTACGCGGCGAGTTAGGCAGGCGCTGGTGGAAACTACAGGCGGTAGAGTTTTTGGTATTGTACAATTATCTTAATGGAAAGACAAAAAGTACCCGAATTATGATGTTTAAAAAAATATCAATTAAATAGGCTTTTTATTTTGTTTTAGCTGCTCCCCGCTGTTTCCCCCACGTAGTGATGAAAAATGTTGATGATGACGATGATGAAAAGTAGCCTATGTCACTTTCCAGCCTTTGAACTATAGCCATGCAAAAAATCAGATCAATCAATTGCTCTATTGCTGCGTGAAAGAGAAACAAACAAGCCAACAAACTTTTCACATTTACAATATTAAGTACTAGCTGAAACCCGCTACTTCGTACGCGTAGAGCTCAACCTTCGGCCTCGCTACTACAACCCGCTATAGCCTATGTGTTATTCTTATGTATAAGCTATATTATTGTAAACTTTCATTAAATCCATTCGGTAGTTTTTTGCGTGAAAGAGGAATAAACATCCATACATCCATACATACAAACTTTCGCGTTTATAATATTAGTAGGATGATAGTTATAGGGTTGTCTGTCTGTGGACCCGCTGCATCCCAGATCTTGCTCCTCCGTTTAGATTTGCATCGAGCAAAGTTCGGCGCCGGCGGAGCAGCAGTAAACAGGATTAGCGACTTCATTGTTGGCAACTCGCTGCCGTACAATTAACGACGGCGAACGTAACGGCCGTTATCCGTTACTCGGGGCCGATTGAATTTCATGTTCCGTCTGGTTAGTTGGACGACTTATATTACTACGTTTATTGTTACGGCTACATTCTATTTATTTAATTAACGGATTAATTTACGTGCAACTGTGATTATAATTTTAACAAAAAAAATTGCGCGTTATATCCGCGTTTGACCACCAACTCGCCTGTTGGTAAGCGACGATGTGGTCGAAGATGAAGCTCCCAGACTTAGAAGATACCTATTCACTCTGGATACCTATTCTATTCTACCTATTACATACGGGAATTATAATGTAACATCATTATAGTTTTTATGTCGCGAGTGAATTGGTTTCGTCAAATCGAGCATACTCTACCCTAGACCGCATCATCGCTTAACATCAGGCGAGATGCAAACGTAACAACTTATTATACAGTTTAAAAAAACTTATATATTTTTTTTTCTTTTAGACCTAATTAGTTTCCAAGATTTGCAATTACAAAGAATATAGCAAATATTTTTATTATCAAACCATAATCCAAAAAAGTAAAAGGGATTATGGGCATGGTTATAACCATGCCATGCTAAATTAACTAGTTTTGTTCAAAAGTAGAGCATTCTGTCTATTTACAAACTTATGTATTTATAACAAAGTTTAATTTTATTAAGATAGTTTATAACTTATTCTATGAATATTGAAGTAGGGGCTTTCAATAGAGTCTAGACAAATCCCCTCAAATCTTTAATGTAACTCACTTAGATCTTTTAGGTATAACGTAAACAGGCTTTCAAAAATAACAAGTGTTTAATGGAGTAAGCACAATTGATTATAGTTTTGTTAGTCTCTGGAGAGAAACCAAACACTTTGGAAGTCTAGACGAACACCTTCTTATTGGTCTCGCTTACTAACTTGGACATTTCCAAGAATTAGTACTTATAATATCTACTCACCAGCCTTCGTTTACTAATCGTACGCGTAGACTTTCATATAAACTTTCAACCCCCTTTTGTTATCCTTAATTCGGCTTTTTCGTGAAATCCTTTCTTAGTGGACCTCTACACCCCATAAGAAATCTACCTGCCAAATTTCAGCTTCGCAGGTCAAGTGGTTTTCGAGATTTCGTGATTAATGAGTGAATGAGTGAGTAGATGAATTTCGCTTTTATATATATAGATAGATTAATGAACCTTTATAGACATCATATATTTGTGGCAACAAAATGATGTCATCATCAGCCAGAAGACGTCCACTGCTGAACATAGGCCTCCCCCTTTAACCTTCACACTGAACGACAGCCTGCCTTTTGCATCCTCAGGATGCCCCCGGATGCGCGCGAAAAAATTATGTACACAGTGGTAAATAAACATTAAATTAAAAATAAAATTTAACTATAATATCTTATTATCCATGATGCCACTCGTGAACAACCGATACTGATCTGTGTGCTCATTGTTTTGTGCTTAAGATAAATAAATAATTTAATTGATTTGATGAAACTTAGTCTGTGTGCGGTTATATTATACGTTACAAAAATAATAGTAATGAAATACCTATACTATGTTACTTAGATAGATAGATAGAAACTCTTTATTGTGTACACCAGAAATAAAAATTACCATAAGATAGAAAACACTACTACTTACTATCGGATTCCATGACGCCGCTAACTTAAACTTAACTTAGGTACCTACCTATTTTTACCTAAATAAAATAATAAGAGATAAGTCCCGATGAACATTTAAAACATGTGTTCAAATCGAGAAAGTTTAAAAATTACTACACCTAGTACAGTTATGTTTTTATTACAGTCAAAATGTGTAAAACCTTAAGTTCACGATCTCTCGCCTCGTCTGTTGGAATCATCATCAAGTTAATCAGATCCCTCACACCGTATCGAATATCCTTCCTTCTTTTCGAAGGTATTTTCAGAGGCACGCGACACAGCTTTGCTTTTACCTCTCAGCGTTTCGCAATAAATCCTTATCGATTTTGCGTAGAAGCCTCTAGAATAATAAGAGGTATGAGATAGTAGGCCATCTTGGAGACGCTATCAAATTTTTATGACAACGCAAACACGCCGCTGGATAGTTCACGTAATAAAATGAGACGCCTGGATAAATAGGCTACGTGGAAACGAATACTGAAGAGCTCTCCACCATACGCACCTTATGTAAGAACAATATTAGGTACCTCGAAGAGATAGCTTGTGGCGATAAATGACAATCACATTGATTTTAAGTTGATTTGTCCTATTAAAATGAAATTTTATGGTGCAAAGGTATAGGGTTATATATTTGTGTAGTTCAACTAACTTGGAGGTTTGACAACAATGTGAAAAATAAAAAAAAACTATATAATTATATTAAATTTATATAAATGAATCCCTATTTACCTTGGTCACGCCAACTTGAGAACGACTTTACCGATTTCATTCATATTTTTTAAAGTTTTCCAATACTTTGTAGAAAGTTCATACGGAAAGAAAAATTTAGAAATTGAAAAACTTCAAAAAACTTAACGACGGATTTAACTCGTGGGTGAAAACGCGGAGCGCAACTAGTTATAAATACATTTGGGATATTTTAGCGCACATTGTCATCTGACCCTAAACTAAGCAAAGCTTGTACAATGGCTACCAGAGACTGATTGATATACATACTTTAATTTTTAAATAACACCCATATAATAAGGTGAATCATGTATTTTAGTGAAGATTCTAAAACTCCCCACAAGCCTCTGGTAAAGTCTCCACCACTTTACCAGGCATTACTTGGATTTGACTGCGAGTTACTTTGCTTGACTCTGACTGTGACTATGACTTGTTTGAATATATTTAACTAAACTTGAAAAAAAACTCAATACACAGGCAAATGCACAAGACGTGAGACGTCAACATCCTATACGAAAAAGAAGAAAAACACTAACCGATTTTCACAGATTAATTCGGGTCAACTTGGCTTCTGACACTAGATATAGCCACTTATCGTCAAGGACGTTTTATACCCTATTGGGTCCTTGCTTATCGTACACCAATGATGTTATGTATAAACTCTTATCGTACACAACAATAAAACACCAGTTTAACAATCGGTCTTTTGTCTGATTTAAAATTGGCAACAGATTTGCAGGAAATTCCCCGAATTAATTGGTGAATTGCTGATTGAGCGTCGTTCCAGATATCGGCGGGGAAATTTATAATTACTTCCGGAACGATGGGACAATCATTTCGCGTTATTAAATCGTGAACGAGCTTTTGTTATCAAATTCATCGTTTTTATTCAATGTTTTGAATATCCCGATTAAACGTCAAAAAGAGAAAAAACACCACAAATATTACACGTTAACTTATTGCATTCGAAGCTGTTTGCGGCGAGATCGCTGTAGGTTCGAAAGTTAAAATAACTGCTGTTGGAATTTTAGAACTATTCCCAGGCCTTGGCGCGACCTAGATCTGGGAACGCAGCTTGTGCCAAACATCTTTGTTCCAGAAAAATATCTATTTTCAGCTTTTGATCTCCATAATATAAGTCTGGGGTATTCGAGCAGTCTAAAAGCAGTCGAATCGGTAGTACTTACTAATGCCATACATACATAGCATACATAGGAATAAAGCCTGGTAAAATAATTATAAATCTGTGAAGATAACAACAATAATTACAACCAGGGAATGTTATCTTCCCGATTTTTTTCTCAAATGCTATGGAGATGATAGACGGTACTGAAACGTGGACACTTACAGTTTAAGCGGTCCACAAGTTAGTTCACTCAGCGAGCTATGGATAGAGTTATGCTCGGCGTTTCTCTGAGGGATCGTATCCGGAGCGAAGTAATTCGCCAGAGAACCAAAGTCACCGACTTAGCTCAGCGTATTAATAAGCTGAAATGGCAGTGGGACGGTCATATCTGTCGCAGAACTGATAACCGTTTAGATTAGACTTGTTCTAGGGAACACCACAAATCAGCAAACGTAGCGTAGGACGCCCTGAGACTCGATGGAGTCACGACATACGTAAAGCAGTTGGCAGTGGATGGAAGCGAAAACTCAAAGATCGGGCTGATTGGTGTAGTTTGGTAGAGGAAGCCTCTCCGAAGGCACACCACTTCCTAATTTTGACATGCTGATGACGATGGTGACTAATTATCTGAGACCTACAAGGTGCACACCATTTACGACAAATAAGTAATTAATATAATACTATAAGTCTTAAAATCTAGCTTTCTCCGAATATTTTGTTTCACTAACAACTCATCATGAAACGTTTCAGCCGCATGCTCGATACATACTATATCATTCACAAACTCACTACTAGCCACGCCCCGCTTTCCACAGATTAAATTAAACGTCATGCACATAATCGATAAAATACAGAATACCAATAGACAGATAGGCAAATCCCGTTAGTAGACGCCCTATGTTATCATAATAAATAGATATATTGTATAGATACCTATTTACTATTGACACCGGAAATTATATTATCTACATAAGACAAAAGCATCTAAATTTTCATGGTTGCCAAAAATAGGCGTTTGACTGTTTTAGTCGAAGATGATAAACACGCCTAGCCTGGACTGGGAACTGGATCTCAAAACGAATGTAAGAACTAGTGGCCTTACAGCAAAACGTTCGTGTGGAACTAGTATGTTCAAGACGGTCAGAATATCGTTACAATCTATGTCTTCAAATTACGAGTGAATCGGTTTCTTCTAGGCAAGCGTTCTCCATCGTAGGCCGCATCATCGCTTAACATCAGGTGAATACGTGGTCAAATGCAAGCCAATTATTGAATAAAATATAAATAATAATAAAACATTATGCAGTCTAAGATGGAGCACGCTTGCCTAGAAGAAACCGATTCACTCGTGATTTGAAGACATAGATGGTAACGATATTCTGACCGTCGTGAACATACTAGTTCCACACGAACGTTTTGCTGTAAGGCCACTAGTTCTTTCATTCGTTTTGAGACCCAGTTTCCATTAGACCACCGTTTGAATCAAGCCCACATACATACCAAACCACATAAGGCGCTCTAATCGGACTGTCTCGAGGTTTTCAAAGGTATATGGATAATCTAGCTGTTTTTGTATGTAAGGCTAAGTAGTTAAGTTATTAAGTGGGCTATTTCAAACCATTGATGAATTTGACCTGGTCTTCAACATAATTATTATACGGGAGTTATACATCTGATTTTTGTTAATCAGTGTCTTAAATTTGTCATCTCCCGCAACTTACCGCAACTTAAGTCATGTTAAGTGTTTCCGGCGCCGAACTTGAGATATACCGCCGGGTAATGGTGCTGGGTGTAAGTCGCTTGTTGATTTGTTGAGGAAGTCTCTACTCGTTTCAAAATATTGGTGTTTGAGATGAAACTAATAGGTCGTTGCTTTATCAATCAAACATTTTCCTATACAATGTTTAACGGCCGGTTTCAATAACTAACTTACTCTTGACCACTAGTTAAAATGCCTACCAATGGTAGCTATCTGCATTTCAATAAACAAGGATAGACAGCTATAATCTATCCCCAATGCTTATCTATCTACCTGAGGGCCCGGAGGCAAAATGTCTAACCATAGATAGAATGTTTCATAGAAGAAGAAAAAAATGCGTTTCAGAGTCGCGATAGTGCTTACTGTCAGTAACTTGAATGACAGGTGGTTAGAGATTTCACTTATCTCTCAATTTCGGAGGTTAATTGGTTGGTTACACAGATATTTTTGTAGTTGAGTGGTATTTTTTAAAGTTTTAACTTAAAATTGGAGTTATTAAGTGATGATAGTGATAATGAACTGTTTGAAGCTGGCGAATTCGATTCACGAAGTCCTAATATAATAAGTTCTTATTTAGTTTTATTTTTTAAAAAAATTTATTTACCATGTATATTGTGTTATTGTATTTTTTGCCACAAATAAATTTTGTCTATCTCTATGTCTTATGAAATAATGAGATTATTTATTTGTGTGCGATGAATTCCAATAATAAATAAAGATCATCTTTGTACATCGGCCTTGCTTTTAGCTGCAAATAAGTAAGATATATAATTAAAAGTACAAAACAAAAAAAAAATGTGCTGTGTTAATAGTAAAATGCAAAAATTAAATTAATAATTAACTAAAATTTCCGATTCATTTATTAATTCTTCGAAATTCTTGCAATATAGGTCGATAAATTTAAAAAAATACATTAATTACTAAATATGTATAGAATTTTGGTGAATTTCGTCACTCTGTTATCCAAAAATATGGCTTCATTATTGATAAACACAATGAACGAAACGAGGGCCAAACTTACTAGAGTTATGGATTCTATCTGTCGCATAACTCCGATAGGCATTTGAAGATTTTGTTATTGAAATAGAAGTAACAGTCAGTGATACTTTTACTGGTAGGTAAAGATAGCAACTACCAGTTAAAAGTAAGTAAGTTATTGAAAACGGCCGTTAAACTATCACGGTTGTTCACTAAAGTTATATGATTATTTACGGGATATTTACCGTGGTAATGTTGTGGAATGACCTCCCGGTATGACGACCGGTCATTCCAACGAGTCTCAGGGCGTCCTCTGCTACGATTTGTGTTCTCTAAACAAAAAATCAACTAAACTATTATAACAATAGTTAGGTGTAATAATATAGTTTTGTATTTAAATACTTTTTTTTTTAACATGGCAAGTGCCTTTATTAACTAAACAAAATACAAGCTAATACTTACACTACAAATACAGTTAGACTGCCCATAGACCGTTGAAGGTCTAAAGACAATCCAAATGCTCAAGCCCACTACCATTTGGCAGCGTACCCAGCATGCTGCCAAGCATTACCACGTTGAATGGCAATGCTTATGCGTTGAGCCAGAAACATGCCAGCATTTTGGTCACGCGTCGCATTAACCAGGCGCTCTGAAAGATATTTGAAAATGATGTGAGTTATAATTACTAGTTTGTTAATAATAGAATAGAATAGAATAGAATAGAATAGAATAGAATAGAATAGAATAGAATAGAATAGAATAGAATAGAATATTTATTTATTGCCAGAAGTAATAAACCATAACCTTAATTATACTAAGAAATAGCAAACACTAGATATTTATTGTCTAGATAGAATTGTCGGCGAGCCTCAAACTAAGCACGAGGCCTAATAATAAGTAGGTATTCCTTAAAAAGCCTTTTTACGCCTGATGCGAAGCAATGCACGGTATCACGGTATCCTAAATAAAAACTTGTCACCACTTATTACGTGTGATAATTGTGTTAACAATTTTTTTTATAGTCAGTATGACTTTGATCTATTGTTGCACTTACGTATATTAACAAATAATAATAATTAGGCACAACAAACACGTTTCATAACAACTTCAATGTAAAGTTTATCTCGAAATGTATTTATAAAAGTTCGAACAACTAATCAATAAGTTATGAAAGCTTTTAGAGAGCCCAATATTTCTAAGAAACGGATTTATAAGGTTTGATGGAGGGATTAAATAAAACTGGCCCGAGTGCTCTGCCCTTTGGTAAAACTAAGATAAAAAATCTAAACAAGATACGTATTTTTGGAAAATACAAGTTTTGTTCGAATATAATAGTTACTGTGTTCTTAAATGGATAGACAGTTAATGTGTAAAGACTCATCATCATCACCCAGAAGAAGTCCACAGCTGAACATAAATTAGTATGTCTAATGTTGTGTTCCTACTCGTTGATGATGAAATTTTGTAGAGTATATGTCTGCCTACAAACTGCTATGGAGTTTGGCAGAGTTGTGTAACAATAATAATATGTATGTTATTCAATAAGATAAATAATATTTTAAAAGAACCTTAGAAACTCCCCTCACCCTTACCTCACCCTTAGAACTTAACACTGAACGTCAGCCTGCCATATGCATTCACTGGATGCCCGCAACTCTCACGATAAATTATCATCAGTCCATCTAGTGGCAGGCCTACCTACGCTGCGTCTGAGATTGCTCACTAGAATAAGCACCTCCTCATCATCATCATCATCATTTCAGCCGTAGGACGTCCACTGCTGGACATATGCCTCCCCCATCGATCTCCAAAAGAGCCGGTTGGAAGCGGCCTGCATCCAGCGTTTCCCTGCGGTCTCTTTTAGGTCGTCTGTCCATCTTGTGGGTGGACGTCCCACGTTGCGCTTACCAGTCCGTGGTCTCCGTCTTCTAGAACCTTTCGACCCCATCGCCCATCTATTCTGCGTGACATGTGCCATGCCCACTGCCATTTCAACTTGCTATTCCGGTGGGCTATGTCGGTGACTTTCGTTCATCTACAGATCTCCTCATTTCAGATTCGACAACCTACGAATATATTTTTGCGTAATTTTCGTTTGTTGTTGTTGTTAGTTTATTAACTATTATCATCATCATCCACAGCCTTCTTTATAACGCTGCTGTTAGCACTCACTACTGGGCAAAGGCCTCTTCCGGTGGTGCCGATTTTGTGTCGATTCCTGCCGGTTTCTATCGAAGGTGCAGAGTTTGACGTGCTTTTATTTCTTTTTTCATTATTTCTGCACAGTGATTTCTAACGTAAGTTTCCAAGAAAAGAGACTTCCCTACTTTTCCCACAAGACAAAGACAAATAAGGTACCTTTCCTTCGCCGTTCTATAGGTGAGCTATTGGAAGAATAATCTTGGAAGTTTTCCTATTAGCCGACTGATTGCGGGGGTTGTCCCGCTCGAGGTTTTAATTTGAAAAGTTGTGCGATGCAATTTATATCAGTAGCAACACCGAATAGAATATCTACAGAAAAATATAGTCCAAAAACCTAAAACCGATTTAGGCTCTTATCTACTAAACTACATTTGCATAAGACAAATATGCTCCGTGCGTCTATTAAATGCGAAAGTAATTATATCTATCTATGCTCTGCTACATGGCTGAATTGACTATAATGATATTAGTCAAAAAAGTCATGTCACTCATAGAGACTGAGGTTATTTTTAATTACTGCATTACTGCTTTTTAATAAAAGACGTCACATTTCACAGCTCTGTGTGACCTCATATGAAATGTATAACGAGAAATTGCTAGAAAAAACACAGAAAAACACAGAACGAAGAAAGAAGAAGTATTTTAAGAACACAGGGAGCAGACCTCAGTTTGATCATTATCAGGATGTTGTGTTCTCGAAGGTTCCATCGTACGACCGTTTTTAAAATATATTTAATAAGAAGCTTGCGTTTGACCGCCAACTTGCCTGATGTAAAGCGATGATGCGGTCTACGGTGGAGCACGTTTGCTTGGAAGAAACCGATTCACTCGTGATTTGAAGACACCCAGATTGTAACTATCGGGGAACATCCATTCAGGCAGCGTATTCCACAGACTAGCAGTTCGCATAATAAAAGTGGAATCAAAGCGCTTCGCACGTGTTTTCGGAATGTCAACCATAAAGCGGTGTCAATTTTGTGTCAGTGACGACGTGGACCCGTCGGAGCACTGAACGCACATGTTGATGTGCCGGTACTGAGTCCCTTTACCTTTGTAATCATGAGAGCTGTTTTTCTGCAATCTACTCGGCAGTTGGGAGTTCGTCCCTTCGACCCCAGTTTTTACCGTCCTTATTGGCCAACTGTAGTTATTGGTTTTCTTGTTTCAAGGTTGGATTGAAGCTTCATTAACGCTAAGCCCGCCTCGATGGAGTCTACCAACTTGTAATCATTTTATATTCATTGGATTTTTAATGGAGGGATAAAGGTTCTTCGGTTTACGTTTAAATCTATATTGATGGTAGAGATTAGATTTTGGAGGATAAGTAAATATTGCCTTATTTTTATAATAACTAGATTTGTGTCGTAGGATTTTGTTTTTGACTAGCGGTCCGCCCCAGCTTCGCACGGGTATAGATAAAGTACGCACTGATTAATTAATAGACTATATTAATCAGTGATAATGTAGCAAACAAATGGTGAAAGAATTTTTAAAATCGGCCCAGTACTTTTTGAGCCAATTCGTTACAAACATACTTACATACAAATATTTCTTCTTTATAATATTAGTAGAGAAGTATTGATAATCTCTACATAGTATAAATTAAAGTCGATTTCCGCGTCTGTCTGTCTGTATGGCCGCTAACTCCTCCTAAACCACGCAACGGATTTGATGCGGTTTTCACCATCAGATAGATACATGTTCACGGAAGGTTTATATATATAACTAGCGACCCGCCCTGGTTTCGCATGTAAATAACACCCGTGCAAAGCCAGGTGGGCGGGTCGCTAGTTCAATATAAATATGTTCATAGTTCTAACATCTTCGCTATGGATGTGAGTGATTGAATTGTTTATTAGTCCTTTCTTTAGAAAACTACTTTTTTCCTAAAAATATTCTCGGTTCCTGTAGGATAGTTAGCGTGGAGGAACCCGTAGCTAGCGTGTCGTCATTATTAGTTCAAAGCTGCCATCTTACACTAGTCTTCTCTTTTCTGACCAATTCATAGCCAGATCTCACCTAAGAGCTTTTCAATTTTTATTCGTGTCGATGTTTCGTGAATAATCAAAATGATTTAAAAGTACTATTAGGTTTTAGGACCAGAATTCAGCCACCGCTATAGATAGCACTCTAATCGAAGGAATTCAATGGCGTATGTGACTCCACCAACCCACACTGGGCTAGCGTGGTAAATATGGCCAAATCACCTTTTCGGGGGTAGGCTAAAAGTCCAGCAGTGGACTGTTAAAAGGCAAATTATGATGTTAAGATGAATAGCACTCTACGTGGCCTTATTTAGATCATTTAGAGTGCAGATTGTAGAGCACGCTGCACAACCCATCAAGTGTGACATTGTCTGAGGGCTCACACCACGTAAATGCATTTCGCTTTGAACTTTTTGTATAAATCCACGAACATATTATAACGAGTAATGCATTATATATACTCACTATGCTGGGTACGCTGTCAAATGATAGGGGACCAAATCTTTTCGATTATCTTAAGGCCTTCAATGGTCTATATGCAACCCACTTGGTTTTTTTGTACCCATATAATAAGTTTAATAGTTTAGTTGTTAAATGTTGGTTAGCTTATATTTAATGTTGAGAAAGGCACTTTAAAATAAATTGCACATCTATACAAAGCTTTTATATCCTGAAAATACAAAACCACAGTATAATTTTGAATACACGCAATTCGCCGATTATACACCAAATGTGTTTATTCCGTCCACAAAATGTTCCCATTAAATTAATATGCAAATAATTGAAATTGAATCCACAAAGAAGATTTATTCACTACCAGTAAATAGTTGCAGCAAAATATATTAATAATGTATTGTCTTCAAACAATGGGAATAATGATATGTTGAAATGTGTTGAATGCGGCAGGTAAATACCTACTTATCAGCTCGCTCCATCATCATTTTAGCCATCGGACGTCACTCCTGGACATAGGCCTCCCCCGTCGATCTCCAAAAGGGCCGGTTGGAAGCGGCCTGCATCCAGCGTTTCCCTGCGGTCTCGTTTAGGTCGTCTATCCATCTTGTGGGTGGACGTCCTACGCTACGCTTACCGGTCCGTGGTCTCCATTCGAGAACTTTCGGCCCCGTCGGCCATCTGTTCTGCGTGATATGTGCCTACAGCCACTCCAACCATCAATCTACATCACAATGATAGTATTGTAACAATGATGTACAATGCTGTTAAATATCAACAAAAAATGATGTAAAATATCAATAAATATAAATAAATAAATATTTCGGGACATTTTGCACACACGGTCATCTGACCCCAAACTAAGCAAAGCTTGTGATATGGCTGCCAGAGACTGATATACATACATAAATAGTTTTAAATAGATATTAACAACCAGATATAGAACAAACACAAATGTTCATCACATAAATGTTTGTCCTAGGTGGGAATCGAACCCACGACCCCAAGCTCAGAAGGTAGGTTCACTACCAACTGTACCAACAGGGCTATCTTTGTACAATATCAATATACAATGTTATATCAATGTGCAAATTGTACAATCATGTAAAGTATCGTTGCGCTTTATAAACTTATTGCGTTATAGATTTAAGACTCGTCTTTATTTTTTCGATATTCCAAACGCCTGTGACCTTCCTATTAAAAAAAACTCGTTCGTTTCAGGTAGCCGGGGTGGTTGGCCGAGCTGATGTCTTAGCCTGCATCTTCTTCCTTTCTTCTATTTTACTATATCATGGGTAAGTTTGTCTTCATCTTTATTATTGCAGTAGTTTTTAACAAAATAGAGTAAGAACGTGGGGTATTTAGTGAGCCTATTCGCTTATCAATAGAGTTGAACGTATAATAGGAGTGGGTATAGGAGTAGGAGATATATATATTATCGGTACCTATAGTAGGCATATAAACATGATGTCGTAACATTTAACTGCATGCTGTTCGTCAAATGGGAGCAAAAAGGAACTCAAACCACAGCTCAAACGCTTTTCCCATACAATTTTTATATTTTTAGTATGTATTTAATTTTTATATGATTATGTACTTTTTATTTATAAATTCATATTATTATTTAAGTCATTCATTATTGTAATACAAATTGTCATTAGTGTAATTCGTGTTTTGCGGTACTAATTGAAATAAAAATAATAATAATTCCCAAATTACTTTGTTGTGTTAAATAGCAGAGACATAACTTAATTCTGCCATAGCAACAAGGATACAAGTTGACGCACGCACGTCGTCACAAAACTTTTCGGTCACGTCACATCCGCGTCCAATATCATTTAGAAACTGACCCAAAGAAACTTCGTCACAACATGCTGCCAACTATGAGCAACTGTGAGCAACTGTAGCCAACTATGGCGCCGCAAAGCCAACTGACATGCCGGAACAAACCGCGGTAACAAGACTTGAAAACTATGCGACGCTCGATGACGCAGTAACTTGATGGGGGTAACGGACAACTTGGGGTGCGTGATGTTCAACTTATGTTTACATGTTTGAGGCCAAAAATAAAGCAAATTTGATTGCTAATAAATCAGCCCACTGATTAAGGATAAACTAGGCATCTCATGACCAGGCCCTGAGAAAAAAACTTTGCGTGTCAACCTGACTGAAAGTCACGCGTGAGCTTTTTTGAGCACGATATAGTTTATGAGACCCTAAAGTTATATGATTATTTACGGGATATTTACCGTGGTAAGATTGTGGTGATTTCATATAACTTAAGTGAACAACCGTGATAGTTTAAAACAGGGTTTTATGAGACCCTGGTTTTACTTACTTTTCGGTGCAAATTTTGAAAAATTTATCGTTTGACTACATCCAATTTTATAGAGCATTTTTTCAATAAATTATAAATCATCTTACAGTCAAAAAAAAACAACAACAGATAAAATTGGTCACAGTAACGTTGAATATTCGATAATGATGCGATACTCGCTTTTCACGAGTAAATATAAAACATTTCCGTATGATTTCCGCACGTCCCGCTGACCCAAATAATGACAAATTATGTCGAGCACGAATCGATGCGAACCCGATGCTTGTCGGTAATGATCACTACGCACTTCCATACAGAATGTTTACAGAATCTCAATTCTATGAATTTAACGTACTCAGATAAACGTACGTAGATTCTATGTAAGTATACTTAGCATCTCCCTCAGTTTTAGGTAAACAAAAATGTTTGTAGACAAACGTAAAATTAACAAGTATTTATCACCGTGACGTCGACTTCAGTTATCTATTTAATCCATACATTTTCAACCCGATGGATTGACGTTAACGTTGGATTTTTGTCAAAGGCGACGCAATCATGTAGTCCCAATGACGCTATGACCACTATCTTTGCGTAGTACCATAATCTTGGCAACGCAATCTTGTAGTCCCAATGACTCTATAACCATTATATTTACGTAGTCCCATAATCTTGGCAACGCAATCACGTAGTCCCAATGACGCTATAACTACTATCTTTACGTAGTCCCATAATCTTGGCAACGCAATCATGTAGTCCCAATGACGATATAATCACTATCTTTGCGTAGTCCCATAATCTTGGCAACGCAATCACGTAGTCCCAATGACGATATAACCACTATCTTTGCGTAGTTCCTTAGATCTTGTGCTTGACTTCTTGCCAAATCACTTGTCAAAGATAATATTCATTGCCACCTGCCCATCTCCGAGCCTCCTTACTTTTGTCTCATCGTTACTTTCCCTTTGTATCGTTACTTTCTACAAAGTCTAATTTTATCTTTGAATCTTGAACTATCTGAATTGTGTTGAACTCAATCCTAGGTCAATTATGTCCAGCATAATGC
This sequence comes from Agriopis aurantiaria, assembly GCA_914767915.1. Classification (NCBI taxonomy): domain Eukaryota; kingdom Metazoa; phylum Arthropoda; class Insecta; order Lepidoptera; family Geometridae; genus Agriopis; species Agriopis aurantiaria. The sequence goes on from OU611987.1 coordinate 18,992,855, forward strand.
TTGATGGTCCGTGGTGAAAGACTGTACTGAACTGTGGCAATATTACTTTTTCCCAAAACTTTACTTTTCCTTACTTTCTGGCAGTCTAAATATAGATGACACCTATATAGATAGATAGATGTCCAATAGTACCGATGTCTTCAAATCGAGAATAAACAGAAAAAAAAATGTTTTGTATTGCCTAAACTGAGACCTTTCTTATGTCACCCCACTTTAGTAACTGGAGTAGCGTAAATAAACATTGTTGCTTCATGCCCTCATTTTAGAAAAAGACAAAAACTTTATTTATTGTGCAATAATATTTAAGCAAAAGTTCTCTTAACCTTACTGTTTATTTTGTACATTTCTGACGTAGTTATAATCAGGAACGTTTCGGTACTGAAATGTAATCAATAAGCGAGCTTCTTCCCGCCGAATGATGTGATTTTATTATAACTCAAGGGGAGAAAATATGTGTTGCAGCTGTGTGATTAAATTGAAATACCATTACTGGCTTCATACATAAACATGCTTTCATTACTGAAGGTATTAAAAAAAAAGTTTTTTGAAATATTATGTTATTAAATAATTACTAAAATAAATTATTATGAGAGTATTATGTATTATTACCAAAAATCTTACGCACTTTAAGGGTAGGAACACCCATACTGTGAAGTGGGAATGTCATTTTTATCAACAAAAAAAAATACCTTGGTATTTACTTACAGCTACATTATACCATCCATACTCCACAAAGCATCAGATCAATCAATTATCCGAAGGTTGTCTGGAGAGATCGCTTTTAGCGATAAGGCCGCTTTTTGTGCCTCTGTTTAATGTATTCTTCTTGTGTTGCACCCAAAGAAAATGTAACCGCGAAAGCTGATAAGGTAGGACCTCCACTGAAAAAAAAAAATATTAAACGGGTGCGACGCTTATAATGAAGTCAGACACCTATTTGGACAAGCTTATACGTTAGAGTAGGATAGAAAACGTAGCAGTTTGATTTCGAACCCATTTCATACATTCAAAATTTGTATTGAAGTTGCGCTAGTCTGGTTGAACCTACTATAAAAGTAGGCATCAAGGTAGGCATTATGTTGTGACCACAGAAAAAAAATCGTTTAGAGTTGTGACAGCTCTAAGTTTGGGCATAAAAATAATTTCCAATGCAAGCATTTCGGGAACATAATTTCTACGAGATTTTATCATAATTATGCGTGTCTCTGTCTCAACTTATTCTAAAAATAATGTCACTGTATTTCCAGGTCCTCAGGCCGCCACCGAGTGTGGGCCAGCATCGTGCTGGCAGCTCTCAGTATGTTGGCCAAGGAGACCGGCCTCACCGCTCTGCTGTTCAACATAGCTTTCGATGTGTATAGATGCTGGACTCCTATAGCCAGGTTAGTATGAGAACTATTAGATAAGCCTGCCAACGTTTATTAAGATACCTAGTGCTATGCTGGGCCTAGGAAAAAAAACTTATTACTATTGGCCGTGGAAATACAGTGCTAGCACATATTGAAAAATTCTGCGTATATTGTACTGGATTCCACAGAACGGTGGTACTTAGCCGAAAAGAGGAGTGTTGGTCTTCCCGCCGAGTTTTAAAATGAAACGTCTTAAAAAGGGTACCAACTAATATTTCTCCGGGCTGGCAAAGCATCGACAACGCCGCTAGTGTTGCAGGTATTCAATTGTTCATAGGCGGCGATTATCGCTTACCATCAGGCGGATTGCTTGCGCGTTTGCCACTCTTTTCTATAAAAAATGTACTAAGCAATATGGAAAACTTTATCACGATAACCTTGAAATAGTTAACAAAAATTAGTGGTTTCATAGAAAAATTTCATTACCCTTTAAGGAAATGCATGGAACAGTTGATATTTTTCTTGCCATTTACGGGTTGATTCCATCCAACGTTAAAAAAGTGGTTCTTAATATTGAGTGAGTTAAGGACAATAACAAATGCAAAAAAACGCAAAATTACGTTGAAAAGGTGAAAATTTTACCAAGTTTAGTGTCCACTGTCTGATGGCTATAATATTAAAAAAGACAAAATTAGTTCAGCAGTTGATTTAACACTCAACCCGTGATTTCTAATTAATTGTGAAATATTTGCCATTTCTTGGTTTCAGCCGAACCATTCTAACTGCTTCTTAGTTTGGAAATGTTGCTATTTAAACTGTACCTATCTAATTATCAACTTTAAAATGTTCATATTTCCAGGTCATCGTCAGCAGTGAAGTGGCGATGGAAATGCGAGAGTTTCTGCGGGCGCGTTGTGCGCGCGCTGGTGGGACTGGCGCTACTGGTGGGAGTACGACTGGCGCTGCTACAAGGCTCCTTGCCAGCTTTTTCGCCACAAGACAACCCGCCTGCCTTCCATCCTTCTATAGCTGTTAGGTTTGTTCAAACCATGTGTCTTTCCTGGGAGTTTGAGCTTCTGTTTCAGATGGTTTTTTATGGTTTCAAAGAAGATTCTCAGTTCAACTGCATGGAACTGTTCTCGTGCATGGAGTACTGCTCTACCTTTTTGATGGATCAGCTAAGTATCAGCTTGGGGCGTTAGAGTCTATCGAAAAGCGTGCCAAGAGGCTCATCGGCAATGAATCCCTGATTCGGACTAAGCTCTTTAGTCTTGAGCATCGGCGCAAAGTTGCTAGTCTATCGGTCTTTTATCGAATACATTTCGGAGAGTGTGCATCTGATCTTCATGATCTAATTCCCTCCTGCCCATTTTTCAATCGGACTGCCAGACCGGGCACAAAAAATCGACACCGCTTTATGGTTGGTATTCCGAAAACCCGAACGAAGTGCTTTGATTCCACTTTTATTGAGCGAACTGCTAGTCTGTGGAATGCGCTGCCTGAATGGGTGTTCCCCGATAGATACAATCGGAGTGTCTTCAAATCACGAGTGAATCGGTTTCTTCTAGGCAAGCTTGCTCCACCGGAGACCGCATCATCGCTTACCATCAGGCGAGTTGGCGGTCAAGCGCAAGCCTATTATTATACAAAAAAATAACTTTTAGTTTTTACACATGTTAGGTAACATGTTACGGTATCTTTGCCAATTGAGAACAAATTTTAATAGTTATTTTCTTATTGAACATCTTAAGAGTGGTTAAATTTTCAAGAAAATATTCTGGCACGCTACGTAAATGGGCGACGTTCACGGAAAGTTTAATAAACGTGATATTTTTCACCGAGTTTAAGTATATTTGTTATTTGGTCGCATTGTTCTTATTGGTCTTTGTGGCCTATTTATTCTGTTCAATATTTTTTTTGGCAAATAAAACAAAAATAAGGATGCCTTAAATAATATATACTTATTACTTTGGGTGATAGTCAAATTGTTTATTTACTCAGTTATAGATATTTTATTTAAAATTTCCAGGATAATGACGTTCTGCTACCTAGCAGCGTTCAACTGGTGGCTCCTCCTGTGCCCCTGGACGCTCAGCCACGACTGGCAGATGGGCTCGGTGCCGCTGGTCACGTCGGGCTGGGATCCGCGGAACCTGCTCACCTGTGCTGCGCTGATAGCCCTGCTGGCGCTCTCGTACCGCTGTTTGGCGGATATGGAGGTGGGTGGAACACACGCGTTTTTAAAATCAATTGGAGATTCAAATACACATGAGACAGATGAGACACCTGACGAGATGGTGGTGAAGCGCAAGCCTATTAACTCGTAAGAAATCCAGATTCTATTAGATCTAGTTATTTATATTGTTTGGTCTATTGTTTTGTTTTGTTTGTTATTTATATCTTAACCGAAACACAAAGATGTTTCGTTTTATAAAGGACAGGAAAAAAGTTTTACATTGGTTTGATCATAAAAAATCTGTGGTGATCGCTAGTTTGTATAGATTTTCATATATATATATATATATATATATATAACTGCGCATTCGGAATACAGCATCTACGCTTTATATCCCATAGCATACTTAGAAGATGCACAGAATAATTAATAGTATACATACAAAAGACACTCCAAAACCAATAGAAGCTCTCGCTAAAACAATAATTATAATAGAATTTCAAAATACTTGCTTGAAATACAAGAGAGATAACTAATAAATATAATACTCAGAGAAGGTAGGTTTCCAAACAACGCCTTCTCAAAACGTAAGCTACAAATACGCTTTGTAACTTACGTTTCGATTGGTATTTTAAACGATTTAAGCAAGAAAATTAATGGATTACCTGTGGAATGTCACACCATAACTCTTATGCTGCTTTTCTGATTTGTGTGGTACGATTTCACCGCGCAAATTGTCATAGTAAAATTTTTATATTTTTTTTGGAGCCATATATGACACCATTTAAATGGCTTAAATTTTGCGAATGTACTTGGTTTCTTTGTGTAGTTATTCTAAGAACTCGTCAAATTTAAATTCCAAAACGAATTTTCTTAAAACAAAAATAGGAATTAGTCAAATTATAATACAAAATAGCAGCTTAAACAACAGTACTAGGTATAATACCTTCCCAATCACTCAATCCTATCACAGAACCGCAAGCATTCAGACATTATCACCTAGCCCCTAAAGGTGCTCGATGCGCAGGGTTGGGCAGTATTTGAATTACTTGTAATTAAAATACGTAATTGAAATACAAATACGTATTTGGCATTTGTATTTTAATTACTTCCTTAAAATGTAATTTGTAATTGGTATTTCAAATACCTAACGCCGAGGTATTTTGTAATTAGTATTTCAAATACTTAAGGCTTCAAAATACATTTTAACATTAAAATACATTAACCTTCATTTAGAGATCGTGAGCGTGAGTGCGAGGCGAGAGGGAAATGATGGTAAAGAAGCTATTAGAGTTGGCAACACTGCATCTGTTATTTATACTGTACGCTGTGACTGTACGTCAAAATTGGCCAACAAAACGCAAAAAATGGACGTCAAATTGTCAATGTCAAGCTAAGATGTCAAGTCATAACGGTTTGTTTTTAGTTTTTTTACGGAATAAATAAACCTTCTGTTCTGTGTAGAATACAAATTGTATTATTAAAATTTGTGGCGATGGATGATCAAAATCCCTCTGCAGTCTGCATGTACGTCGTCTACGATGCCGGACAACGGTGGCGATGGAGTGAGCCCGTGCTTTTCAGCCCGTGCTGGTCTAGATTACTTATTTTGTATTTTGTAATTTGTATTTAGTATCTCAATTAAATATTGCCAAAATACTGTATTTTGTATTTTATATTTCAAATACCTTACTCAAAGATATTTTGTATTTCGTATTTTAATTACTTGCGATACAGTATTTTGTAATTTGTATTTCAATTAAAGCAAAGCATGTATTTTGCCCAGCCCTGTCGATGCGCGCATGCAGGCTTTTACCTAAGTATTTTTGCGCGTGAGAACTTCTTTTGCTCTGATCGGACCGCTACATTTTACTATCTTACACAATAGCTCTGTCACTGTTGCACTCGTTACGTTAGATGTAAACTCGCCTCACAAAGAAAGCTCAAGGTCATACTAAGTCTTATAGTGCTAACAGAAGAAACGTCAGTATGTCTGTTAGTACTGTTAGGAATTGCATCAGAACTTGGTGGAGGGACGTGCAGTTCTGGATTGGATAATCTCTACTAACAGCTAATAGATATTTGATTTTTTGATTCCAGCTACAAAAGCACGCGCCTGCCGTGGTGGGCCTGTTGCTGCTTGTGATACCGTATCTACCGGCTTCGAACCTCCTCGTGACAGTGGGATTCGTCGTCGCTGAAAGGGTGCTTTACATACCCAGGTATGGTCAAATAGAAAACACTTCGTGATCGTTAGCCTTAGATTTTTCACTCCACTTGATTTTGCAGTTATGTACCTTGGTCCTTTGGCAATTAACTCAATTCGTGTTCTGCTGCCTTTCTAATATCGCTCCACCTCATTCTTTAAGCGGCCTGTGTAATACCCGTAACGACTCCGTGCCTGACAGAGGGCACCGAAATTACCACAATAACGGGCTGGTGCTTTACTACTATGTAGGACAATAGAAGACCCTAGACACCAGGACATCCACTGGACCACGCCGGAGGAAGCTCGAGAAGCCGCTCAGTTGGACCTTTCCGGGTTGGATGCTCGCCCCTCCAACTTCTTTGAGGGCAGAATGTCATCGAAACCCAGCCTGGGCAATGAGAAAGATGCTCGAACCTGCTCTCCCCACCTCCGCCTCTGGGAAAGAGGAAGAAACCCGCGACTGACAAAAAAAGGATAGGGTGGGTGTTGTTGTAAGGCAACACTCGTGGAAATCGATAGGAGTAGTTTTACCTCAATCCCCATAATGATTTCCTCCTCCCAAGATGATACAATTAGGTTTTCTGGCACCAAAGGAGGAACACAAACCTGATCAGTCACAAGCCTGAAAGCCCCTTCCAATTGGCTCTTAAGATAGGCTAAAGCCATATTCTAAAACCCTACTAGCTATTTGAACAAATTGAAGTGTTCCAGTTTCTGTGCTAACAATTTTCCTTGTATTGTAGCGTGGGCTCAGTCCTCCTCACAGTGTACGGGGTGCAGCTGGTGTGGCGGCGCGGATGCGGTGACGGGCGGCGTGCGGCTGCCATCGGAGTCGCCGTGCTGGTGGCGGCCGGAGTCGCGCGCACTCACCTCCGCTGCAGAGACTGGAGGACGAGAGAGACGCTCCTCAGGTAATCATTATCATCATCATTTCAGCCGTAGGACGTCCATTGCTGGACATAGGCCTCCCCATCAATCTCCAAAAGGACCGATTGGAAGCGGCCTGTATCCAGCAATTCCCTGCGGTCTCTTTTAGGTTGCCTGTCCATCTTGTGGGTGGACTTCCTACGCTGCGCTTACCAGTTCGTGGTCTCCATCAGGTAATGCTCACTGTGAATCTCCTTCAGGGTGGATCGTGCAGACTTGGCTTTTATACATTACATTAGTACATAAAAATGTGCAAACAATCTTGATACTTCTTCCACGTCTGCAAGACGTAGCTTTACTTATCGCGCTAATATTAAGGTCCAAAGATACAGGTGTAAAGCCACATTCTCAACTGATAGGAACGTGGTCGAAGATGTAGCACGCTTGCCTAGGAGATACCTATTCATTTGGTCTGTGTTGGCCCTCGAGCTATCGTGATGTGTCTATCCTCTCGTAGCCCAATAATTCGTAACACAGATAATGCCTTCAACTGCTCCTGTCGATCTTCGTGGTGACAGACGCAGATGTGCCACACCAGTGAGAAATAACCACAGGAGGCTGAGAAATACTTCAAACACGTGCTACTTACTATACCACTCAATAAAACATTGGTTAAGAGTGGCAGTTCGGACTGGTTTTCCTAGTTATTTATTTAAAACTAGCTGCACCCCACGGTTTCACTCGCGTGGATTATTCCTTATAACATCAGCTATCTGCCAGTGAAAGTCCCATCAAAATCGATCCAGCCATTTTGGAGTCGTACGTCGCATTTTGGAGGAACGTACGTACATTCATACATCGTCTTTTATGTATAAGAAAGAATAGCTGTTTCACCCATGTGGATTACTCCTTATAACTTGAGCTATCTGTTAGTGAAAGTCCCGTTAAAATTGGTCCAGCTGTTTCTGAGTCCATAGAGAATATTTTATTTTAATTTTATATCCATTGAAAACGTTACAGCTAGGTACAAAATTAGATAAAAAAGATAAAAATAGAAGGCCAAAACCAAACAAATAAAGAAAATACATACATCCCCATATAATTATGTATATATAACTAGAATCTCATATTTTTTACTAAACAAAATGCAAGCTCACACTAACTAGAAAACAGTTACGACTGTCCATAGGACCGTTGAAGGTCTAAAAACAACAAACTATGTTCTTATTCTGTGTGAAAACTTTTAAAAACTTTGCTTTGTTTGTTTTACGTTTATATCGCTGTTTGTTTTCCGTAAATAAATGAACAATTCTGTTTCCATATTCAAAACAAATGGAACGACAATGAATAAGGTGCATTTCAAAACTTTCTAATTAACTTCAAAATGTGTTTCAGAGCGGATCTGTCAGTTCTTCCTCACAATGCCAAACTCCACTACAACTTCGCCAATTTCCTGAAAGATATCGATCAGCAGGAGAATGCCATTAAGCATTACAAAGAGGCGTTGGCGTAAGTACTCACTTCCTTACCAACCGTAGATACAACGAATCCAACAAAGACTACATACTAACTGACTTACTTACTTTTCCATACTAACATCAATACAACAATTTTTGTGTATGTATCGAAAAATAAAACAATGGGGTTTTATTTTTTATGCTTTACGTTCTTTTTTTGTTCACCAACAGGATGATACAATATTGCTTAAATATTTATGTCATAATATATGCCATGGGGACCTATGTAACACCCCTTTAATAGGTAAATTCAGCATGTTCTATTACGAATATGAAGTTTTAGTAGTTTTGCATCTCAGAATACAGAATTCTGTATTCTGAGTTATGCATAAACAATAATAATTAAAAGAAATAATTAAATAAATAATAATAAATAAATATTTGGGACATTTTTGCACACACGGTCATCTGACCCCAAACTAAGCAAAGCTTGTGATATGGCTGCCAGAGACTGATATACATACATATATAGTTTTAAATACATACTTAAATAGATATTAACAACCAGATATAGAACAAACACAAATGTTCATCACACAAATGTTTGTCCTACGTGGGAATCGAACCCACGCCCTCAGGCTCAGAAGGTAGGTTCACTACCAACTGGACCAACGGGCTATATATTACCATAATATATTATTAATTACTACGCATTATATTTACGCTTGTTTTGGCTTTCGTGTAAACTGATAGTCATAGTAGTCATAGTATTTTATTGATAACAAATTACAGGTACACGTCGCAGAAAATAAATGATAATATAATTATTTAAAATTATTACAATAATATTTTTAAAAAAATATTTTCAAACAAAACAGAAAAATAATGGTAGATATATTAATAAATAGTCAAAAATATAATAAAATAATCGAAAATTAAGTTAATTTTATCTTTGTCACGTCATTGAATTTATAGAATGCCTGTTCGACAAGCCTTTTTTTAAATTTTCGTTTGAAGGACTCCCTCGATGGAGCACTTCTCACCTCGTGTGGTAGCCTATTGTAAATGAGCGGTGCGGTCACATGCACCAATTTAGCAGTCCTAGCGAGTCGGTGACTTCCCTCATAATTACGAACATGTTATATTGGAATCTGAATCTGAATGACACCTGCAAAATGTGAAATAAGCTACTTTCCGCGGTGTTTCCGAGAAGCTACAACATGGGGTTCTTCAGAAAGCGTGTCTTAAAGGGTCGGCAACGTATTTGTGATGCCTCTGATGTTACAAGTATCCATAGGTGACGGTGACTGCTTACCATCAGGTAGCCCGCCTGCTTGTTTGCCACCTGTGGCATTAAAAACTAAATTTTTATTCAATGATATAATCGCTTGAAACAAATCATAAGTACGTGTACTAACATGCTACAAAAATACTCAATAGCTGGGGTGTGATGTGATTTTTTTTTTTTACTTGCTTAGGGTAGATATTGAAAGAGGATAGGGAAGTAAACATTGTAACCTGGAACAACTGACAAATATTATATGAAGCCCTTCTGATACCTACACCTTTCAAATAACATACCAAACTTTAATAAATTTCCAGGCTATGGCCAAGCTACGCCAGTGCACACAACAACCTCGGCACGCTGGTGCTGGCTTCAGGGCGAGCTGAGCATCATTTCCTCCAGGCACTCAAGTACAATCGGGACCACGTTAACGCTCATTATAACCTTGCCAAACTTTATAGGTAAGCCATAGGTCACAAACTTACATAAAAATAAGTCCAAAGCACTTATTTAAGATAAATAGAATCTTTTTATTCTGTAAACCAGAAATAAAAATTACAATCACATTGCTTTCCTTTTAAAAATTATATACCCACTTGTATTTAAAAAAAATATTACTAACTTACTTTAATTTATCCTATAAACTGTATGTGATTGAATAGGCATGATTCCTAATTTTTTATTTATTACAAATAGCCGGCTTAGCGATGAATATAAGTAAATACATTACACATATTAAAAAAATAATTTGAATTGGCTGATAAATCTCTGAGATATGAGTATTTAAAGTTTTAGGTGGGGATACAGAGGGGATATTTTATCCCTTTCTCGCAAAGCGTGTTAGTATAGCATTTGTATGGCGCTCCTGAGCCATGACGTCACGGCTCAGTATAGAGCGCTCTCTGTCTAGCGTGAAATTAAATTTAATTAAAATGAATTAAACTAATTTTAATTTTGTTTTTGTTGTTGTGCTCTATTTATGATCAGCTTTTTTATGAGGTAATAAAAAAATATTAGTCATCATGCCTATTGAGAACCTCGGGACCTGAAAGAAGGAAATATCAGTTTTTATTTTATTTTAGAGTAAAATTTGTTAAAATATAATGATGAGTACAATGTCATGTTTTCGGCATTAATGGTCACCGTTCCATATAACTATGTATAGGTCTATGGTAGTATAGCTTTTTATTTCCATGGGTCTATGTAAATGACATTTTTATTTGTCTAATAAGTTTAAGTAAATAAATGCAATTCTATTTCAAATGATAACATTGCAATCTCAACCTCAACATGATGAGAACTATTTGTCCAGTAAATATTAGGACGTATGCAACACTGCACCTACATTGCAACACAGGTTGCGCTGTTACTATGTTTGTCTCCCTTTAACACTAAAGAGAAAACGAGACAACAGCTGCAGTTTGTTTTTTGACCACATGCATTTAAGCTGATAAGATTACCAGTTATCACTCACCGCGTGCGTACTTGCTGGCATTGGGTAAGGTTGAACATAAAGTCAAAGAGTGATGACCCTGATTTACGTTCGTAAATATTTAGCTTCTTAGAAAACATTATTTATTTTACTTTATTTTCATCGTGTTTACTTAGACAACAAAATGTAGCCAGCCCTACTTAAGTCTATAGGACTGTATGGGACTCGGCATTCGGGCAGAACTAACAACTGAAATTTATTTTAAATTAGAGCATCCTATCCGTAAATTTGACCCTTTATTACAGTTGGGCTGAGCAGCATTCTTGAAACTCAGTTGATTCTTCTTGTCACCTATCTTGCAACCAGTGTACTATCTGTCGTAGCTTATGGGAGCTGAACGTGGACACTTACAGTTATGGCAGCACTTACAGCGGTTCACAAATTCAAGGTCACTTAATGAGCTATAAAACTCGTATTTTTTTGAAGGCTCATATCCAGAACAAGTATTTCGCCAGAGAACCAAAGTCACTGAAAGACTTACTCGGGTGAATAAGCAAGCTAAAGTGGCAGTGGATCGGTCTTACCTATCGCAGATCCGATAATTGTTGAGGTAGACGCGTTCTTGAGTGGAGACCATGCCCTGAGATTCGATAGAGTAACGATTACTCTGCTGGTATTTGCTGGAAGCAAAAATGCGAAGCTCAGACTAAGTGGTACTACTATGGTAAGGCTTATGTCCAGCAGTGAACTAAGGTAGAACTAGGACATTTATTTCTGATGATATGACCAGACATAATTTATAAATTATTATGACTACCACGTCCACTCCCATGTAAACGTCCACTCAAAGAGAAGAGTGGAGAGTAAAAGAGACTTAAATAACATGCACTTGTACTAAATTCATTTTGATTTTCTAATGATTTCAGAAAAAAGAACCGTCCCAGTGATGCGCTCAAAATGCTCGAGCGCTGCATCACTCTTGAGCCACGCTTCGTCCAGGCGTTCCTGGAGCTGCTCCATCTGAAGCCAGAAGAAGACAAGCGCTGGATCCTGAACAAACTGCTGGAGCTGGAACCAGGAAACTGGGAGCATTACGTGCTGTACGGCAACTGGATGACAGAACGAGGTGGGTTTGATTTCAAAAACAGCTAGTGCACTTTTTATTACGTTTGATAACAGACCACCTCGCCTAATGTGGCAGTGTGATTGAATGTGGTAAACTTGCTTAGTCTGGAGTGAAATCTGAGTCTCAAGTGCGCCACCGAACCACACCAGTGGTTGGTGATAGACATTTAACCAGAGATTAGTAGCTGACCAGCCAAGTACTAGAAAGTGCCCCACCTGTTTACATTTCCTTACACATCTTTGGGTATCAAGGCATAGATCAATAGTTCTTGCCAAACCAAAAAAAACAATTAGTTTTTTTATTTATTATACCTAGGCTTTCGCTTGGCCACCATCTCGCCTGATGTTAAACGACGATGCAGTCTACGTTGGAGCACGCTTGTCTAGAAGAAACCAATTCACTCTCGACTTAAAGACACCCAAATGTAACTGACGGGGAAAACCCATTCAGGCAGCGAATTCCACAGACTAGCAGTTCGCACAATAAATGTGGAATCAATGCGCTGAAAGTTTCGTGTACCAAGAGCATCTTTGTGTTGTATCAGGTTTGGTCCCGCTAGCGCTGGAGTACTACACGGTGGCGATGCGCCTGGCGCGGGGAGGCAGTGCGCGCGGGGAGGCAGGCTCGGTGCGCGCCGCCTGCCTCGCGCTGCGCTCCGCTGGCCAGCACGCCAGGATACTGCAGCTGCTAACGAGGTACGATTATTTGTACGAAACGGAGGCGGGCCACTAATTTTATTTACTGAATAATAGGCTTGCGTTTGACCAACATCTTGCCTCATTTATTGAAAAACGCAACAGCAAAACGTAACTAAACATCAGAAAAACCTTCAGGCGCTTGCAATATTACGTGCAGACTTTTATCTATCGTATTACTGTGCAGAAGATATATTTCCGTAACAGTCAGATTAACTAAATTGCTGATTAAGCGACTTGCATTAACTGATCTAAAACTCATCCCAGGTGAGTTAAGCTTTGGTATTTTGATCGGAACGCACAACGCTGCGGAAAGCGGTTCCAACTGAGCATCAAACTTTGTTCCTCAACGCTGAGGCAGGCTTCCACAGAACAACAGACAACACGTTTTTCATACAATTCAGTATCCAACACCGCATAATGCACCGCAGTGTGGTGATTCAAGGTCCAGAGACAAGAGACCGATCAAGAGACCTCAGTTTTAACGCAGTGATCGCAACCGCTTACACAAGCAAGATATTCATTCTTAACGATGGTCAAAAAATGTATGTATGCAAATTATCATTCTGATTGTTTCAGATGGCACAGCACCCGCGGAGACGGCAGGTCGGCGCGGGCGCGGGCGGCGGCGGCGCGCGCCTGGCGCCTGCGCCTCGAGCTCGCCGAGCGCGCCGCGCTGTACACGCGCACGCGGGACCCGCCCGTACGTGGTTTTTTTTTTCGAGGGGGAAATCTTCTTAAGACACCCCGCTGTATTGGGGTGCAGCCAGGTCATGTGGGATTATACCCACCTAAACCCCCATGGTGACCAGCCTTAGTGCTTGACAAGAGGGCTCCAGGATCTCCAGAGGAACGCACCGGAGCAAGCAATGCGCTACGGCTCAGCTCTCGAGACAACCGTGTTGTCTCAGCCTCTCCGCCCGCGACAACATTGGTCACACAACGTTGTCTTTCTGTCCCTGGGCACGCTTAAGTGGCTGGTCAGATCCCCAACTTTGACCATCCCCAGCCCGGAGGAGTCTAGCTGTCACTTTAGTCCATATCATTAACTTTAGATTTTACCAGCGACAGACCTTACACAGATGACTTGGACCACTGGGAGTCTTCTCAGTAAAAGACACTTTTTCACACACCAGTGTGTTTGAACAGGTGTCGCGTCAACTTTATCATATATTCTATTTGATTTCTCAGATGACATCAACCTGCCTCCACCACAGCCACTTAGAAGTCTCGCCGGAGTCCTACATCAGCAAGCTAAAAAACGACTTCAACGCAGACCTGAGAACTTTCCCCAGTGCAGTGCGCGAGAACAAAGTAAACAAAAACTGCCAAAAACAATTTACAAAAAAAAGTGTTTCTATTCCTGCTCAATACAAACCAACGCATAACAAATCAGAGACCGGACATAAACAGAAGAGCTGTCCGTTGCACAAAAAGAAAAAAATAAAAGATCCTGAAACTTTCACGCCGTTCGTTTCAGACCATTTTATAAAGACTTACTAGGTTATACAACATTGAAGACTAATTATTTTGCAAAAAGTGTATTAACAATGTTACTGAAATACTTATGGACAACCCTTGAGCTATGTACTACATACTGAATGAAACACCGCACTTCAAAAACTGCCCCATTCATATTGAATTTATTGGTAAATGTCACATTTACACGTTAAATTACTCACAATTTTAAGGTTTCGTAGTGCTGTAGCAACACATGTACATTCGTTCTGTCCGTCCGTCTGTCCTCCCATCCTAATGCTTTAGACTAAAAGCTATAAGGTCGGGACTCCTTGAAAAAATTCCAAAAGTATCCAACACCACAACGGCTGGCAAATAAAAATGAAATATATATTATGTAGAACAGTTTAGTGCTTGTGATCATAACTTAGTTATAATGATAAACCTGTAATAAACTCAAGACGTTTTGTTTGTTTGAATTTTTCAATGACCGCCAATTTTTGATCTATGAATGTGACCACAAATAATATATATGGCTTTAGCTGCGTAACCCTAGCATACGCGTTTCTTGATGCAGTCTTAACCAGTTCTTTGCCTAGATACTATAAACTATGGTATCTGCTGCATAAATTTATCTTTAGTTAATATTGAAAAGATTAATATGAATGGGCAAAGTACTACATAGCGTTGTAGGCACTTCCGTAACGAAAAAAAAAAGTTAAGTAGGTGAGTACTTCAATAGTCAACAGTTACAATAATTTAAGGGCGCGTTCTGAATCGTAGTGCGGTGGTTGTAAGTATCTCTTCAAGTACGTAGTACTAAATAAATCAATGGAACATCACATATTATTATAGAAAAGCTTAAGGTAATTTGATTGTTATGTTCCTATGTATCTTCTATATTTTATGCGTACTGATGAAAACGGAATTGTTAACTACTTGAACAACGATTTATAATACCCTATCAACGCAATTGAAATAATTCAATTTGAAGTATTATAATGTTAAGTATCAATTATTTGTCCTGTTTTATAAATACTAACCTACCCACTTATGCAAAAACGCTGATAATTTATTCTATGCCTTAAAAAATCAACATCTCGCTGATGTTGGTGATGGGCAAGTGAGACAAAACATTTAATATTACTAATTATACTAATGAACGTTTATGCCTAAGAGGGTGGGTAAATAATATTTTTATCGAAATGGAAAGACTTGTGTATTTGTGTAAATATCTAGAGTAATTTTAATGTACTTTACAAAACGTGCCATATATACATAAATACATACATAAATTATATAAATTTACCTTTTAAGTACCGACCAGGGGGCATACCACAAACTCCAACGCATTCTTACATTAATCTTACATTGAGTTTTGTCTCGCTCTCTCGAGTAATGAGAAATCAAAACAAAATTCTACATTGAATTTTGTTTACTAAATTATTCAAATTCAAAATTCAAGAATTATGATTCAAAATAAGATTAAAGTTATATGATTATTTACGGGATATTAAAATAGGTCGAATTCTTGACAAATATGCTATCAAGACCATATTTACTCCTCATAAAAAGATTGCGCAATGTCTGCGTTCCCCTAAGGACAAGATTCCCTTTCAGCATCCCGGGGTGTACAAAATTAACTGCAGCTGCGGAAGTTCGTACATAGGACAGACGAAGCGAACTGTTTCATGCCGCATCAAGGAACACATTAAGGCAGTAAAAAACAACGAGAGACACAAATCTGCCATAGCTGAGCATCTGCTGGACGCAGGTCCTAACCACTGGATCGAATTTCACAACCCTGAAATCCTGTCCACCGAACGCCATTACATACCAAGGCTAGTAAAGGAAACTATTGAGATCTCGAAATGTCAGAATTTCAATCGAGGTGATGGTTTTCAACTCGCCAGTGCGTGGAATCCAGTATTAGGTTGCCTCAAAAATAAAAATAAAAATTCGCGTTCAAAATGTGTTCAAAATACTATACGCAGTGATACAGTGAGTGTGTTTTGTCGGGACTTAGGTTCGAGTTCGAGTTCCAGTGATAACCGTAGCAAAAGACTAAGAAAGAGGGTAGATCGTTATGTCTGCACCTAACTTTTTAACTGTTCTCCAACCACCCGCATTCTTCAGTCTTCCCGTGAACATGGTGCATGTAACTGCGCCGAAATATCGGGAGCTCATTCCACAACCTTACCACGGTAAATATCCCGTAAATAATCATATAACTTTAGTGAACAACCGTGATAGTTTAAAACAAAATAAGATTGTTTTTGAAGGTATAGCGAAATGTAATGAGAAAGCAAAACAAAATTTAATGTAAGAATCAAATAAGATTTTTTTTGAAGGTGTGGTACCCCAGTTTACATTAAAATATTATTTGGCAGCCAACTACGTGGTTATAGATATTGGTTGATAGTTTCAATTACCTACATCTGCCAACATAATTATAACAATCATCATCATCAGCCCTCATCATCATCAGCCCTGAGTGACCCACTGCTGGGTATAGGCCTCCCTTTTTTATGCCACTCTCCCCGGTCTCTCGCTATTCACATCAATTCGTTCCTGACAGTATTTTTGATGTCGTCAGTCCACCACATCCTCGGTCGGCCTGGGTTCCGCCAACCTAGTCTCAGCCACCACGCGGTTACTGATGTACACCACCTCCCATCATTACGTCTGGCCATGTGTCCTGCCCAGTTCCACTTAAGTTCCTTCACCCTTTTTACAACGTCTGTAGCTTTGGTGCGACGTCGTATCTCAGTGTTTCGGATACGGTCCTGCAGTTTGATGGCTCGCATGGTTCGCTCCATGGCTCTCTGTGCGACGCATATCTTGTGCACAGTCTTCTCCGTGAGCGTCCATGTCTCAGCACCAGGTCATGGTGGGCAGGACACATTGGTTAAAGAGACGAGTCAATTATAACAATGATTTTTATTAATTATTAATCACTTGAAAGTTCACTGATGCGCCACAGCCGCGTGATCTTAGCGATATAGTGATTGGGGGATATAATTGATCTTGACAACATAATCACAAAAATTCAGTTACGTACAAAAAAATTATTCTATTATAGTTATTGATAGTTTTTCTATGATGTAAATAGTATGGTAGGTAAACCAGTAAAGTTACGTAATATAATTATTTTGTAAATAAAACTGTTAAATACACTTAACGTAGATATCTCTAGCTATAAGATATAATTGATAAATTGCACGTTTTGCTTTAGACGTATCAGTTTATTGACAACACATCAAAATAAAAAAGTATTTGAATAATATATTTATTTTTTATTTTTTACAGGAACAATTCAATTTATGCTAAGATAAAACGCAGTAAATACTAATCACTGATCGTTTGTGTATTTACTGCGTTTTAGGTATGCAGCGAGTAAAAGTAACTTACGTGCCGTTAATCCGATTGTTATGACATATTGGTGTGCAAGCAGTTCGTGCAAATAAATTTTTTGTTCGAATATGCATTTCTAAAGATATAGAGGTCGCGAAGTAACAGTTCGGAGCGAACTACTAGTTTAATTGTGTTGTCACTTTGGACTTCTGGCGCACGGCTCACCTGACCAGATCAGTTCTACTATGTGGCTTTCAGAGGTACCTCTGTTATTTGAGTTCTGAAGCGCAGTTTGATTTTCGAATACCTACCAACTATATTTGTTCTCCTTAACTGTGATGTCGTGACCCCTCTATTTTCTCAACTCTCAACTGATTTGGCTCAGATTCTAAATTAGCATTTTAGAACGGATTGTTAACAAATTACCATAAAGATCGGATTAACAGTACGCAAATTGTCGACGAACAAATTAATTTACATACATACACGCTCAAAAGTCTAAGAACCAGAGTCACCGAGATAGCTGTTAAAATTTGCAAGTTGAAGTGATAATGGGTAGGCCCCATCACTCGAAGAACCGATAACCGATGGGGAAGGAAGGTTCTTGATTGGAGACTACGAACCGGAAGACGCAGCTTATGTAGACCTCCCACTAGATGGACCAACGACATTGTGAGAGTTGCTGGCATCCAGTGGATGTAGATGGCAGCTGTAAGCTGTAGTTCAGTGTGGAGATCAAGGGTGAGGCCTATGTTCAGCAGTGGACGTCCTACGGCTGGAATGATGATGATATTTTTAAGCGTGTTATCATCATCATCAGCCAGAAGACGTCCACTGTTTGACAGCCTGCCATCTACAAAAACGCTCAAAAATATAATTATATATAATCTTCAATCTATCCCCGTAGACTGAGACGAGTCTTCGAGTTGCTCGGTTGATGATACTGCGATCCATCGCTAATTGACAAACCTTCTGGCTTCTCAGAGTGTATGCACCGTCATCAAGATAGGAAGTATGCATATTTAATTCATACTTGAAGGTAGTCATAAATAAAATTACTACATCTACATCACATCTTACATCGCACATCTTATTTTAATTCTACTGGGAGGTAAAACTGACTTGGCAACAGTTACGAAAATGTCCAATATGCACCTTTGCGAAAACTTAATTAGTTACAATTCAGCATAAATTTGGCCAATAGGAACAGAGTAAAAAATAAATTAATATTGACCAACACCAGCTGTCTAGTACGAATTAGTTTCTAAAACCCATTGTTTCCTAATATTTGATTGAAACTTGGTATTGAAGGTTAGGCATGGACCTACCTACTTATAACCAGAGAATAAAATTCTGTAGGTACCTACCTATAAGTAGGTATAGGTCTATAGGTACGCTGGATGCAGGCCACTTCGAACCGGCCCTTTTGGAGATGGATGGGGAGGGCTATGTCCAGCAGTGGACGTCCTATGGCTGAAATGATGACGATGACCTATAAGTACCTGGTAGGTACCTACTTCAATTTCATAACTTGATAAAATGCCCATAAGTGTACCAATTTTTAAACATCGCCTAAAATAAGGTACCGCAAGGAAAAAATACAGACCAAAAAACCCACTTATTTGTACCTAAATAAATGTTTCATATGCTTCCGTTGATCGTAAATTTATCCCCTGCTAAAGCAAAAGAAACTGAACGTCTTTTACACTGTCTGTTTTCACTGCCAATTTACGTCGTGTCACAAGGATTTTAAAAACTGAAAAGTGTCAGATACAAGCATGATACCTGTGCGTGATGCGATCTTTAGGGTATACAAAGTCCTTGGATACGATACAAGTATAAATTGTTTTTTTTAATCATCAAAAAAAACTTCAAATTGCTGAACAGATTTTCTTGAATCATAGCATAGACAAAAGGAATTATGGTCCTTGATCATAAAGACCACTCGATTTCAAACAAAAGAGAATAATAATCCAAAATCGGTTTAGCCGTTTGGAAGCTACGATGTCAGAGACAGACAATTATACACACGTTAAACTTATAATGCCCTTCTTTTTGCGTCGGGGGCTAAAATTGTTAGTTCAGGTACCTATACCTACCCATATTGACTCAAGTCTGAGTGAGCTAACGTTAAGTAAACCATTTCAAAAGGTAAATAACGTAACTGCACGCAATACTGTTTGACATCTTTGTTGATGCATTCATTTGCTTTGATTGAAAACTGTTTCGGCGAGTGCGGCCGTGCATGACGACACGGCCCCGGCACTATTACGGTAAGCTTGGACTTGATTAGAATCGAAGCGACGTCGAGTCTCGAGTAGGTACTAGACTTGCCACCGACTCGAATTAGCCGGTTTGCCTCCACCTTCACTAGGAACTAGAATGCTTTCCCACCGTCCTTATTTCCTGAAAACTGTAACCTGGGTGTCTTCAAGTAAATAAGTACTTTCTAGGTCTACGTGTTCCATCTTCAGCCACAACATCGCTTTCTATCAGGTGAGTTGGCGGCCAAACGTAAACCTATTCTAGGTATAACATTAAAAAAGAGCTTCCTAAAAAGAGAATCCTTAACCTAAATCTTAATGACTGGTTGAATTTTGTCTCGTTCTCTCGGCCAATGAGAGAGCAAGACAAAGGTCAATGTAAGATTATTATAAGAATATTTTTGAGATTACGGTAACCCACCTGGGGCCTTACGGACAACTGCTATTTAATTAGTTGGAAAATCATGCGACCGCAAACCGTATCTGGGCGCGATAAGGTTTGCGGTCGCGTGATTTTCCAACTGAGCGGATTAGGTGCCTGTAATAGCAGTTGTCCGTAAGGCCCCTGGTCCGTAGGCACAGGTCATTATGTGATAATTTGAAGGGGGGGGGGGGAGGGGTTATATCTGTTCCTTCTAAGCCTCATACCTGAGAGAGGGGTAAACATAGAAAAAAAACTTTACACAACCTCTATTCCAGATACGTCAAAAAAACTCCATTTCCATTCATTTATTTGCTTTGACAGCTGCAATACCATTGTAAAAGCTAAATTAAAACCAATAAAACCTCGATTTCTGATCACTTTCGTTAGATTTTTTAATGTAAAACGGCAGGTATCTACTTGCGTTAAATATTAGCTGTCAGAGCAAATAAACGAATGTAAATAATACATTTTGTGCTGTGACCACAAATAAAATATCGACTGCACAATGTAAAAAACTCTGGTGAAACTTTTGTCGTATTAAAATAATCATCAGCCAGAAGACGTCCACTGCTGAAAATAGGCCTCCACTGACTGACGGCCTGCCATTTGCGGCCACTTGATGCCCGCGACTCTCACTAAGTAACGTCCGCATTAAATTGCCTCGTTATGAAAATGGACTTCTACGAGTTGGTACCTAACAGATAAACTGAAGGAATTATTTATCTGGTCAACATTATAATACGTGCAATGTTTCTCTTATTATACAATTATGAGAACACAAATACTAAAATCAAATCAAAACCAAAACTAAAAATCGTAGGAGACATCTCAAGAATAGTGACACCGACCACAAAATGAATAGATACCTAGTGTAATAAAAAACACCTGCTTGCACCATCCTTATATCGGTCAAGGGGACTGCAGTCTGGTCACAGATTACAGAACCTTTTATTTGAATTCAATAATCATGACTATTAGGTATTTGGCGAGTTCACGATCAAAACTTCTGTTTAGTTCAACTTTATCACGACTATTTCGGACTAAATTGCAAAAGCTATAAAAATGCTTGAATGACTTTACAGTACAACATTTTGTACTAAGTTTTTATGAATATATTTTTCCAACACCATTGAGTTGGATCGTTTTGAAAATAATAAATCGCGATGATCATATAAACTGACCGATCATTAATAGGTATATGTTTTACGATTATGGAACTAGCAGTGCTCTAGCCAGCTGTTTCGTTCGCTATCCTACAAGTATCGTTTGTTTTTCGATATAAAAAGTTGCACCCTAAGCTTGCACCCTGTCCAGAGTTTAAGCTACCGTCATGGAAAATTTCATTAAACACACACATGAACATTTCACATTAACAATAACTATAATATTAGTGTGAAGTGTGATGACGTCAAGACAGTCTACCTCTAATAAGAATTCGGTATGAAAATCCCTGTAATTAGTAGTCAATACAAAGCGCCAAACATAATTATTCAAGTTGCTTATTTTGTTTCCGTGGTATTTTCTTTTAAATGTGGGTAGGTAAGAAGGTGTTAGAGTTCAACGCGTCATTCTCAGTTACGTGGCGTTACGCAAACTGATCTCACGGCCACAGACGATTAGAAGACAAATCCAATTCACGGCCGTTTTCACCGCATTAGAAAAATCGTAAAGATAATCGTCGATTTGCGTCGGGCTGTTTACAACGCTTTCTAGGTTTGTCAGCCGCCGGCGCAGTATCCCTCGCACGCGGCGTCCGCGCGCTCGTCTCTGCAAATAAGCATGTTTGTCTACCACATCGTATAAAACGTAAGCCGCACTCTGGGAGCCTGACTCGCAGTCCCGCCGCGTTTAGCAACGCATCCTTTGGTGAAAGGTTTAAAAGTATAAAACAAAAAAGCTGCAAGTGCCGCCGCAGTGGGTGCAATGCGGTCACTCGTGATCTGGCTTTTACTGGCCGTTGCGGTCGCAGAATTTGCCGAGGAACCTTGGGTCGAAGAGGAAGATGTCGATGAGCCTTACGACGTCGAAGAGGAAGAGGTTGTTTACAGGAGAAGAAGGGACGTTCGCGACGAGGGTCCATACGAGGAGCATATTCGAGTGAAGCGATGCTGCGAGGAGCCGAGGCGGACTCGTCGCTCGCCAGACCACGTCAGAACTCCACGGCAGGTGCACCAGTATGAAGTACACGAGTTCACAGATGACGCTGATCCTTCATCGCCTCCTTACGAGGAAATGTTAGCTGCTGCTAGTGATCACTACCACAGAGTGTATGCATCACCGGGCGCTCCAAGAACCGCACGGTATCTCGACCCTGACGTGAGTTCTACTGCAAATGTGGTTTCCCAAAACATGCAGCCTATCCATCAGACTAACCATGTTAACTCCTTAAACCCACAGCAAGCAGCTCCAAATAAACCAGCTCAAAATCTGTACAAAGCAGCTGAAGCGGCGTACAGACCAGCTCAGCCAGCGCCATTCACCAATCCTATCCATTCAGTGTCTCCCGTTCAGTTCACTCATTCGCTGCCAGTTGTGTCTAGTTCATTTGTGTCGTCTGCGCCAGCTGAAATTCCGATCCCAGTGGCTGCTGCTCCAGTGGTTCCTCTCCAACAGTTGGATGGAGACCAGTCGACGGCAGCTGGCCATCATCACCATCATAAGCACGGGCATGGCCACAAGCAAGGCGGTGGGCACGCGAACCATGCCAAGCATTATGGCCAACATGGCGGAAAGGTAAGCTTTGTGATGCTTTTCTTTAATGTTTTGTGGATACTGAATGTGCTAAATAACTTCAATGCAACTTAATCGATAAAAGCAGGTAGGTATTGAATCCCAACTAGAAGAGAGAAAATTTTCGAGTAACTAAATATATTTAGCACTGTTTCGATAAAAGTATGTACTTAACTGCATGGGGTATATAAATGATTTCCAGTTAGAAATATTACAACTTTTTTCTCGTTTACATCACATAGCTACATATATTGACTTGAGCTATCAGCTAAGTACCACTATAAGGGAACCTTTGTTTGTCATATAATTTTGCATAGAAACATCAATACATGATTAGAGAAAAAACTTGGGTATTGGCGCAAATATTATTTATACCTACTTAAAGCCTGGGAGTAAAAATTTAATTTGTGAAAACTTCTAAGGCAAGTTTTTTTGTTACCCATGTAAAAAAAAATTAAAGCTGTTTGTTTCCCGTAATTAAATAAATATAATAAATAGGAAATTGTACAGCGTAGTACGTTGTGGACACTGATTATAGATATCTATTATAGATATTTTGTTACCTTGAACTGGTCCAGTTGAACATCTATTTTCGTTTGAGTAGGTATCTATTAATAAATCTTCAGAAGCGTCAAAGTCACCATCATAACTTTTGGCTCCATAAACTGTTTCAACATAACAAGTTAAACATTTGGTTTGTCGTTTAGTAAGTTAACACATATGAATAGATTTTAATAAGAAAGTTGTAAGTAATACACGTATGGGTACCTAAGTTATATTTTGTTCTGAATATCTGTAACATGTAAAAAATATCTACATTATAAAACACTGTTTTAAACTATCACGGTTGTTCACCGGTTGTTGGTTGTTGTTGTGGGAGCTCATTCCACAACCTTACCACGGTAAATATCCCGTAAATAATCATATAACTTTAATCTACATTATAGTTGCAAGAAGGCAGTACATTTTCTAGTTTGCCGAATTCTTCTGCAGTAAAATATCCCATGTTCATCCTCATACAATTTTTCTGCCAAAATTTATCACGATCGGTTCAATAATTTATTCGAAATCGGGTAACAAACAAAGTGGATTATTTTCCCATTTACATTCATTGACTTAGTAGCTCTTTTGATTTTCATCAAGACGTCCACTGCTGAACATAGACCTCCCCTTTAGAGTACCAAGCTTTCGATTTAGGACGTGATAAATTATTTGCCTTAAAAACTACTTATCACTTTGTTACGCCTCAAATATCACCATTCCAGACCAGCAAAGGCTTTAACCAAGACCACTACGTAGACAAGGGCGGCAAAGGTCACAAAACTGACGAGCATCACAAAAAAGAATACGAGGAAGCAGCCGGGAAGAAGAAGAAGCACCATGACCAGGCCGGTCACAAGGGGAACCACGAGGAAGAAGCCCATGGCCAAAGAGGCGCACACTTCGATGAGAAGAAGGGTCACAAGAAGGGACATAAGACCAAAGGTGCGTGTTACAAATATATACATATTTTTTACAGCTGTCAGAACTTACAATTTAGTTCGAATATATAGACAAGTATGCGTCATATGAGGTAAGTTTGTAATAGTACAGTCGAGGCGTTTAACCATTTGATCACTACGCAAATGTTTTTCAAATAGAAATTATTTTTTTCAGCGCCTAATAATGGTTATTTTCCAGAATTTGCCTTAGTTTTTTTTCTTTTTTTTTTATTGTAAATAGGCTTGCGCTTGGCCGCCAACTCGCCTGATGTTAGGCGATGATGCGGCCTACAATGGAGCACGCTTGCCTAGAAGAAACCTATTCCATCTCGACTTGAAGACACCCAGATTGTAACTATCGGGGAACACCTACTCAGGCAGCGAATTCCACAGACTAACAGTTCGCATAATAAATGTGGAATCAAAGCGCTTATAAAAATTCGGGACATTTTTGCATACACGGTCTTCTGACCCCAACTAAGCAAAGCTTGTGATATGGCTGCCAGATATTGATATACGTATATATAACATTTTAAATACATACTTAAATAGATATTAACACTCAGATATAGAACAAACACAAATGTTTACCACACGAATGTTTGCCATAGGTGGGAATCGAACCCACGCCCCCAAGCGCAGAAGGCAGAATGAAGAATGAAGGAATGTTAAATAATGGATATGTGGAACACGTCATGTTTTTTCTTCATTGCCATAACGCGTTGTGGTTTAATATCATAAAATCTACGACACTCTTCATATTGTGGTCTTTCTTCATTTGCCATAACACGTCATTTGCGTTTTTATAAGTGCCATGTCACGAATTTCGCGATGTGGTTATTTCAAAGAAATCATAGTCATACGTAGTAATAGTATGAAATCTTTGCATAACGCATTGTGGGCTGTTTTGGTCAAGGAAGTCATTCTTCCTATACCCTAAAGGGTATATAACTTTGGCTTGGTTTTGGTACGCTTTCGTTCTTTGTTCATAATTATAATTATGTAAATACTTACCTAATCTTGATTATAATTTTTGATGATGTGATCAATAGTTATAATGAATAAGACAATTTCAAGTCTATAAATAAACCCTACAGTGAAATGCGATAATCTTGTTCATGGTAAACTAATAGCCGTATCATTGAGTAGATCAATTTCTCACGGTGTTTGCATGAACCAAACATTTTCCATGTTAGAACAGTCTAGAACTTTAACCTAAGTTCCTATTTATCTTGCGGTGAGAGAAAGCTGGTGGTTACGTAAAGTTATTGTTGTTTGTTCTGTAATGAGTATAATAAGTTGACCTCAACCGCAATTCCATCAATAATTTCCATTTTGTTCCATTACCCATGTAATGTTCCGGTTTAGATTAATTTTCATTGTGAATGCTGACTACTTTTTTTTATTGTTACACATACTTATTAAAAGTTACATAAGAACTTCGCCATATTATATTTTGGCCTTATTACTTTGTGGCTGTATGTAACTTAATACCTACTCAAATGAAAAGCATGCTTCTTGCACACGATGCTAGTAACATGTTCAACTTCATGTATGCATTGATACGTACATCCTCTAGCGCGCAGATTAAATGCACTGTGTGCAAGACGCATAACAATCGTACATACCTACTCAGTATACCTACCTACACTAATGAATTTATGGAGGTCGCACTAGCCGTCACCGCTTGAAAGCTCATCTACATTTTATTATCACGGATCTGTAGAAACATGCACTGTGCGTTTTAGGCGATATTTTTTGCCTCACATCTGCAATATTTGGAATGAGTATTTTCAAGTTCCTAACTATAACATTTGACTGCCCCGGTGGCACAGTTGCTAGTGAAGCTGGCTTCTGCGCTTGAGTTCGTGTGTTCGGTTCCCATCTAGGGCAAAAATTCATGTGATGAAGATTTGTGTTTGTTCTCTGTCTGGGTGTTAATATCCATTTATGTATATGTATTTTAAAAAAAATTTATGTATATCAGTCTCTAGTAGCCATAGTACAAGTTTTGCTTATTATGGGGTCAGATGACCGTGTGTTCAAAAAAGTCCCAAATTATTACGGTTATCTATAAGCAACGGTGATCGGTTACCATCAGGCAGCCTGTCAGTTTGTTTGCCACCAATGGCATAAAATAATGTTCAAATGAAGGCAAAACAAAAAAAAAACCGGACAAGTACGAGTAGGACTCGTGCTCTGAGGGTTCCGTTAGACGGAACCCTCAGAGCGCGAGACCAAAAAAAAAACTAACTGAAGTTAAAATATTGAAAGACAAATAGTTTTTTTTTACTGGGCAAGTGCCTTTAATAACTAAACAAAATACAAGCTAAAACTAACACTACAAATACAGTTAGACTGCCCATATACCGTTGAAGGTCTAAAGACAATCCAAATGCTCAAGCCCACTACCAGTTGGCAGCGTACCCAACATGCTGGCGGCATTACCACGTTGAATGGCAATGCTAATGCGTTGAGCCAGAAACACGCCAGCATTTTGGTCACGCGTCGCATTAACCAGGCGCTCTGAAAGATTTTTGAAAATGAGGTGAGCTCCCGGTCCCCAAGGGCCCAATGTCTCGACCCCAAACGCCTCAAATATGTAACCACTGCCGAGGTTAGCATATTTGCGACGCTTGTGCTGCTCTGCCGAATTAGCAGCCGCGCCAGCCCTACCCTGTGTCTCAGGAAGATGTGACGGCGCCAAAGTACCGACACAAGTTGCGTCCCATACAAGGGGCCGCCCCAACCTCCAGGGCACAAGTGTCATACCGTCAGGCCTCTTTCCATCGTCACGCGCAAGACCACTCGGTTTGAGCACAGCTGCGACATTGGCGGTGGAAAGTGCCCTGCGTATGATGTCGTTCAGGCTAGCGTGTCGGCCAATACGACCAGCGCTTCTCGAGCACGAGAGACCATGGTGACCGAGCTGGTCAACAGCAGTACCACACTGACAGCGATGGGCCTCACAGCACCTTGCACCCAAGCGTAAGCTGACAGCTAGATGAAATGCGGTTGGATCTAAAAGGCTACCTGTGTTAAAAAAGGGCATGGCTTGCAACCAAAGTCCCGATTCCCAAACAGAGACAGCAAGAATACGAGCGCGATCTGCAATACTAGGACACGTATCTAGTAGCGATTTCCATGCTAGTTCGCAGATCGGCCGATCCCACAGTCTCTGGGAAGACAACTTTGAAGTTTGTAGTTGACAATAAGGTTCTTCCATACATCCCAACTACAAAATGTAAGTTTGTAATAGCAAAATAATTATTTTTAAATACCTTCAAATTTATAACTTTCGGATTTATTCCTATATATGTACTATGAGACCTTGCCTCTTGCCAAATTTCATGATTCTAGGTCAACGGGAAGTACCCTATAGGTTTTGATTCCCCTGTGAAATCGCAAAATATACGACATAAAGGAACCCGAAGAGCGCGAGACCAAAAAAAAAACTAACTGAAGTTAAAATATTGAAAGACAAACTTAAGTTTGTAGTTGACAATAAGGTTCTTCCATACATTCCAACTACAAAATGTAAGTTTGTAATAGCAAAATAATCATTTTTAAATGATATACCTTCATATTTATAACTTTCGGATTTATTCCTATATATGTGCTATGAGACCTTGCCTTTTGCCAAATTTCATGATTCTAGGTCAACGGGAAGTACCCTATAGGTTTTGGTTCCCCTGTGAAATCGCAAAATATGCGACATAAACGTTCATATCTTTTGATTGCGTTGACTTACAACTTTTATTTTTTTACAGCCGAAAGAAACCGTAGACCCAAGTATTTAGTATAAATTTCAACTTGCTACCTTTACGCGTTCTTGAGAAAAAGGGTCTTGACAGACGGACAGACAGACAGACAGACAGACGGACAACGAAGTGATCCTATAAGGGTTCCGTTTTTTCCTTTTGAGGTACGGAACCCTAAAAAGGGCATGGCTTGCAACCAAAGTCCCGATTCCCAAACAGAGACAGCAAGAATACGAGCGCGATCTGCAATACTAGGACACGTATCTAGTAGCGATTTCCATGCTAGTTCGCAGATCGGCCGATCCCACAGTCTCTGGGAAGACAACTTTGAAGTTTGTAGTTGACAATAAGGTTCTTCCATACATCCCAACTACAAAATGTAAGTTTGTAATAGCAAAATAATTATTTTTAAATACCTTCAAATTTATAACTTTCGGATTTATTCCTATATATGTACTATGAGACCTTGCCTCTTGCCAAATTTCATGATTCTAGGTCAACGGGAAGTACCCTATAGGTTTTGATTCCCCTGTGAAATCGCAAAATATACGACATAAAGGAACCCGAAGAGCGCGAGACCAAAAAAAAAACTAACTGAAGTTAAAATATTGAAAGACAAACTTAAGTTTGTAGTTGACAATAAGGTTCTTCCATACATTCCAACTACAAAATGTAAGTTTGTAATAGCAAAATAATCATTTTTAAATGATATACCTTCATATTTATAACTTTCGGATTTATTCCTATATATGTGCTATGAGACCTTGCCTTTTGCCAAATTTCATGATTCTAGGTCAACGGGAAGTACCCTATAGGTTTTGGTTCCCCTGTGAAATCGCAAAATATGCGACATAAACGTTCATATCTTTTGATTGCGTTGACTTACAACTTTTATTTTTTTACAGCCGAAAGAAACCGTAGACCCAAGTATTTAGTATAAATTTCAACTTGCTACCTTTACGCGTTCTTGAGAAAAAGGGTCTTGACAGACGGACAGACAGACAGACAGACAGACGGACAACGAAGTGATCCTATAAGGGTTCCGTTTTTTCCTTTTGAGGTACGGAACCCTAAAAACACGGCAACAAAATATAATAACATACTCATTATAATTTGTCAATTGTACCGTTATCACACTTTCCTAATTTTCCACTAGTTTTCTAGTACAAGGGCTGCCATGGAATGCAGGCCGCTTCCAATCAAACCCGAGACCTGCGGTGTAGAAAGGCTACCAACTAGTCGATTCCCGTCGCAACATTGTAACTGTACTGGCTACATGTATAATTCTAGGCTACCACAACAAATACCACAAGGACGAGTTCCACAAAGAACACAAGTTCTACGATGACTATCACAAGAGCGGCGAGCACCACCGGTTCGGCAAGTTCAACGCCAAGCACGCCAGCAACGAGAGCGGGAAGAAGAAGGCTCATCATGTCAACGCTGGACATGACTTCGTGGAAAGGGGGAAGAAGGGATATAGGTGAGTTGCTTTGTTACATTTTTAGCGTTCTATAGTCTTAAAAGGAACCGTTAGAAGTTCGTTCTGTCCTTTCGTCTGTCTAGCTTTCAGTCTGTTCGTCCGTCCAAATTTGTAGAACCCTCCAACATCTATAGGTATCTACCTATTATTAGAAGTGCATGAAACATTGCACAATGACAGTTTTAGTATAATTATACAGGGTGTAAGATCATGATTATTAAAAGTATAGTTTTGACTACATTCGTTATAGAATGAACAATGGCGGCCATTTTGACTATAAACAAATATAATATTACACGAATAATTAATAATTAATTAATATATACACGAAATCATATCTCTATCTTCTCTTCTTCTCTTTTCTTTCTTCTAATAAATTGGGGTCGCTTTCCGCGTCTGTCTGTCTGTATGGCCGCTAACTCCTCCTAAACCACGCAACGGATTTTGATGCGGTTTTCACCATCAGTTAGATACATTTTCAAGGAAGGTTGATATATATATATATATAGCGACCCGCCCCGGCTTCGCACATAAATTACACCCGTGCGAAGCCGGGCGGGCGGGTCGCTAGTTACTAATGATTGTATTAAAACAAATATAATAGATTAGACCTTTACACAGTTATTGACAGATTTTACGATTAACCACAAGTAAGTGCTTGAGACAAAGCTTGTATAGTAAAACAGCAGGAAGTGAGACTACAACAATGCTCCACCAGGAGGCGCTAGATGAGTCCAATACCTGCCGTTTTGCCCAAGAAGTAAAAGTCAGTATTCCATCGGAGTCTTGTGGCGCACAGCCGCCTAGTGGTTTTTCATAAGTGTAGCTAATTCCTCATAAGTGATTCATATTGTGTGCTGTTCACCTGGGAAGGTGGTTGCGAATAACGTATGGTAGGTATGTGTAAGTGAATGTTTATTTAACGGGAAATTAAAAGCGTGAGTTAACAAGCGTTCCTGTAGTCTTACAAGGAACCCTTAAAAATTGGTTCTGTCCATCCGTCTGTCTAGCTGTCAGTTTGTCCGTCTGAGTGTCCGTCCTTTGTAGAACCCTCTAACTTCTATAGGTACCTATTATTAGAAGTACATGAAACTTTGCACAATGACAGTTTTAGTATACAGGGTTACGCATTTATCCTGTACTAAGCCGAAAGCAGGTCATGGTACTTATCATTATGAACAACTTTTACTATGGGACCAAGCAAGAAATCGCAAAAACAAATCAGCTGTTCCATACAGTTTGTCCACTGTCGCGAAACGCGAAATCGCTAGTGCATTTCTACCTTTAACATCATAGACAATTTTGCGAGTAAACTGGCCGAGTATGATTTACTATTAAAAAAGGTAATTGTCTATGGAGATTTTAGACAGATGAAATAAAATGTAGAAAAAGATGGGGTCGAATTTATAATAAAATTATGATAAAATAATTAGCGAAGACGGAGAGTAGAAAAGTGAGTGGGAGATAGATAGATAGTTAGGTAGGATATGATTTTAAAATGAGCCAGGAAGAAAATATGTATGTGAGTGGTATTCAACGAATACCTAGTAACTCTGTTACAATACCGACGCTACGAGCAGAAAGAAGTAAGGAATTGTCAGAGGTCTGCGGACCTACCAAAGCCTGCGGGCTACCGAAAGTCTGCGGACCTACCAAAGCCTGCGGGCTACCGAAGGTCTAAGGATCTATCAAGACCTGTGGGCTACTGAAGAATTAAGGACCTGTTAAAGTCTGCGGGCTACCCGAGGTCTAAGGATATACCAAAGCCTGCGGGCTACCGAAGGTCTAAGGACCTGTTAAAGTCTGCGGGCTACCCGAGGTCTAAGGACCTGTTAAAGCCTGCGGGCTATCCGAGGTCTGAGAGCCTATCAAAGCCTGCGGGCTGTCGATGCTCTGCGGGGCTACTCAAGCCTGAGGGCTACTGATGCCTACGAGTTACCAAACCATGAAAAGAAGTCTGAAGAAGGACAGTTGGAGAGTCAGCGTGATCAAAGGCTGGAGAAGTACAAGCTAAGCAGTCTGGAAACTAAGAGATGGCAAATAGGTTCCTATTAGCGGTCAAAATGCAAGTTATAGTTTTTATGATATAAGTATATTGATGTCAAACTATCCCAATTTATATTTCTTTTCTAACCGAGCTCTATACAACTCAGGCTCAATAAGTAGATGAATAATTCGCATAGAAGAGGGCTTTGCGACATGGTGGAGATGCTGGGATATCTCTTCTTTTTCTTCTTCTTCTTCTTCTTCTTCTTTTCAAGAGATAAAAAATAACACAGACCCACATAACATAGGAACAGTGCGGGGCTTAGTGGATGAGGTGGGTGGATGGGAAATGGCGCCTTTCTCATTTTCCCTGTCTTTTTTTACTACTCCTCGCATTTCTTAGTTAGATTTAAACAAAAGTCTCGAGACGACAATAGAAAATAAGATTAAACAATTACAATAATAAATTTTCAATCATACAATATGAATAAATGCAATTATGTCTAGCCATATTAGCATAGCGTTACATTATCTTTGGTCATATTATTTCTCCCACTCATTCAATCTCCTGCTCACAGTTTTCATTAGAAAGGTTCATTACAGAAATAACTGGCACAAAAGTAAAAAGCCAAAATAATTCATTCCATGTTACATAAGAATTTGTGCACTTAAGTGTGTTCCAAATCGTGCCAATATTGCCAATGTCAGTAACAGTAGTTGTGTAATGGCATTCTATATCATATTAATCTGTCAAAGAAATTGAAACTTTTGGCCTTTAGAGTGATTCGGAACACCCCTGAAATTATTTTGCAACAAGACGAACGTAGAAAACTACGTATAATGAAACGTTTTATGAACAGAGATGAGGTCGATTGTGGATTCGATTAATCGACTTTATTCAAATGCTATGATAGTGAAAATATCTGTTTTCATGAATTTTGTTTATAGTGAGTCACGGTTGGATGAAAGCCACCGTGACAAGAAATTGTTTATACCAATATTGTGGATCAGGCGCTGTTGCAGTACAAAACTTAGTTATTTATGGGGTGGTTTAAATTGGTTTGAAAGAATTGCCCTTTCATTATTATTCGAGTAAAAAATGTAACTCGATATAAAAATATAATATTTTTAGTTTTGAATTTTGAGTACCAAATAATGGAGCAATAATTGATGCTATTCTAAGTAAACGATTTGAACGGATTTATAAATACTCATACGTAATAATAAGATGCATAATACTATCGTGCCAAAATATTACTGGTTGTTAATGTGTAAATATAAATATTTATGATTTAATATTCGATTCTGCCGTACAATACGATTTCTTATAACGATGAATAAAACCAATTCCCATTGAATAAACCTCTTTTAAGTGATAATTATGGCAATCCGTAGATTGTTTTCGGACTGCGAAACATAATCGAGTTGATGTGAATGATTTCTAAGAAAGACAGTTGGACGGTTGGCCGTTGGAATCATAGACGCAACACTATTTTGTGTTCCGTCATTTTATTTTTCACTAATATTGCAAAACAAAAGAAAAACGAGAAAAACTGAAAGAAATTTCTAGACAAATGGCATCCATCTATATCGAATGGAAATTAAATACATAAGTGAGTATCTTGTGCAGTTAATGTAAGATTAATGCAATAGAATATACTTCCGAACATGTAAATTTTACAGCAAATTGTATTCCCGTATATCTTTGATTCCAGGTTAAAAAATCCGTTATAAGCTCATTACTTTAGAAATATCAAGCGATATTTTCTACATTTTCTGTTTGTGGAGACGCTGTCAGCACGAATGATACCGAACCATTATGGATATATATCAATTACGGTTGGATATCATAAAAGATCAAGTCAGGGACCACATCAGAAAATGCCAGGAGGTCTTGGCTGACTTGCGAGCAGGAAAATGTCTTGCTCAACAGGTAACAGCGGCACTGGTACCTTTACGTGCCAAAAACAGGAGGTATGTAAATGAAATGCATCTATATTTAAAAAACATGACCGTGAAAGATAGAGACTCTGTCATTATACACACAAATGTACAAATGGAGGCAGACACACTAATAGAAGAAGCTGATGATGCTGTTAAAAATATTAGGTGCATAGAACCGGTAGATAATGTCACAAGTCGTCTCCCGAAACTTGAACTCATTAAGTTTGGAGGGCAAGTGCTTAAATGGCACGAGTTTTGGGATAGATTCTCATCGAGTGTACACAATAAGCGAATCAGAGATGTAGATAAGCTTGCCTATCTCAATAGTTGTTTAGTTGGAAAGGCAAAAGAAGCTATAGTAGGCCTAGAAACTACAGATAGAAATTATACAATCGCATTAAAAGTTTTAGAAGAACGGTTCGGAAAACGAGCTACAGTTATTGACGCTCACTACAGTGAACTGTTTAAGCTTAAAACCAAGAATGAAACGGTTTGTGAAGCTAGAAGAATTATCAATGAGATAGAGCGCCATCTGAGAGTATTGAATTCCTTAAGTGAAGACACCACTGGAGCCTACTTAAGAAATGTCATAATAGAGAAGTTCCCACAGGATATTGTGAAGGAACTGAGAATGAGAATGAATTCAGAAGATGAATCAGTAGCCGTCATAAGAAAACATTTAGAACATATTGTTACGGCAAGAGAGGCGAGTGATCAGAAGATCTCTCCTACCTTTACGACAGAGGCACTACATATCCAAGAGAAGAAAAGTTATTATACCAATAAAGAAAACAACAAACATAACTTTAATAGACCTTTTCTACAAAGAAAAAGAAAGATGGAACAAGAAGCTGGTAATTATGGCAAGATGATGAAGAAGTCATGCATATTTTGCGGAGGTTTGCACTATAATGATGAGTGTCGTACTGTAACGTCAGTAGAGGCTAGGAGGTCAAAAATAAAAGATAGGTGCTATATATGCCTACAAAAAGGCCACAAGTCATTCAATTGTAAATCTGACAGGAAATGTGTGTACTGCAAGAAAGTAAACGCACACAACAGGGCTTTGTGTCCGAATAACCAGAATCAAAAGTCATTTGTAAAAACATTACAAACAAGTGAAGAAGGGATATTAGGAGTGTTACAGACAGCTATTGTAAGAGTTGAAGGTGTAAAAGATTGCCGCTTGCTATTAGACACTGGCAGTCAAAGATCGTACATATCCAAGGATTTAGTAAAAGAACTAAAGCTCAAGATAAAAGACAAAGGTAAACTAATGGTGTATACATTTGGAAGTGATATACCCAAAGAAGTTAAAAGTTCTGTAGTAAATTTAACCATGACGACCCGTAGAGAAAAAACATACACCATCCAAGTAAATGTGATGCCCTATATCACAAATGAAGTCTTGTGCCCGAGTGATTACATACAAAATAAAAATGATTATGACTTGGCAGATGATGGCTCTTTAGGAACAGGAATAGATATACTAATAGGAAATGATTACTATGGTATGTTTATGGTAAATCAAAAAGAGCAAATTGGAGAAGGATTATATTTAATGGATTCGTGTTTTGGTTGGATATTCTCTGGACGAATGGAGGTGGAAAACAAGGAACAAGATATGACAGTAGTTACTTATTGCGATTGTGGTACAGGAAAGTACTTTACACAACTTGACCCACCCTTGAAGGATTCAAATATTTGTCAACTTTGGGATCTAGAAACTATAGGAATTCGTGACCCTCCAAAATCTACCCAACAAGAAGAAGTAGTCAAACATTTCAATGAAAATGTAATTGTTAAAGGAGGAAGGTACCAAGTAAAATGGCCATACATTGTGTACCCTCCGGACTTACCAACAAATTTTGGTTTAGCATTGGGAAGACTCAAGAGTGTAGTACTACGAATGGACAAAGATATGATGAAAGATTACGATGATGTATTTAAACAACAATTAAATGACGGGATAATAGAAATAGTAACATTTACAGATAAACCGGAAAGAAATGGACCTGTACATTATTTACCTCATCATGGAGTAAAACACGAAGGAAAGAAGTTAAGGATAGTATTAGATGCATCGGCAAAGACAAAAAATGAGTGTAGTCTCAACGAAGGTTTGTACAAAGGTCCACTCATGTTGGAAGACCTAACTGCATTGTTGATAAAGTTTAGACAGCATCGTGTGGCAATCACAGCTGACATCGAAAAAGCTTTTCTACAGTTAGGTCTACAACCTGATGATAGAAATGTAACTAGAATGCTTTGGTTAAAAGACATCAAAGAAGGTGTTCATGAGCAAAACTTATTGCATTTAAGATTCTGTCGTGTCCCATTCGGGATAATATCCAGCCCATTTCTATTAACAGCAAGTATACATCATCACCTTAACCAAAGTGATCCAAAGATAAACTTGGTAGATAAGGTGGCAAAGAGGTGTTATGTAGACAACTTGGTAACAGGAGTAAACTCAAAACAAGAAGCCGTTAAATTGTACCATGATACTAAGAAAACATTCGAAGAAATTTCAATGAACATCAGAGATTGGAACTCCAATGATAAAATTTTCATAAGGGAAATTCCTGAACAATTCAGAGACAAAAATTCCGATGTAACAAATGTTTTAGGGATGAAATGGGATACTAAGGAGGATATTCTAATGTTGAAAGGAGTAAGTAAACTTTTATCAGAAGGACAGAAGAAAGATTCAGTTACAAAAAGACAAGTATTGAGAGTGATTTCTTCAGTATATGACCCATGTGGAATAATGTCACCAGTTATGTTACCATGTAAGATATTCTTACAAGATCTATGGAAGGTAAAAACAAATTGGGATACCAAGCTGGACGAGAAAAAGCAAGAACAGTGGCTTAGACTTCAAGAATCATTGAAAGTCATTACGCAGTACAAGTTCCCACGATATATAAATTATATTGATGCGATAAATTTGGAGCTACATTGTTTTACGGATGCGTCTAAACATGCTTATGCGGCAGTAGTATATTTGCGAGCTTGCAAAGGAAAACAAGTAGTGATATCATTAATAATGTCAAAATCGAGATTGACTCCATTGAAAGATAATGAAAATCTGCAAATTCCTAGGTTGGAACTTCTAGGATGTCTTATAGGAGCCAGATTGATAAGATATGTGAGGAAGACTTTGGATTTAAATATTAACAGGCTAGTCTTATGGACAGACAGTACAATCGTACTTGATTGGATTGCAACAAACAAATTACTGCCACCTTTTGTGACACGAAGAGTGGAAGAAATAAATAAGGATAAAGAGATTGAGTACAGGCATGTAGATACGAAACAAAATCCAGCAGACATTGCTTCAAGGAAAGAAGGAATACAAAGGATTGATAAGTGGCTAAATGGACCGGAATTTCTGAGGAAAGATGAAGTAGAATGGCCAAAAAGACCGCAACAAAGCAATGTAACAAATATTTTGGCGGTTGGCGAGGGTCTGGTTGCTACACCAGAAAATTCAGAAGATTTCAGAAAAGACAATG
The DNA here is from genome assembly GCA_914767915.1 of Agriopis aurantiaria. Classification (NCBI taxonomy): domain Eukaryota; kingdom Metazoa; phylum Arthropoda; class Insecta; order Lepidoptera; family Geometridae; genus Agriopis; species Agriopis aurantiaria. The sequence continues at coordinate 19,029,854 of OU611987.1, forward strand.
GAACTAAAGATGATACAGAAAGCAATGAGGACAGTCATGAAGAAGCAACAGATAGTTATACAGATCAGAGAAAAGACAATGAAAAAGAAGTAGAAGAAAATGAACTAGATTTAACGGAACAAATAAGGAAAATACAGAAGGGACATTATTCTGATGAAATTGAAGGCAAAAGGACTAGTCTGAAATTAAACTTGAATTTATTCAAAGATGAGGAAGGAGTGTTGAGGTGTGATGGCAGAATAGGAAAATCAACATTGTCTTACGATACGATATGCCCAATTTTATTGCCGGGAAATTGTGAATTAACGCAAAGAATTATTCAAGATATACATGTTAAAAATTATCATGTAGGCACGTCTCACACTTTGAGTTTGTTAAGGCAACAGTACTGGATACCTAAAGGAAGAAATGAAGTAAAGAAGGTGTTGAGAAGATGTCCTGCATGCATAAAACATGGGGGAGGACCTTTTAAATTGCCAGAGATGCCACAGCTGCCAAAAGAGAGGGTTAATTTTAAAAAACCTTTCGATTATGTCGGAATAGATTATTTTGGTCCTATTTTAGTGACATGTGAAGAGAAGACACAGAAGATGTGGGTAATTTTGTACACATGCCTGGCTATCAGGGGAATTCATATGGAGACTGTGAAAGACATGACTTCAGAGGAATGCTTACTAGCATTAAGAAGGTTTATCGCCACTAGAGGAGTACCTATATTAATAACGTCAGATAATGCACCACAATTCAAAATTACAGCAGAAATTTTAGACAGTGAATATTGCACTAAACAAAAAATAAAATGGAGGTTTATACCTGAATTAGCACCGTGGCATGGAGGCTTTTACGAGCGCCTTATTGGAGTGGTAAAGAATTGTCTGAAACGAACTTTAGTCAAACACTTACTTAGTGATAATCAGTTTCTGACGATCATTAAAGAGGTAGAGGCTGTACTGAACACTCGACCTCTGACATATGTCTCCACAGATCAAGAACACATACTGAGACCTAGTGATTTTTTAGCATTGGGAAAGTGTCTAGTAATGGAAGAGTCTGGAAAGGAAGTATTAGAAACAGAACGAGTTACTAAGACCAATCTTATTGAGGGTTGGAAAAGAGGAATATATATACTAAAGGAGTTTGAAAAGATGTTTACAAATCAATATCTGTTAAGTCTCAGAGAAAGAAGCCATAAGAATAAAGAGAGTCGGATCAACGTAAAAAGATTACCAAAAGTTGGTGAAGTAGTCCAGATAAAAGATGAAGGGTCTAATAGAATGCGCTGGAAAGTAGGCAAGATAGTAGAAGTGGTAAAAGGAGGAGATGGTCAAATTAGAGTAGCCATACTGAAAGTAGGAGGAATAACCTACAGACGATCTATCGCTCACCTCTATCCACTGGAGATAGAGGAAGATGATGAGTCTACCGATAACACAGAAGAAAGTAGAGTCGTGAAGCGGACATCGCAACGAAATGCGTCAGAGCAAGCTAAAGAGAAAATAAGGAAATGGACAAAGCAACTCTTTGTTAATGTCACTTCTTCCTAATTTCAATTTGATTTTAATTTTACTTTTTCCATTTGAAAATAAATAAATAAGACTTTGTGTTTTACAATGATGTTTTGTTTTACACGCTGTTTAGATAAAATAAATGTAAGTATAACAAAGTTCTAACTTTTCCTTTTGGGTTGGGAGTGTCGCGAAACGCGAAATCGCTAGTGCATTTCTACCTTTAACATCATAGACAATTTTGCGAGTAAACTGGCCGAGTATGATTTACTATTAAAAAAGGTAATTGTCTATGGAGATTTTAGACAGATGAAATAAAATGTAGAAAAAGATGGGGTCGAATTTATAATAAAATTATGATAAAATAATTAGCGAAGACGGAGAGTAGAAAAGTGAGTGGGAGATAGATAGATAGTTAGGTAGGATATGATTTTAAAATGAGCCAGGAAGAAAATATGTATGTGAGTGGTATTCAACGAATACCTAGTAACTCTGTTACAATACCGACGCTACGAGCAGAAAGAAGTAAGGAATTGTCAGAGGTCTGCGGACCTACCAAAGCCTGCGGGCTACCGAAAGTCTGCGGACCTACCAAAGCCTGCGGGCTACCGAAGGTCTAAGGATCTATCAAGACCTGTGGGCTACTGAAGAATTAAGGACCTGTTAAAGTCTGCGGGCTACCCGAGGTCTAAGGATATACCAAAGCCTGCGGGCTACCGAAGGTCTAAGGACCTGTTAAAGTCTGCGGGCTACCCGAGGTCTAAGGACCTGTTAAAGCCTGCGGGCTATCCGAGGTCTGAGAGCCTATCAAAGCCTGCGGGCTGTCGATGCTCTGCGGGGCTACTCAAGCCTGAGGGCTACTGATGCCTACGAGTTACCAAACCATGAAAAGAAGTCTGAAGAAGGACAGTTGGAGAGTCAGCGTGATCAAAGGCTGGAGAAGTACAAGCTAAGCAGTCTGGAAACTAAGAGATGGCAAATAGGTTCCTATTAGCGGTCAAAATGCAAGTTATAGTTTTTATGATATAAGTATATTGATGTCAAACTATCCCAATTTATATTTCTTTTCTAACCGAGCTCTATACAACTCAGGCTCAATAAGTAGATGAATAATTCGCATAGAAGAGGGCTTTGCGACATCCACGGTCAGTGACCGTTTTCTATGAAACAGTTGATATTTTATCGCGATTTCAGAGTTGGTCTCACAGAAAAGAGAAGTAAATAGAACGGAAATGAGAAGGAAAAACTGTTACCAGGCATTATCAGTGAACCTTGATTGAACATTCTTATTTAGATCTACGCATCGAACTCCGCATCACAGATAACTGATTTCAAATGACTGACGTTTCGTATATATGGCTACAACAAATTTCTTACAAAAATGCTTTAACAGCCGTTCTAATTTAAACAACAACTTAAAAAAACTTTTCTGTGTTTGGTCTCATAGTAAAAGTTGTGTTTTATGATGAGTACAATTACTTCCTTAATATACCTATACGTGCCGTATTGGCTCTCATTAACGCTGTTAGTGTGATTTGAAACGCGCCCGTAATGCCATCTGTCTACAGATAGTAATTTATTTTTATTTTTAAAGAATAACTAGCGGTCCGCCCCAGCTTCGCACGGGAATAGACTTATATAGCCTATGTTACCCGGGGATAGTGTAGCTTCCCAACGGTGAAATAATTTTTCAAATCAGTTCAGTAGTTTCTGAGCCTATTCAATGCAAACAAACAATCAAATCTTTCCTCTTAATATAGACTAGCAGACCTGACAGACGTTGTTGTCTTAGAAATGTCAAACACGCAAAGTCAAAATTGAAAATCAAATTTTTTTACACCTTGGGTTACATTATTCGAGTTTTAGTAAGGATCCCTGTTTTTTTTTGAAAATATAATATAGCCTATTTTACCCGGGGATAGTGTAGGTTCCCAACAGTGAAAGAATTTTTCAAATCGGTTCAGTAGTTTCGGAGCCTATTCAATGCAAACAAACAAACAATCAAATCTTTCCTCTTTATAATATTTGTATAAATAATAATAATAATAAATATTCGGGACATTTTCGCACACACGGTCATCTGACCCCAAACTAAGCAAAGCTTGTGATATGGCTGCCAGAGACTGATATACATACATATATAGTTTTAAATACATACTTAAATAGATATTAACAACCAGATATAGAACAAACACAAATGTTCATTAACACAAATGTTTGTCCTAGATGGGAATCGAACCCACGCCCCTAAGCTTAGAAGGCAGGGTCACTACCAACTAGACCAACGGGCTATTATAGTATAGATATAGATAGTACAGATATATCTACGTTAAGATTACCATAACATTTAGATCTCTAACATTATCTTTAATTCTTTCCTCGCTCATCCACAGCAACAAGGGGCACGTGGACGACGACCACAAGGGTCACGACGGCAAGCAAGGCCACGAGGAGCATCATCAGCACCACTCCTCCCACGGCAAGAAAGGGGGCAAGGAAGGTGGCTCGCATTGGGGATATGCTAAGAAGAACTAAACCGTAATGCCAGTGAATTAAGAGCTATAGTAGCTTCTGCTACTATTAGCTAGTCAAGCATATTCAGGAATTGTTAATTTATTTTCTTGAATTTAAACATGTATGGAAATTGGTTCATTAACTATTATGTTATTTTTGAAATTGTGATATTTATGCTTGAAAATGTTTATACAAGTTTTGGCGACATTTAGGCTCAAGTTATGTGTACCTTGGTTTCACCTCGGTCCACATTTTATCCATTTTCCGCCTTCTTAACTGCCGTGACAGTAATGTACTTTTTTAAATCTAAAATGCGGACCTAACTTGGACCGTGTTTGTAACAATTTTTTTGTGAGATTCTTTTACACCAACGACAAGTAATATGCTCAAATCAACTTTCAGTAACTTCTTTACTATTGGAATATTTTAATATATCTGATTATGTTCAGACAATCTTATGTGAAAAGACTAGATAGTTCGTCTAGCTGTGATAGATAAATAGGATAGTCCTTTGCAAGAATATTTATTGTAATTTACTGGGAATGATTACTTAACGTAATTATTTTCTAACTTCTAAATAAGTAAATACCTATGTTATATTTTTCATATTTACTTACATGCTTCTTTTGCAAACACAACATAATATGAATCTTGTTTACTTTTCTGTTGCTGTACCTACTGAAGGGCATGATTAAGTACAAGTTCTTTGTTAAGTAGTAATCATAATTTCGAGGTTTTGAGTTTCAAAGAATCAGAGCGTGTGGTCACCTGAGCTTAGGTTACCAGTACTCTCTCATAATTGTATTTATTGTTAAATAAATAAGTTAGTAATAAAGTTTTATATGAATTTGAAATAAAAAATTGATAATTTTTAATTTGTTTTATTTAAACCAATACTTGCACATAATAATTTAGTAATTAGCTTAAAATTGTATGAGTAAAAAATTTAAAAAATACACATTTTCAACACTAAGGTTTAGACAGTTAACTTTCACATAAAAATGTCAGTTCTATGAATGAATCTTATGAATATTTCAGTATTAAACTGTGTTTAACTGCTGGTGGCTAGTACTAAGGTATGTACCAATATTTTGAAGCACATATTATTCAATAAAAACAATTAGTGTAAGTTTGTAACAGCTACAATAATTTTATTGCAAAGTTGCCCATCTTTCGCCAAAAGAGGTCGCTTTACAAATTTCAATGCTTCACATTGAATCATGAAATCCTGACGATATCACAGAGTTGTCATTACTTCGCCTACAGATGACGCTTTAACAAATTCCAACATAATGAAAATGTACTCTCATGTCATCATGTTAAAAAGGTGGCTTGCAAGGCAGCGTGCCGCCCTTGGTCAGGGGGAAGCTCTTGACGTAGACAGAGACGGTATGGTGAGGTCGGCGCGGATAAAACACGCGCTGTCCCGCATCGTCGACAAATTCGGTATAGTCCATCGACCATTCCCGCTTCATACCGCATCGCTCGCATATTTTGTTCCTGGCAAACATTTTGGATTATTTTTAAACGTTATTTAAAACTGACCATTTAATGTCGAAATGAAAAAACAAACGCTATTTTTTCAAGCTTTTAATTAACTTCCAATGTTTATTTTTTTTTTTTAAATTTATATCACATTTTGCAAATCGATTGAGAACCTCTTGACCGATTATGCTAAAATCTTGGATACACTTTTAAATCTGGTGACAATACAATTTGCCCAATATTTGTGTAATATTTTCAAAATGACCAAACATAAAAACAAAAAAAAAAAAATTTAAAACATTAAGTGTAAATAAAAAAAAGCTATTGTTTTATGTAGGTACTACTAGCCTACTAGATTACTATTACTCCAACCGTAGTAAGTACCTACTAAACCAATCAACACGTATTTTTGCTCTAAAAAGGAAAATGTTTTGATTCGTATTAAGTACTTATTTAAGTATAGGTACTCATGATACTCGCTCGAGTTATGAGACCGTCGACCATCATTACAAAAATTTGCTTTTATTTTAAATAACGTTGAATTATTTAGACTTTATGACAATAGTTAGTAATATGAGAACTTCACGAAAAATCTCAACTTGAATTTTATGTCTCTCATTTTTGACTCCACCTTCTTTAGGATAAGATGCTTTGTTCTCATAGGTTGGGCCGTATTGGGGCGCAAACATTCATATAAGCTTATTTTCCATTAGGCCTGTGTTCTAAAAAAAACATACCGGTATCCAAAAGCCAAACGGCATTGTGTACTTACGTATATTTGCCGAGAGATATAACTTGCACGAGCGGGAGTCTCAATTCTTCAGCGTTGTGCAAAGCTTCGCGAAGAAGCTGCGTTGGCACTCCCTGACCCGTGGCTTCTGTTGCTGAGCCTAGGATTTCCACCTGAAAAATACCCCAACAACAAGCTATACAATATATAACAACTACTACAAGTATCTAAGATTTATAAAAGACAGAAAAGCAAAGTGATAACATTATGGCCTCAAACTCTATCAGCCTTGCAACATGGAGTGAACGATGTTGGTATGGATGGCGACTAACGGCCGCCAAGTCGTGAACGTTGTTAAAACGGGGCCTGAAGATTAATAAATTTAGAGATATATTATGTACTTAAATGCTGTAATAATATTATGGATAAGACATGACAGACACACACAAACATTTACTCGCATAAATATGTATAAACCTTTGATAAATATACCTGCTCCTAATCTAAGGTATAAACATAGGGTATATGACTCACATCATAAATAAATGGGACGTCATACTTCTTGAACAAGTTGGGACTCTTCAAGCAGTGAGCGATGAAGTACATTCTGTACTTTTCTGGCTTGGAGGAGGTGAAATGAGCCCATTCTTTTAGCTCATTGATCATCCACGGCCAGATCTTATTGGCGACGCACACCCCAACGAGTTTCGTCTCGTCAGTGCGATCCATTCGCTCGAATGCTAGAAAACGATCGCCTGGAACCAGTAGCAAAAATATTATTTCTATCAGTTACATACACAAAGCGAGGCTCCGATATCAAAGGCGACGTTACCAATGGTCAGTGTCAGACATAACAAATTGATAAGCTGCTTTTACTAAGGCCAAAAACCGCACTAGTCTTGGTTCACGGCTAGATTAATTAACGAAACTCGCTTGGATATTCCTTGAACAAAATGTTTCCTAGTACCAGCTGCATTGCGCGCTTGGCATATCAACATGTTCTATATGAGCGAGTGTCCATCGTAAGCATGAAAAAATCCAGTGCAGTTTCGGCCTAAGAATGAATTACCTGCTTTAGAAAGAAAGGAAAACAAATACGTATTTTTGTGAATAAAACAATAGGTACTTAAACACTGAATAAAGGTTAGGTTAAAGGTTAATAAGTTGTTAATGTCAGAAGCCTTGATGCATATTCGTAACCGAAACATCTTCAAGAATCTACATATTAAAGTAATCCGCTCTATCATCATGGCCTCTTAGATGGTCACGCGAATAAGCTAGCGTTCAACATTAATCTGTGTCTACACAGTATTGAGAATTAGTATAATTCTACCTCTATCGTTTAAATAACCATTGAGGTGTTGAGGTGTATAAAATTGTGAATTATATGTAAGATTCGCAAGGCTCGTGACAGTGGCTTTGAGGTGTACACAGGGCTGAGTACGTGCCTACGTCCGTTTAGCGCAATCAGTGCAAGAGTTAAACTCATAAATCAATTTCAGCTTACCAGAATTTGAATATCTTTCAGTCAACACTTTCAAATAGGGGCTGTCCAGATGCATCCAGAGGCCCACGATGCTCGGCTCTCGCGGCCAGTAGTGCGTGTAGAGGAATGATTCGATCATTTTTGCGTGGCACGCATTGCCTCGCTCCCATGACACCTTACTTATGTCAAAGCACTAGAAAGTCGAAAAATTGATGTATAAGTCAATAATCGCTTGATAATGAGGGTCTGAACTTAAAAATTCATTGTAAATAATAATAAATAAATATTCGGTACATTTTTCACACACGGTCATCTGACCCCAAACTAAGCAAAGCTTGTGATATGGCTGCCAGAGACTGATATACATACATATATAATTTTAAATACATACTTAAATAGATATGAACAACCCGATATAGAACAAACACATATGTTCATCACATAAATGTTTGTCCTAGGTGGGAATCGAACCCACGCCCC